>KL647291.1:4751243-4862929 GCA_000727475.1 Sarcocystis neurona
TGTACATGTGTGCCCCAACGCATGTACCTAGTGTATATATATATATATATATATATGCGTGTGTGTGTGTGGGTGTATATATACGACGTTCTGCTGCAGCTTAACCCGGTTCTGGCGGGATACTTCACCCGATGCTGGCAGGCGATTCTCAAGGCGTATCCAGAGGAAGTAAGCGACTGACTGCCTTCCCTCTGTTCCCGCCGTAATTTACCCGTTGCTACCTCCTTTTCTTGGGCCCAGTGCACCTACATCCCAGCGTCCAACCATGTGTTGCTCTTCGCTCCGTTTGACGCTGCATGCATCTTGCGTATTCGACGTCGCGCGTCTGCGTCTTCGTACCCGGTCATCGCGGTGGTGGTGGCGCGTCGCGTGTTTGTGGCAGCACTTTCACTGCCGCTGCCTCCAGGGTTTCTCTGCGTTGGGCCCGCAGGAAGCCGTCTGGCCTGGCAGTTGCTCCGCATGCAGCATACTTGTGTATGAATGGCTCCCACCAACGCGACCCCACGCGCCTGCGGGGTGGTGCGCCAGCCGGCGCGGACGTATCTTTGTGTGCTAGTTATGTACCTGTGTGTACGCCCTGGGTTTCTTTCTCTGTCGTGTCGTCGGTACAGCTGCGCGGATTTGCCCTTCCCCGCTGCGAATGTTACGTGGGACCGGTCGGGTAGATATATATATATATGTATAGAGAGAGAGAGAGACGCAGCGGTGAACGTCTTAAAGTGTGCGCGCTCGCGCCTTCTGTGTGTACGTACGTGCTTGTGGCTGGGTAAGCCTGGAGCCGGGAAGAAGCGCACCTGCGCCTGCTTCTCTGCAGACGGCTAATATATAGATACACTTGTCACGTGTGTACCCTGTGCTTTGATTGTCGGTGGGTGGGGCTCTGTGTCAAATTCTGTCCAGCACCTGCCGCGTTCCGTCTACTACTCTTTCCTCCTAGCTTCTCTTCCTTGTGTTGCGACGTCCTGCAGATGAGTAAAATCCACATGTATATCTTTGCAGTTGCGCAACACGAGTCCGTGCAGTGCTAGGCCTCACGTATATATCGACGCAGGTGCATGAGGCGAACGCCTGCAGCCCCTGGTGCAAGTACCGGAAGGCGCATGTGTTGGACAATAGATATTGACGCATCGGTCTGCAAGGGTGTGCTGGTGCAAGAAAGTGCTGCAGCACCAGTGATATGAGTGACTGGTGACGCACACAGCGGATTCACTCCTTATATTCTTCCAAGCCAGTCTGCGTGCACGCCACTGCGGCCTCTGCTGCTGGTGCAATATCGGCTGCTGCTCCTTCTTCTGCAGTCTCTGCTGCTGCTGCTTCTGCAGTCTCTGCTGCTGCAGCTTCGTCTGTATTCTCCGCTGCTGCTGCTGCGTCTGCAGTCTCTGCTGCCGCTGCTGCTGCAGTCGCTGCTGCTGCTGCTTCTGCTGCAGTCCCTGCCGCCGCTTCTGCAATCGCTGCTGCTGCTGTCGTTTCTTGCGCTGGTGCGTGTGCTGCCGCTGTTGCTGCTGCGTCATTTCGGCTGCTGTTGGTGGGGCTTGGATAAGCGGGAACTGTACCAGTTGGGTACTGAGACGCAGACAGCGTACTGCGGTGCTCGCGAAGACTTTTGCGTGCGACTCGCTGTTGTGCCGCTGCTAACTCTGCGTTGCACAACGTCGAGCGCCAAGGCGTTTGCTGCTCTTTCTGTACCCCAGGCGACGTTTGCTGGTATGACTTCGCTGCACACGGGAAGGACCGACAACCAGGACAACTCTTTCTACGTAAATGTATATGCGTATGTGTATGTGTACATACTTACACATATAAATACTTGTGTGTGCCCAACCTACCTATCCGTCTCCGCGGATGTATCTGTGATATTCGCGTATGTATGTACGTGCGATCGCGCACGGACGTATGTGTGCCACCTGCCTGCGTGCACGTCAACGAGGGCTGCCCCGGCCGAAGGTGCGTTTTCATCAGAGCCGCCCAGAGGCAGGCTGTAGGCCGGGCAGGCACAGAGAAGTACTCCTGACTCTGCGCTTCCTTTTCCCGTTGTGCTGCAGACAATCGCGTACATGGCTGCTAGGGGCGACGTGGCGGAGTCCTTGTGTCGGCATTTGTACAGCCGCTCCATTGCAGGTAATTAGGAAGAAGAAAACTGCACACAGAGCTGCTGAGCTGCTGTTGCTGCCCTGCACATGGTTGCTGCCTGCTGCTGCTGCTTCTTTTCTTGTGCTGTTGCCACTGCTCCGCCTGTTCTGCGGCGTTGTGGAACTCTGCAGTCGCTGCTGCTACGAACGCGCCTCCTTTAGAGAGCAGACGCTGCGCTCTCCAGGCCGGGCGCTTTGGGAGCAGCAGGTGGCGCCTGCCGGCAGTGGCAGACTTGACAGAATGCAAACGCTGTTGCACGCCGGCCGGTCCTCGTGTCTGCGTGTCAACAGGCAGCCAAGCAGCACTCCCACGTCAATCATAGAAGGCGCGCTTTCACGTCTCTGCGTATCGGTGGGATTGCACCTGGACATTGTTGACTATACCGCCGGGCTTCGTGGGTGCAGTAAAGTCTCTGCGCAAAGAAATGCGTGTTCCTCCGCCTTTCTGATAGTAATTAGTACCTGTTGGTTTCGGGTGACTCGCCTGGCGCGGCAGACGCTGGGAGAATACCTGTGTATGTCCACGTCGGTGTATGCGTCCCCCCACATATGTGTGTTGTGTACACAAGCGTATGTTGGCGTATAGATATATATATATATATGTATATTGCCCGCCGCATTGCCCCAGGCCACCAGTTGTAGAAGAAATGGGCCCAATGGGAGGGACGAGTCTTGTTTTCCTTTCGACTCATCGCCAGCGGCAATCAGTTGATGTTTGTCTGCTGTTGGCTGCTGTATTTTCTGTCTCTGCGTCGGCGCTTGTGTGTGCCTCGATGCATACGCGCACTGCACTGCTGCGGATGTTTCTCATAGGAAGTGTCTCTTCGCCGTCCTGGAAGTTTGTGTGAAATTCTTTTGCGTATATCTATTCTCGAGGACGTGAGT
Organism: Sarcocystis neurona; assembly: GCA_000727475.1. Lineage (NCBI taxonomy): Eukaryota > Apicomplexa > Conoidasida > Eucoccidiorida > Sarcocystidae > Sarcocystis > Sarcocystis neurona. The sequence goes on from KL647291.1 coordinate 4,754,258, forward strand.
CGTCTGCGGGGCGTTGACGGCGATGTACGTCTGACGCGCAGCGTGACCGTGAGAATCTGGGGGCGCGTGCGTGTCTGTTGCTGCTGCTGCGGTGTTGCTCCTGCGGTGTTCCTGCTGCTTTCCAGATTTCTACAAGTGTCTTCTGTACATGGACCCCTGCATCCCGGTAGGGCTCGCCATTCCCGCGCAACACACGCAGAACCACATGCGCTGTTGTTCTTCTCTTGCAGCAGCCAGGCCTGCAAAATTGGATGCAGGAACCATTTTCGAAGAGCTGTTTTTTGCTGCGTCGCTGTCGCTGCCTCACGTCGTCTTTCCTCATATGTGTAGCCGTCTCATTGTCTCTTGCACGCTGACGCGCACACGTCCTCACCGTCGTACTGTTGCTGCTGCCGCTGTTGTGAGTGACGCTGCTGCTGCTGCGCCCGGCGATGCTTTTGCCGTCCTTCCTGCCGCCGGAACTGCTGCTGCTGCCGTCGCAAATGCTGCTGCTGCAGCCGTCGGAGCTGCTGCTGCTGCTGTTCTTGCTTCGGCACCCGTCGGAGCAGTGCTGCTACTGCCCTTGCTGCCTCCGGCACCCGTGCTGCAGCTCTCGGAGCTGCTGCAGATGTCATTGCTGACACCGCTGCTGCGAGTGTCGCGGCTGGGGTTGTCACTGATGAAGTCGCGGCTGGTGTCCTGCTTCTGCCGTTATCTTCGCGGCTGCTGCTTCTATGCTCCTCTTTGTTGTCCCGACTCTGTGGTGGTAAACTGCTGCTGCTGCGCCGGTACTCCCTGCCGTCCCCATCTCAGTACTCTACCGCTGTGTGCACAGCAGCGTCTTGCGTCTCTGCTGCAGCACAACACGTGCAGTTCTTTCTCCTCTTCGCAGCAGCGTGTCTGAGGTGCCAGGGTGGCGGAGTTGTGGCCACCAGTGATGTGGGGCTGCGGGTGCTGCTGTTCCGACCCGTAGGCTCGCGGGTCCAGTTCCGGTGCCTGGCCTTCGCTCTTTGTCAGTAAACGGCGTCCCTGCTGAAGCTGCCGTGTCGCGCTTTTTTGCCGCTGCTGCTGCCGTGTGGGGCGCATGCCAGACGTTCTGCGGGAGGAGCGAGCATGTGTTTGTTTAAAGGAGCTCGCTGAACTTGAGAAAAATTTCGTCTGCGCCGCAGAAGCCTGCGTCTGTCCCTCTCGCTGCGCGTCCTTGTTGCTGCCCGCACAGACAGTGTACGGAGTGTCAGACCGTGTTGCTGTGTTTGTTTCCTCTGTACGGATCACGCCAAAGATGCGCGAGACAAGACACTTCCCTGCTATTGCCGGTGCTGCTCGTAGACTAAGCTTGCCGCTCCATGCGTGCGTGAAGAGCTGCTGTCGTGTGGCACCCGGATGCTGAACTGCTGCTGTTTTGACGTCGCACGTAGACAGTCCCCCGGCCGTTTCTCTGCAAGTGAAGAACGGGGTGTGAGCCTTGCCGCTGTTCTGTTCTAACGTTTCAAGGTAGTCACGACGTTGTAGCTGCGCCTGCCACTGCTGCGTTGGCTTCCTCGCGTACATGCCGAGACGTGTCAAAGGCACAGAGACGTGTCGCCGTATGTGCCGCGTAGAACGCAACTCTCAGTGGTCGGTGGAGACGCCGGCTGCAGCGTCACTGCTGCCGTTTGGATTCGTCGCGCATGGGGATGCTGCTGCTGTCTTCTGCTACTGCCAACATTCTCACACACGCGTGCACAGGTGGCAAGAAACGCCTCCGTCAACGTTGTCGGGTCACAGGTACCGCCGAGCTTTCCCCGTAGTCATCTCTGCACGCCGGTGCGCCTCCCAGTTATTCTCTACACGCGGCTATACACACACATATATAACACATATATAGAGAGACAGGAAGAGAAATAGAAATGTAGCTAGCTATGTTATATGTGTCTGCAGTTCGACATACATGTATATATGTCTACATATGTGTAGATGGGCAGTGGATTAGCTGAGTATAGACGTGTATGTACGTATGTGTGTGCGCCCTCTTGCTACTGTGTCTGTCTCTGTACAGTCGATAATCGACCCGAAGAAAGTGATTCCGATGCTCTTTTCCATATTACGTCACCAGCGGCATGCTTCGCAGCTGACAGCAACAACAGCCGCGGCATCAGCAGACGCAGCAGCAGCAGCGACGGAGGAAGCAAGGCAGGCAGCCGCAGGGAGTGGATCAGCAGCAAGGACGGCGAGTACGGACGCTGCGTCGCCGAAGGAGGACGAGAGAGCCCGGCTGGCAGAGCGTGAGGAGTTGGAGGTAGCTGAGGCGGCTGCTGCTGCCAGTTATGCGAGGGATGCGCAGCAGCTGCAGCAGTCGGTGCATCCCAATGAACAGGGAGATGAAGGCGAAGAACGGAGGGTCAAATCTGCAGACAGTTCGGTAGCAACTTCTTCTGCGACAACAGGTCAAAGGAACCTGGGAAGGAGTGCCGAGCGACATCCTAGCAGCGGGGCAGGGGGAAATCAAGTCGGCAACGGCAACAGTAGCTCCGCCGTGGACGATAGCGTCGACGCCAGACTGAAGAGAGGACTCAGCAACAGCCAGAATCAAACGTGGGATTCTCCACCCGCGGCAGCTGCGGACGTCTCTGCTGCAGGCGCTGCTGAGGTCGTTTGCGAGAATACGTCCAGACCTGCAACAGCGGCGAACTTTGCTGCCGAAGTAGATTCTCGTAGCACAGCAACAGGCCCCGTGGTGACGCGGGTCGCAGTGTCAGAAGCTGCTTCGACGAGGAAGCGAGAAACAGCACCTGCAGTCGGTAGTGCTGCTGCTGCAGCAAAAGAAGCAACAGCACGACGGGAAACAACAGCAGGAAATTCAGCAACAGTCGCGGAGACAGGAGCTCCTGCAGCAGTGTTGTCTGCTCGAAGAGAAGAAAGAGGATTTGAGCCAGCGCAACGCGAAACATCTGCTGCGCCCGCAACAGCAACGGCAGAGCGTCTGGCTCCGGCAGCAGACGCCGGACGAGGAGCGGAAGCAAGGGCCGCGACTACGGGAGAAAAAGCAGGAAGAAGAGAAGACAAGACACCAGTGCGAGGCGCGGAGCAGCAGGGGGAAAGAGAGAAGCAAGAAGGCCTGGACGGCGAGATAGGACGGCGTGAGGAAGGACAGAGCGGGGCGGGGGCACGTTGGGAAAATGCGAAGCGAGATGAACTCGGAGTCTGCGATATGGAGGCGCAGGTCTGCGTGACTCTTGTTCTGCGGGAGCTGGTGTATCAGCGGCTCTTTGTGTCTTACTTTCCTACGCTGCTGCGCGCACTAACAGCAGAAGCAGCTGTGCTGCAGCTGCTTGATATGCTGACGTCGAAGTGTCCTTCCTGCGTCTCCTCCGCCATCTCTATACTAACCGACCTGCTGTGCTGCACCTGCGTAGGCGAGCACCCGATACTCGGCTGTGGCGGCCCGTCCCAAGCCTACTCACTTTCTGAACCACCGACGCTTGGCGCAGCTAGTGCGTTCGCCGGTGCGGAGAGCAGAGACGCCGAAGAGAAAGAGACAGCAGGGGCTGCAGCAGCAGCAGCAGCCAGGAGAGGCTCTATCACGCGGCAAGGCTATATTTCTCCGTTGCTGTGTGCGGCTGCGGAAGGTGGCGCATCTTTCAACTGCTCACCTGCAGGAGAGGTGACGCGTCTTCAGGGAGAGCCAGCAGTCCCCGAAGGAATAGAACAAGACGGAACACCGGCAGCAGCAACAACAACACCCACAGATGCAGCTAGCCCTGAAGCGGCAGCAGCTGGCGCACGAAGGACTCTGCCGGAGACAACGACGGAAGCGCCGCTTTCCACGGTAGCGGAAGGCAGTCTTGCAGCAGCAGCAGCAGCTGTCAACGCCATGCAGGACCCGACAGCGACAGCAGCTCCATTTTCGGGAGCCACCGCAGCGGGAGATGCAGGAGCTGCAGGAGAAGCAGCGCCACAGACCCAGGAAGGTTCTTTTCCGGCAGGAGGGGGGGAACCCGCTACCTCGAAGGCTGGGGAGGCACTCAGCAGCACTGCTGGAGAGACAGATGCGCATACAGATAATGATCCGGAGCAGGGAGACACCGCGGGAAGTGTCAAGAGGTCTGACGAACGTTTTCTTTTTTCCGGAGCTGCACTGGCAGTGGACGAGGGAAGGGGTTGTGAAGAGGAGCAGCAGCGCGAGGAGGAGACGGATGGTGGAACCGAGGCTTTCGGACGGCAGCCTGGTATGCAGAAAGAGCAGTCGCAGCAGCAGCAGCAGCAAGCAGAGGACCAAATGGCGCCGCCCATAAATTTGGCTGCAGCAACTGTTGTCGCTGCTGCTGACGGAAGGAGCGTTGATGCTGCTGAGTCGGCGACTGCTGCCGCTCGCTCGACGACGGATAAAAACACGTCAGAACAGCAGCTGCAGCAGGAACTGCAACAAGTGCAGCACGAGACGCAGCAACATCAGCAGGAAACACACCAGCGGCCGCAAGGGACTCAGCAAGAGCCGCAGGGGACTGAGCAACGGCAGCAACCGACGCAGCAACTGCAGGAGACGGGGCAACAGCAGGAATCCCGCGAAGAGCAGCAAAAACAACATGGGCAGACGGTGTTGCAGACTGAGAAGAAACAAATTGAGTCGCAGCATTTTCTGCGATATGTTGAACACAACAAGCGATTGCAGGATGAAGGAGATTCTACATTTTCTCACCGCGAGGAGTTGCCAACGGAAGTCGTCACCTCCGGTGCAATCGAGAACGGCGACATAGCAGCAGACGCAGCAACAGCACCGAGCGCAGCTATCTCACACTCGGGCCGACAAACCGACGCCTTTCGAGAAACACCAGCAGGAGCACCTCACGCAGCAGCAGCAATGACCCCTCAAGCAGCAGCAACAGCGACCTCTCACGCAGCAGCAGCAACGACCTCTCAAGCAGCAGCAGCAGCGGCGTCTCAAGTAGCGGCCGCAGCGGCCTCTCAAGCAGCAGCAGCAGTGGCGTGTCAAGCAGCAGGAGCAGCGGCTTCTCAAGAAGCAGCAGCGGCACATCCGGCAGGAGCAGCACTGAGTGCAGAGACGGCCATGGGCATCTTCTCTGCAGGTAGAGCAGCAGACAGCGGACCGGGGCGCGAAGGGAGGCAGGCCACGTGGGCTGAGGAGGCAGCACAGCAGGCTTCAGAATGCTTCTCCAGAAGTTCAGAACATTCTAGTATTACCACCTACCGCGGTGATAGCATTGAAACTTACGCAAGTATCCAGGAGTCATCACTGCACCAGGCGACTGTCCTCCCATCATCTTCTCGTACTGAAGAACAGGGTAAAGTCCCAGGCGCTGCTAGCGGCGACCCGCACAAGGAAGAAGCAACAGGAGGAAGGCGAGGAGAGGACGGCGGCGGGCTAGCGGCAGAGAAGCAGGAAACGACAGCCACCGGGGACGCAAACGGAGGAGACAGGGAAGAAGAAAAAGAAGCAACAGCAGCAGCAGCAACACCGGGTGAGAGGGCAACAGACCACGCGACAGGCGGCGGAGAATTGTCGAATAGCACTGCGCCCTGCGGACGAGCGGGAGAAGTTGCAGCTGGTGAAGAATCCATCGTCGGGGGGCAGCCAGGCGCTGCAGGTGTAGTAGTAGCGCCGGATGGTGCAGGTGCAGCCGCAGCAGCAACCGAAGGGCAAGAGCATGAAAAACAAGTTGGAGGAGGGATAGTCCCGACGATTCCTGCAAGCACTAGGAATGATGAAGGACCGATCCGTATTGTCCAAGAACGCAGAGCGTCTGGTGCAGGCTTGGATATTCTCGCAGATGAAGAGGAGTATGAAGACGGCATTGATGAAGAGGGCGACATCAGCGAAAGGTTGATGAGGCACGCGTTGCTGCAGCACCAGCAGCGGCAGGAGCGAGAGCGACAGCAGCAGGGGAGGCAGCGGCACGAAGGGCAGCAGCGACAGCAGCTGACGCCACAGCTCCAAGAGGAGCGCGCCGGGCAGCTACATCAGCAGCCGAATAACGAAGGTGTGCTGCTGGGCACTGTGGAAGACCGTGAGGAGGATCCCCTGCAGAACATGGCCCTTGAGGGGACGGTGTTTGAGAAGGAAGACAAGCGCTGGTTGGCGCAGCTGGAAGCAGGGGAATACGTAGATACGTTCGTGGCTCCTCACGTTTATCGGCTTATCTTGAAACTGGCAGACTGCTGCGGGCTGGAACCCGTCACGCCCATTGTTCCGCGCTCATCCATGTCGGCTGCACACCCGCTTCATACCAGGGCTCCTGCTGCATCTGAGGACCGGGCAGCTGCGGCAGCGAATCCTACAGAGTCACAGGGGCCGGCTGAGGGCAGCAGCAGCGGCAGAGGCGAAATGATGGTAGGAGCGGCTCTCGGCACGAGCGGAGACGGCGCCGTTGCCGCATCGGAACAACGTCGCGACGACGTAGTGGGATCATCCTCAGTGACTGCTGGTGGAAGGAGCGAAGCGGTGAATTTTGACGCTGCTGATGCTTTCACTGCAAGTGCTGCTGCAGCCGGTGGCGCTGCTGCGGCGGTGACCGCGGCTGCTGTCCCGGCCGCAGAGATGATTCTGACGGAAGAGGGTCGACCGCAGTCGAGATCCGAGCAGCAACCCCAGCACACCCAGCAGCAACAGGAGCTGTCACCGAGCCAACAGCAGCCGCAGCACCCGTACCATCAAGTTTTATCAGGAGAAGCGGCGACGCGCTCTGCTGCAGATGAGTGGCTATACGGAAACATATACAAGCATGCACGCGGGCAGGCGTACACCGCAGAGCACCCGGTGCTCTCTCCGAACAGTCGAGCGTCGTTGGCTAGTGTGAACTCTATGACTTGTCCTGGTAGCGGGGTTTCGGTTTACACTGCTGCGTTTGCTGCAGAAGCAGAGACGCGACTGACGGAAGCGCAGCACGCCGGCTACTGCAGCAGCAGTACACCGAGTACATGCGTCCAAGGTGCTGCGTCACTGGGCGGGAGTGCAGCAAACGCAAATCGCACTGCTGCGGACTCTGCCTTATTCACAACGAGGTGGAGGCCTGCTGCTTCAAGGCGTCATCTGCTGATCAAGTGGTCGGGCTATCTTGACCGCTGCTGCGCTTCAGTGTCACCGGGAAACTCCACAATCGATTCACAGACGAGTGGCGGTGCTCTGCTTCCGTTGGTATCCTCCCCAGGCGCTGCTGCGACTGCTGCGACAAACGCAGGGGCCGACGCAGCCGCTGGTACTTCTGGTGAGATCCCTGTCATTGACGCAGAAACTGAGGGAGCCGTGCACTTGTCTAATGGAGTCTTTGCTTCAGTAGGAATTCAAGCTCTAGAGTTCCTGACGTTAGTGAAAACCCTGTTGAAAAGCAATGCGGTACACACCGGCCATCAGATGATGGAGCTCGGCCTTCTGGACCTCTGCGTCGAAGCGCTTTTTCACCATCCGTGGAATAACCTGCTGCACTTGACAGTGACTGACGTCCTACAGACGGTGCTGCAGCGGCCGCCGGAGCTGCCTGAGGGCTTGGAAGTTTTGCTGACGCGGTCGCGTCTTGTTCCACTGATGCTGTCGCATTTCCGCAACCGCCGCGCGCTTCGCGAGCAGCGCTCCGCGGCAGCCGCAGCTGCTGCTGACGCAGCTGCTGAGCGCGAGCGACAGCGTGCAGAGAAGAGGGCTGCAGCAGGCAGGCGTCTGCAGAAGAAGCGGACCGCGCACGCGAAGTTGCAGCCGGCGGACGAACAACAACAGGGTGAAGCGGCGCAGCAGCAACAGCAACAGCCAGAAGGCGTTCCTGCTACTCGTGATGGACAAGTGGCAGGGCAGCGCGTCGGCAGCCCCCTAAGGCCGAAGAAAAAGAAGAAGAAGCTGAAGAAAAAGAAGAGACACCACCACGACCGCGGTGATGGTGACACAGAAGAAGAGGAACTTCGGCAAAGAAGACTGCGGAAGGAACCGTGCGGCTACACCCCACACTTGCTTCAGATCGCCCAGATGGTCAGCGCCGGCTTCGAAGGTCAACCCGATGTACGTACACCGAATACACACGTCCTTGACATCACCCCGCGCCTACACGTATATTCATAGGTATACACAGAGGGATAGAGTGAACGACAGATGGAAAACTGAATTACGTGTATATAGATACATGTACGTGTGTATGTATATGTGTACACGTGCGTATATTATATACACATATATAGACAGAGAAACCAAGAGATGGAAAATTGGAATATACGTGTATGTCTATACGTATATACGTGTGTGTGTATATGTGTACGCGTGCATATATAATATATATGTGTGTATACGTACATACGTGTTCTCGTGCGAACAATGTTCCCCGCAGCTGTAGGAGAGCTGTGTAGGTGCTTTCACAGCGTATCACAGTCCTAAATCTGCGTGCTCATGCGATGAGTCCTGCATCTGTGGACACAAGACAAATATACCGATCTCTGTCTGTGACGACTCTGTTGCAGCAGTGGGCCTTGTGTTGTGTGGACATGAGAAGGATTTTAGTCTTCGCGCGTGCGTCGCGTGGAGGCGTTCAGTGCAGCTGCCTTGGTGTTGTGAAGCTCGACATAGCGAAGAGACCTGGACCAGCGCTCCCTTTTTCACTTAAGGCAAACAGAAGGAAACCGGAGGCTGCTGCCCACGTGATCTGCATGCAAAACAGCGACCTGGTGTGGGGTTCGAACAGGGGGAGAAAAACGTGTCTGCCCCTGATGGACGACGCCACCAGGTGTGCCTTTCTGCGTGTCTGTATGTCTCGTGCTTCTCAGAAAGAAACTGCCCACCTCACACGTCTATATATATATATATGTACATGTAGAAGTTGTACATATGTGTAAACGTGGTACCCAGGTATATATCTGTCCACGTATATGTAGACTTTGTCTAGTGCGGTTTGTGTTGGAAGCTGCAGGGTGCGAGTGCGGTGCGGGTCAGACGTTTCTCGTGTTGCTGTTAACGTTGCTGCTGTCGTTGGCGATGCTGATGTTGCGACCGTCGCAGGTGAGGGAGCGGCTGCCACTGCAGTGGCAGAGACAGTGGACAGAAATCGTCATGGAAGAACTCCTTTTGTATCAGCAGGTGCTCTCGGTAAGGCCCCCCAGAAAACGCTTTGGTGTGACTGCCTCAGAAGCATTTCTGCACCTTCCCTGGAGAGCAGGGACGCGAGCTGCCGTGACGGCCGCGTGTACCGCTTGCAGCTCTGCAGCCGTTCGGACCGTCCGACTGTCCCGAGTGTACCGCAAACGCATAAACACACGCTTCCATATCTTTGTGTCTCGGTACACGCAGTTGATCCTATCTTCAAAGACCTGTCGGTGTATGGGTAGAAGTTCACCACAGGGTGCACAGATGAAATGGACTAAGGTGCAGCACTCCATGTCCGCACGAGTGAAGAGACTGGACGCGTGGCGTCCGACTGCTACCAAGAGAGACCGCGTAGGAACTGAGAAGAGGCTTTACGTACTTCTGCTGGCAGGGCGTGCGCGTGTCTGAACGTGTGGTCACTGCTGTCCTGCCGACGCTGTGACGTACTGCCTAGAAGCTGCGAACATCCTGGTCCTGCCCACTCTGTGTCTGCCCCTCCCAGTACGGCTGCGTCGCTGCTGCCTCTGCTGTCGCCGCTGCTCCCGCTGCCTCTGCTGCTCCTGCTACGGCTGCTTTGCTGTTGCCTCCGCTGCCTAAGAGACGTGTGTGCGGCGCGCATTGCTTCCGTCCCGAGTTAGACGAACAGCGTCCTCTATGCAGTCTCAACGGCCACCGAAGACGACCGCTTCCTGAACCTTTACTGTACACCTCTCTGTGTAGGCGCGTCTTTGACCGCACGTATCAACTCCGGGTCTACGTGGATGCACGTAGGCATCAGTCTCTCAAGCAACGCAGGCAACCAAAGATGAAGAACAAGAGAACGTCCGACCTTTAGAAGTCGAACAGCTGTGGGTGTGTATATTCGTGTGTAATCGTGTCTGTGCACACATATGTATGCGCTTCCGCAACACTTGTGCGTAGGGCGGATGTGTTCACCTTTGTGTATATATATGTATTATATATACGCGGATACGTGTAGGTAGATTGAGTGGCATAGATGTATGTGGATATACATACATGTATATATGTCCTGTACGTGTAGATGTTTGCATGTGTAAAAGAAAAGGAGAAAGTGATATATGTGCCTACAGATCTGCAGACACACATACACACACGCGTGTGTGTATATGTATATATATATGTGTGTGCGTGAGAGTTACTGTGGACTTATATTTATGCAGTCGAGTTTATCGGAGTCGAATGATGAAACCGAAGAAGCGTACTGCCCAACGCTTCCGATGCAGATGATCTCCCCGCGTGCGGAGGACGTACGCGCAGCAGCTCACGACAGCCGCGCAGGTAGCCACTCCCCTCTTTACCCTCAGCATTTCGAAAATGTGGATGTGGCACTGCTGCAACAGATGCAACAGCAGCAGATCCAGCAGCCGGAACAACAGTCGCAGCAGCATCTCGCACCGACCTCCGGCGAGGTGGATGACGATGACGACTTCGACGACCTGCCGCACCTACAGCACTTGCACCTGCAGCACCAACAGCACCAGTATGCTGGCGAGCATTTGACGCAAGAGGTGGGAAGCCTGGAGCCGGACCAACAGCCTACAAGTGACCAGCGGCACCTGCTACTGGAACCACAGCAGCAGACGGCCTTTGTTCAGCACCAGTACATGCTGCTTGAACAGCAGCAACAGCCGATCCTCGACCAGGAGCAGCACCAAGTCTTTAGCTACGAGCCGCACCAGCTCAGCCATGAACAGCAGCAGCCTATGAGCCACCACCAGCACGAGCCCTGCGATTATCAGCACCAGCAGCCCCTCGACCACCAGCAGCAGATGCAACAGCATTATGTGGATGCGCAGCAGGGGCAAGGAACGGCACCCGCAGAACGAGCCGGGCAGCAGCAACCAAGCCAGGAGCACGTGCTGGAGCAGGACGGGCAGCTTGTCAGCCAGCACCCCCACGTTCAACAGCCCCACGGGCACGATCAGCGGCAGGCGGCTCCAGTATGTGAACACCACGACATACTAACGCAGCAGCAGGAACCAGCAGCAGTCGCCCCTGGACACCAGCGAGTAGTTTCGGAAGTAGGAACGTGTGAGCGCTGTGGCCTGCAGAATTTCGAAAACGCTGGAACCTCCCACTCCGCCGCGCCAGCGCACAATGCAGCAATCTATGGCGACGGAGTTGAGTTTGAGGACATTCTCGTCGCAGGCACCAGGGACGACGCATGCAGTGCTGCCGCACCCGAAGAAAAAGGCGTGGCGCACGCTGCCTCAGGAGTGGACGCTGGACTCTCAGGCGTGCCAGGGGCAACGACGTTCCCAACTGCAGCCGCACTTGCGGCGGAACACGCAAAAGAATATGATGCCCCAAAGACGGCCGACACAGCCATCAGAGATGACGCAGCAGCAGCCCTTACAGAGGTTGCAACAACAGGAGTTAGCGAGCTTCCAGCGCCAGCAGTCAGTGAGACACTAGCAGCCTTGGCTGCCCTCAACACACCAGAAGGTGCGGGAGGAAATCTGGCAGAAACTCCGACTGGAGAAGTAGCAGTGGAGGCGCACGGGGAACCAGACTCAGCAGCGAACTAAGAAACTGCCACAGGTGCAGTCGAACAGTAAAGAATGTCCTCTCCTTGCCAGTCGAACAGGAGTACAGGGAGCTAATAGTTTCAACTCTATCTTCCCGGACGCAGCCATCCTTTGCTGGCTGCCGCAGTGCCCACGTGAAAAGGCACATGCGCGGCGACCGCCGAAAAAAGACCAGCTGCGAACAAAAAAACTGCAGCTGAAATCGTTATTGTCGCCTATCGTGAATTGACACCTTCTCGATCAAGAGATGAGCACCGTGTTTATCCCGCAGGGCATGCAGAAGTGACGCGTGTGTGAGCACACCTATGCGTGTGGCCCGCTAACGCCGCTGTTTTTTGCAACAAAAGTTGGGACGCCTGCAGGCACTAGTCAGTCTGCGCTTCCACTACATACGTTGGTCAGTCATATTATGGTGCAGTCGGGACACGGAGTTCTACGGTAAGAATGCAGTGATTTGCCAGTCTCCACAACATAGTGGCATGTGGACAGCCGCGACCCACGTGTGCCTCAGAGCTAGACTAAATGGCCCAAGGCGACACAGATACGTGTCTGTACGGCGTAGTTTGTGCTTTCTAGAAGTGTAGTCCGTCGTATAACCGTGCGTGAGAAAGTTTTCTATCGGCTCCTCGGAGGTCGCGCTGTGGAAAAATAAGAAGCGCTGTACCCTGACGGAAGCGCAGTGCTGCAGAACACCCGCAGCAGCAACTGCAGCAGCACTGCAGTTCACTCTTTGTACTGCTGACGCAGAATAACTAACCGTTACTTGTGTTTCCTAAACCCGTAGGACAACCGCATAAATCTGGCGTGTCGGTTGGTCGTCTTGGTACGCGTGGAACTCAGTCCTTGTCACCCGGATCTGCCCGACTGTTTCCGCAGTGCAGGCGGTCCTCTGCGAAATACATCCCTCAGTGGACTGACATGTAGTTGATTGTGCCACCAGTTTGGAAAATATTTTGGTTATTGCATTAGTGAGTTTTACTTTTCCGACTCCGGTTATATGTGCGGTGAAGTGTCTTCTTGCAGACCACATTAGGTCAAGGTGAAATCATCCATGCTTCGAAATAATCTGACGAAACTAGTGCCTCAGGCAGCAGCGCCCTCCACCAAAATACTGAAATTACTTCTTGTTGTGCTACGTACTTTTTGTGCGACCGTGGCTGTACGTATCCCATTCGTGTCATTCTTTGACCAACGATGGTGGCCCTGTTTTGGGTAGCTACCGGCATTTTCTCAAGCGCGTCGTGTTCGTGGGGCGTCAAAGGCTTCTGGGTAAGTTTTAGACCATGTTTGAAGCTGGAAGAGAAGAACGAGGTGCGAGATGATCCATGCAGTATACGCGTACTCTTACATATTCGGGTAGCAGATCCGTGGCGTAGTGCGCCCACATATGCATCAACGGGTGTCCTCCGTGCATCAATATTTGTTGCACGACGCAATGTCGCCACATGGAGAAGCGCAGAAACATACGCTTACTCACCTGTGCGAGGACCTGTGCACGCTTGTAGAAAACGTTGATCCGCAATATCTGTTTGAGTCGCCGCGCCTTGGCTCCCCGTAATTTTCAGCCATGACGAGCCGCACCAGGCTTGCTTGTATGATGTGCAAATATAACAGCTCCTTAAGATGCACCTTGACTCTACACGTTCCAAGACCAGAAACAAGCGCTCCGGCAGAAGCCTGAAGCCTCGGAATGACGAGCTCCAGCGTTACCGTGCGCACTGTATTGGCACGCAGGCATACTGTTGTTACCGTCGCTACAACAGCAGCTGCATTCCTTCTAACGCACACGCACACACGTGGGCGTACCATTATACACAGGCACGCATTAGCCCGTCCCAACAGCCTCTGAGGTGCTCGTAGTTCGCTTTCTCTTTCCGAGGAAGTGTCATACTGTAACTTTGTACATAAACCGAAGGAGGCCGGACACGAAAAGGATGCGGACATAAAAGAATTAAGTCGCACAAATGAAGACGTCTTTCTATGACCGGTCCGTTTAAGACGCCGTACTCGATACAGAACTAGGGAAAGCACCGTTGCTGACAAGTCGCAGTGCGACACTCGAGCACAACACCGGCAGTTTATACGCAGCTGTTGTAGAAATTTAAGCGCAGAACGCCGTAACCGAAGCCCTCCGCGAGACTCTGCAACTACACTCTAAAACTACAAATGCAGCCCCCGGGGTGGCCGTCAAGCGTCCGTCACTAAAGATGAGAATTTGGCCACTTGGAGACGCTTTATAGGTGACTACAAAAAAACTTGTTGAAAAGCAAGTGAGGTGAAGCACGTAACCGGGCCACGAATATCCCTGTTCCGGACTACCAAATTTCGTGCTGAACTCGACGTGACAGAAGTGCTGCGCGTCTCCTTTTGTCTTCGCCACGCCGTCATTCGTGTGATAATCTTTCTTTGCCCAAATTTTCCAGTTTATTTGAGCTCAATGACGTGCGGCGCCTCTGCAGCGTTACTGGCCATTCGTTCCACGTACGGGCGCTGTACTCATGCAAAGCTCATCACCACCTCTGCATACAGAAGTTGCTTCATGTTTCCATATTTCACACCGTGTGGAGCCTGTGCTTGGTGTGGCGGTTTTAGAATAGCGATACCAGTACTTGCACACTTCGGCACCTCCGCATATATCCTCGATTCTCCACAGCCTCAGCGTGCTCTCTAATGCATACGATGCCTTGTGTATGTTTTCCGTGCGGAAGATCTATTTTCCTTTATCTAGACGCTGGCCGACGTAGTCAGTGCTTTTATCGACTACCTGACAGAAGCGTATTCAACGGCTGATCGGTGGACCCTCGCCAAGTGCATGCAGGTGCGTTAGTGCTCGTCTTTTCTGCAACCGCAAAAAGAGAGAGGCGCGGCTTCCGCTGTCGTTTTGAGTGTGAAGGACACGCTTCACTCGAGCTACATTATGGAATGCGGTAGTGCGGCTGCTCGAAGTCGATGCATACAGTGGCTTCCCTGGTTGAGAGGCGAAACAAAGCTCCCTCAGTTGCCCTTTTTCATGTTGTACGGCGTAGATAAACTTCAATTCTCCTACAGCGAGGCGGTATCACGCATCAATCAACCATTTGAGCCTTCGAACCCGTAAAAGCACGGCCGCCCCAAGTCGCAATTCCTTGCGTAAAAACGTCCTTTCAACCTCTGTCTACCCTGCGGCGTCTCTCCTGCCGCACTGCCACACAGCACGTCCACACACTTGAGCGACCGCAACGCAACGTCTACGGCGCACACGACCCAACGACACTGTGCTCTAAAATTTATACGTATACGTAGATATACAGATACAAGTACAGCTTGTGATAAATTCATTGTCTTCGTCATTGGCTGACACCACCGGAACGCGCAGCTGGTCCGCTGCGAGCGCGCCGAGCAACACGAGGGACGTCATCCCTTAGAGTGAAGCTTTTTCACTTTCGCATGATTTCCTTCAACACCTTCTTCTGTTGCGCAATGCTTGACTGATTCGCATCCACGTTCTTCTCGATTTCACTCAGCATGCCGTTCTGCTGTTTCAAGTTGCTATTGATGGCCACCGCCCGCTCGTGCATCTCCCCCAGCTGCACGAAGCACGAAGGAACGAACGAGACAGGTAAGGGATGCGTCCGCGAGCCGTGACGGGGCACAAAAAAGAAAGAACAGACGGTCGACACATGCCTACACATTTATGTATCGATTTTTTGTACACAGGACTAGTGCCTAGGACCGACACGCCTTGCGCTTCGGCGGCTGCTTTAATGCGGACATGCTCATACGCGTGCGACAGAGGGAACGCGCTTGAAAAATCCGCCCTTCCAGAACTTCGTCCCATCCTCGCTGCAGCAAAATTCTACTAGTTGTAGTAGTAGCAGTGCTGGTCGTAATGGTAGTAGTAGTGGTAGTAGTAGTAGTACTGTTAGCAGCGATAATAGCGGTCGTAGCAGCACTGATGGCACTAATTATTAAGAGTCGTAACAGAAGTACCAGTAGCAGTAATTCGAGCAGAAGTAATACTGCTGATGGTAGTCCTAGCCCTACTAATACTGTGGTACGTGTAATAGTACTGAGAGTCACAGTACCCGTACGATGGTCGTAGTAAAAGAGCAGCCGTACTACGAATACTAATGGTAGTAATAGTAGTTGTACTAGTAGTATCAGTAGCAATAGTGCAAATAATATTAGCACTCGTAGTAGTAGTAGTAGTAATAGTAGTAGTAGTAGTAGCGATCGTGTTACCAGTCGTCTTCTAGTAATAGTAATGATAATAATAGTAGTAGTGATAGTAGTAATCATTGGTGCGGTACAAACTATAGCAGTACTGGTGGTGATAGTAGCAGTAGTGGTAGTAGTATTGATAGTAGTAGTAGTAGTGGTACGAGTAATATCTACATCACTACTAGTATTATGCTACCAGTAGTAGAAGTACTAATAATAGTAGTACGAAGGGTAGAACTACACCTATTAGTAGTAATAGTGCTGACTGTAATACAAGGAAGCGTAGCAGGAGTAGTAGTAGTAGCAGTAGTAGTAGTAGTACTAGTACTAGTACTAGTAGTAGTAGCAATGATAGCAGCTGTAGTGGCGGTACCAGCTGTAGAAGTACAACTATAGTACAAGGAGTCGCAGTAATAGTAGTAGTGGTAGTGGTAGTAGTAGTAGTAGTGGTGGTAAGAGCAGTCGTTGTCGTCGCAGTAGCAGTAATAGTAGTGGCAGTAGTAGTAGCAGTAGTACAAGTGTAGTGTAAATAGTAGACGTAGTAGTGGTACACGTACACGGTACGTAGTAGCAGTGTTAGTTGTCGTAACACCAGTACCACTAGTGATAATTAGTGTAGAAGCGCCAGCAGCAAAATACGTCCTTGTTATTCTACTACTACTACCATGGAAATGCGGAATTTTGCGCGTGATGCGTCTCCCTCACTCGCGTGACGTTCCTTGAAACCCCGTCGCGTTGTCCACTCGGTCGCAAGACACTGTCACGAATGGGTGCTGATCCACCGTCCACAAATAAACGTCCCCCCTACAACTAGTAAAAGGCAGTACCCCTTCTTGTGTGTCTTCCTCCTCCCGTTAGAGAGTATCACTACACGTGAGTAATTTCTCTACACTACTTGTCATTTGTTCAAAGGTTCGTACGATTTGCTCAGGCACTCTGTTGCGGAGTAGCGTTGGTTCTGTTTTTCGCGACAGAAACTGTCCGGTGCCGCTGTTTCCTTCACCTCCGACTGACGACGGTTTAGACACATGCCACACAGGATCACCCACCCAGATCCACTTTCCTTTTCTCAGATAATTAGCTCCCGTGGTCACCCGGCGCTTCACACGTCCGTTCTACGTCCCTGCACTCGCTGACGCAGCCAGACAGAATTCAGCGTTGTGACCAGGGCCCGTGTGTACCGGGACGCGGGGGGAGCAGCCAAACAAACAGTCCAGAAGGTGTCTACTATAAGGCGAGTTATCCAGAGAAGGCTACCTCTCTCACGTACCATGTCAGAAAGTTTCTGAAGATCTTGTTCGAGACGCACATCAAAGTCGGAGGAGACTGCACCGACGCGCCGCTGGGACGACGGTTCTCCCACCAACAGCTGCTGCTGCTGCCGCCCCCCCCCTGCCGAGTCGCTGCGGCCCCTTGCGCCGGAAGCAGCAGACCCGCTCCCCGCATCCTCAGCAGAACGACTTGGCTTGCCCCTACTTTGACTCCGCGACGCTGCACCTGCCCCTGCTCCCGCTGCTGCTGCTGTTCCGGCGGCCTTCGGCTTCGCAGCAGGAGGAGAGGTGAATAACTGCGCAAACGCGCCCCACCATGACTTCATCCCTTTCAACAAGTAGTCCGACGTCTGCAAGTTTTCATGAATTTCCGCTGTCGTGTCCCGGATCTCCCTGAGCTGCTCTGAGATGCAGGCGCAGCCAAACTTGCATCAAACACAGATATCTTTAAGAACGTCTCCCCCAGACTTCTACAGGTGTACGCCTACATATATATACGTATACAAATATCCATGGCAGTCTGCGTGCGTGTATGGCCACATGTGCACAGTTCTGTCATAAATCTATCGGACACGCTTCTGCAGCATGGTTTGTTCACACAGATACAGATACACATGGACATGTTGGCCCGCGTAAAAGGAGCGCGGAAATGCGACAGATAAAGACTCCGCAGGACTCACGCTGCGAAAAACCATCTCCTTCGGTGCAGTTCATTCTGTATGAAATCTCTGTGAGAGCCACGTCCTATTTTTCTCCCTTCTTCCATCGTCGAGATATCCCACATCGACAACAAGCTGATACCACGCGTGCACAGATGCCTTTCCACAAGTATATGAGGTATACATTCGTGTGTAGATGTGTACACGTTCGTGCAGAAGCCAGACGCGTACTTCCTGCTGTATGGATAGTGCGGTGACTCACCAGACTGTTCATCCAGCTTGACAGCGGTTTTTTGCGATATTTCATTGGTCTCTGCAGCCATGCGCAAAGATGACTGCAGACTTTGCATGCACTGCTCTTCAACCTCTTGCACTGCGTTCCTCTGCTGCTCCTGCTCTAGGAGCAGCTGCTGCTGCTGCCAGCTGCCGTACCCGTCGTACGCACTGCTGCTGCCGCCGCCGTAGCTCCCGCTGGCCGTAGGGCCAACGTAGCTCGTTGCCGTACCGCCATATCCGCTACGGTTCATGTAGCTGTCGCTGTCCCCGCCGTAGCCGTCTGAGCTCGTGTGTAATAGGTCGCTAGAGCTGTAGAGGCTGCGGATGCTGTTGCCGTGGCTGCTGTCTCGCTGCCGCCACTGCTGGCCGTATGCTGAGGCGCTGGTTCTCGGTGAGGGAGGTGCTAGAGCTGTCTGCTGGGCGGATGGACCCTGCTGCAGTTGCAGCTGCTGCTGCCATATCTGTTGCTGCTGCGGCTGCTGTCGCCAAACGGTCCGCTGCGGCGACGGCTGGGGTCGCCCTCCCTGTTGCCATTCAGGAGGGTACAGATACGGCGTACTTCCACCGTCCGCTGCAGGAGCAAAAGCTCCCAGTGCTGGACCAGGAGTCGCCGTTCCTCTGCTTCCAGCTGTACTGCTGCTGCTGTGTTGCTGTCTCAGCACCCCTTCGGGTTGATAGAACCGATGACGTCCCTCGTCCACCGGCTGCTGAGCAGCGTGTTGCTGCGCGTGCCTTTGCCAGTCCATCGGCGCCACTTCTTTACAGCACGTTTTATAGCAGAAGCTGTACACTCTGCGTGAAGAGTGCCACCAGGCAGCAGCAGACCATTGTCTACGTGTCAGCAGCAGGAACACAGAAAGTGTGTCCTACGCGGCTGTGTGCCGAGGCAGCAAAGTCGTCAATATTCTCTCCAAGGCGATGGAAAGTACCGAAGTCAATCCTGATGCTGCAAGTCACAGATGCTTGTGTGCCTATCAACTGGAACATCCGGAACGTAGCCGCTATCTACTCTACGAGTACGTCTGTACTGACGTTAAACGGGGAGACAGTCGACAATAACGGCAAGCCGCAACTGCCTCTGTCGGAAATGTCCCCCTCCGTTCCACGCTGCCAAAACGAAGTTCTCCCATGCGAGAGGAAACTTATGTCAGAATTTACGAAAAATAGTAGCAACGAAGCGGATGCAGAAACACTTCTTGTCTACCATCAAGGTATGTCTCGCCACACTTGACACAACTTTGGATCGGGGGGGACACGGAAACGGGGCCCGGTGCTGCCGCTGGTGCTGCTGCCGTACACCACGTGCCAGAAAGTGTTGCTACTGCTTTGATGCCTGGCCTGCTGAGACCACAAGCGCCGCTGCAATTCTAGGTAGGCGCCCACTCGCTGCTGATGCGGTTCAACAGTCGATGAACGGTATTGGCGTCGCCCCAGTAGCACTGCTGCGGAAGCTGCTCGGAAAGTGCTCCTTGAGACAGCCGTAGGTGTCGTTTAAGCGGCATTTCGCCGACCCCTGCTGTCCGTAAATTCTAATCTCCTAAGGGCCGTGGTCTCTAAAAAGAAGGACTTTTCTTTCACGTGCGAATTGCTGCTTTTTGACGTGACATACAGAGTCGTGCTAATGCTAGATATACGCATACGGCTGTTGATTCTGCTGCTGATAAGTTGGGCGTGCTGTCAGAAAGCTTCGACTGTTAAATCGCCGCACGATGCGTTGGTGGTGCACCGTGCTGTTGTTGGTACTACGTTGTTCAATCTGTGGCAAGTGCTGCTCTGGCTGTTGCTGCTCCAGTCGTACGCCACCGTGCTCCCAGCGCCGCTAGAGTCAACGGCTTTCGGACAGTTGAACAGACTCGCTGCAGGAGCACCCAAGAGCGAAAGCAATTGAACGGGGGAAAACATGCAAAGATTGTAGAGTCGTCTAAATATCTCGCGCATGCGTGAAGCGAGCCACTCTTACGCCAACATGGTCAACGAAGTGACGGGCATGTCCTGAATGGAATGCAGTGTGAACGTGCCAGTACAGAAGTCCTTCGTATCCAACCGCTATCTTACAGTAAAGCTACATTGCACAAAACGTCGACAGAGACAGGTCCGGCGGGAGCCCGTCTACACTACTGCAGTGGTTCGGACGAGCCGACAGTACACAGCGAAGTGCGGTGTCTTTGTACCTTTGGAGGCGGGAAGAGGTCAAACCAGACTGGAAAAGAAAGCACGGAAAAGCACATCATCTGCAGAACAGAGTCCAGAAAAACAGAATCTACGTTCTATTCCCGTTGCAGCACTACCTCCGCATACGGTTGCTCAAGCAGCCGGTCTCGCGAACATTCGACGGCCGAATAGCCGTGACAGAGGATGCAGCACGGAGTAGCACCACCACCACCCCACCAGTGGGCGCCGTACGGGCCGCAGTAGTGGCTGTCGGAGCATATCAAGCACCCACACTACGATGAAAAGACCGACACACCGCCACGAAGCACTATAAAGAGTGTATGCAGGCACTTCACGTCTTCTTTTGTATGAATTTCACGTTACATAAGACGTAGCGGTCTAGTCTGCTTTCAGCCATTCGTTGTTCAACGGCATGCAGTAACTCACCGCAGTGGGCGGGAAAGTAGGCCGGTGATCGCTGCAGCTCATACACAGTCAACGGATCTCCTCAGAATTGGCGCTGCCGCAACAATTGTACGGCTCATTCGCTTCTCGCTCCCGAATGTTCTACTGTTGCCGGCATGGGATCTGTTTTCCTCCGCTAACTGTAGACCTTCGTTGTCAACAACCGCCTGCATGCTTTCCCACCTTCGTTGGGCCGAGAAGCCTCAACGTAGTACTCGTGGAGCTCCTCTGGCGCTCAGCCCCAAGGAAGATGTCGCATTCGTAAGCGGCAGTTGCAGGGTGCCGCTGGTGAGACTCCTGACTCTGCATCACACCGCAGTGACTCCCTCGATTTTGTCCCTGGTGCACTGGTCCGCCTGATCAAGCCACTGTACACAAAGACAAGTACGGACTTGTCTTTCTCAATACAAGAGCGGCCTCCTCTAAGTTTCGCAGGCTAAGAAGAGTCCTGCAGCATACGACGACCCGTGCTCTCCATGGCATCATGGACCTACCTACTTCTCTATAGAAGCTCGTAGCTGGGGGTACACAGGTCTGCCTGTCTGCGTATCAGCCTCTGTTTGGACGCGCAACAGCACGACATGGGCTTTAAAATACGTAAGGTGGTGTTGACTGGAGGCTGTACTTCTCTCTGCGTCTCGTGATCGTCATCAGAGGAAAATCCTGCCAGTCACGTGTGTCTGCATGCTGGAGATGCACACGGGTTGACGAACGTACGCGGTTCCGCCTTTCCTCCGTGGGCGGATATACACTTCTACTACGCTACATAAGGCATCTTCTCAAAAAGAAAATGGTAAGCCGTCTGAATAAAGATATGCAGACACGGCCTGGTTTGTCGTCGCTTCTGGAGAGAAACAGTTGTGAAGAGATATCTGCGGTAGCGGCGGCTGGAAATAAAGCGGTATCTGCTCGTGGCGTATTTGCAGGCGCAGCATGAGGCAGCACAAGGGAACAAAACAGGAGACAGTAGCAGGAAAGCCGGTTGCTGTTTCTTTTGCTACTAGGTGGGAATGAATAGTTCCGCGAATATCGACACTTTGTGGCTAATTCGAGTTGTCCCGCAACCGTTGAAGTGTGACCCCAACCTAAGCTGCGTACGCTCAGTCAGGGGATGGTGCACAGCGATCACCATTCCCGGAATATATTTTGAAAGACGGGGAATACATTGCGGAAATGACGGAGATCTAGAGAGAAACTAGCAGTTCGCCAGTAGGTATATTAGGAAGGCATGAGTCTGCATTATGTACGCATTATACACCTTTATGCGGCGGAGTACGCGACTCAGTTGTGGCGTGCGCCATCTACATTTTTTTCGTAGGAGAACTCCTTATTAGCGTGAGTCTCGAAACTATCGAGATGATGTTGTCAATCATTTGGCACGTTCACAAAAATTTGCATGTAGTGAGAGAGTGTGTGTATGTAGGTGTGCTGTATACGTAGGAGTTGAACCGTGGTGTTGCGCATTTCCGTCCGCGGCTGGCGGCTGGACGCCGGGGATGCAAGTTACAGTAGTGTTGTGAGGAAGAACTCTTTCTTAACATTTTCACACTGTCACCCACTGCGTCGCTCGTTGTTTCCCCTGCTCACAAACCTCACGTAGGAGGTTTGTTCCTCCTCACGTAGGAATATTGCTCTGCGCGTGCCGACGTACGCAGGTGGGAAGACACGCGGTGGACCTTCCTATTCTGGAAGGGGTGGCCACATTAGCCGGTCTGTCTTGTTGTGTTCATATATATTGTCTCTGTGCGTGTACACGTCTCTTGGGCTGTGAGGGTGTATCTGTCGGTGTACACAGAGATTGACGTGCGAGTGTCTGTGATGCGACAATAATTTCCGACCTCCTTGCACACGGGCGTGCATCAAACACGGACCTGAGCATCAGTAGATATGCGAAAGACATTTGACGCGGTGTTTTTCTTGTCCTGCCCCTTGTCACTCTTGTGACGTCTCATTTTTTGATTGCGTGGTATGCTAGCCTTAAGTAGGGGAGACGTGCAGCTTTCGCTGGTTGCACGCGGTTGGCAGGCAATGTTTTGCAGAAAGAAAGTGTGCCAGTCATTGTTTTTAAGCGTTATTTTTTTTGGTAGATCGTGTTTCAAGGACCAGTGCAGTCTTCTCATTTTTGCAGTGGTGGACGAGTAGCCACTGATCACGGAAGTGGTATCACTTATAATTTTGCGGTTGATTCAGGGGAAGGCGAAGCGGACGCGGAAGTTTGCTGCTGTGAAGCGGCGCCTGAACCCAAAAGACGAACGCCTGTAAGTGCGGTCAGTGTGTTTGCCTGCAGCCGTGTGGCAGCGGTCGCTGGAACCTACTAGTTCATGCCGGCACGCTTAGGCTGCGGAGACTCATCAACTCCAGGAAGGAGCTTTTTGTTGGCAGGTCGTTCAGTCCTAACGTGGCAGCTGCCACTCTTCAGCACCACGTGAAATTCCGGGAGAGCCGTGTCATTTGGAGCGATATCCGCTGTACAGTACCAGGGAGGAAAATACAACCTAGCTACGATTTTTTCCCTTTTGCACTCAGATTTCTCCCAAAAGGTGTACTGTTTATTCTCTCTGTGTTTACAACGTCGAGACATGTACCGCTGGTCGATGTTTCAGTTTGCATCGTCTTGTTTTCATTGCCAGTCTCCGAACCTGCGTTCTGGCGCACACAGTCTCGCCGAACGCAGGTGTCATACTCAGGTGTTGAGGCTACGCCGGGAACCATCTGAATGCATGCGTTTCGAGCGTCCGCTGTGTAGTACGGCTGGGCTCTGCGTACACATGTGTATAGGAGTATATTTAGGTGTGTAGAGTGCTTGAGCACGTCTGGACGATTTTGCGTGGACAGTTGTACCAACGCGAGACATGGCCGCTAACACGCGCTCCACTGAAGCGCATCTAAGAGTGTGACCAACCAGGCTTCCTGGCAGCAGTCCTTGTAACCTGTGTCAATTTCTGCGTGTAGAGGCGTATTTCAGTTCTGTCTAAATAACAAGGCTCTTGTACATGCGTAACATGTGTGAAGTTACCCAGTGGCGTCTACAATCGGCGGCTGCGCATCAAGGGTTGAGATGCGACAGTGGTGTACGTTTGAAACCGTTGACGGTTCCTAGTTGGGTGTGGGTACCTGTACACTGAACTTGTGGTTTATTCTTTCTCTTCTCCACGTTAGCTTTTGGACGTTGTGACGGAGGCGTTTAAAGTTTATTACCAAATTCGCTGTCCTGCTGGTGTTCTGCAGCAAGAAAGATGACGAGCGTGCGGCCTTACGGGAGGCACGTAGAAGAGAGCGCGAGCAGACTCTTCGCGAGCAGTACGTCATAGCGGATTTGTTCACGATCCACCCTGTCACGCAGAGTGCAATCGCGTACACTCGTGTGCAGTTTGTGGTAGCGTCAGAAGGGAGAACGGCTGTTGAGCAGGTGTGTGATGCTGTTTACTTCAAACACAGCTTTGGGACTTTTCAGGAGGTGCAACGGATCGCAACACTGCACTTACCGGTGCATGATGCACTTTTTGTACCGTGCTTGCCAACGTAGCGGGCTTGTTCTTCTCTTTCAAAACTAGGGGGGGTACGTAGTGACATTCTTTTTCCACGTACGCGCTCATTCCAGAATTGCGGATAAGTGCACGCCGACTTCTTTCCTTACCTACACAGAAACAACTAAAGAGCGTCCTCCGCCCATGCGGTCGACGACACTCAGGGTGACACACCACGCGTGCAGCCAAGTGTTGCTACGTACGCGTAAGCGGATTTGCACCTAAACGTGCGTGCTGGACTGTGCGTGCGCAGAAGTATGGTATAGCCGTATTTGTGCTGCAATGTGTGTCCCTCTGTTTATGCACGTATACATATATGTGTGGGCATTTGTATAGGCTTGAAGCAAAGAGACACTTTCCTGTGTGATTAGAGCGAGCTTGCGTCTGAGGTTGTTCCGGTGTCCTTTTGTGGGGCGCATTTTTTTTCCTGTGGAAGACTTAGGCAATACTGAAAACACGCCTTAAGGGTTAGGGATGTTTTTCCACGTCGCTCGTGGCGGTGTCCTTCCCAGACAGTAAAGTAACCATCACGTTGTTTGGCGTGGGAGATGTGTATTTTTTACAACGCGTACATGGCTGTTTCGGGGTGTCCTCGTCGGCATGTAGCTTGCTTTTATCCAAGGAAACGGTCGGTGCACTGAAAAGCATGAAGGTTGTTGCTGGTCTCCTGTCATTTATAGCGTGCAGGCAAACAGCAGCATGTTTTTCCAGTACAACACAAATTTGGTCCCGCCCTACCAAGTCATCGTAGATACAAATTTTGTCAATGCGGCCCTCCAAATCAAGACGGATCTTCTAAAAGGGCTCATGGACTGTCTCGTTGCAAAGTGTAAGCAATAGCGTTTCTTTTGCTGCAGTGTTGTGTGCGTCTGCGTAGCACCGTCGGCTGTGCCACAAGTTTTGCACGCAACGTGTCGAGTTTTCACTGATGGGGATTTTGTACGCCGAAGACCAGTATGTGCAATTAGGCGTAAGCCAATACTGCGCTTCAAGGATGAGAAGTTACACACCGATTAATGTGGAAATCAAAGTGTAGTACACTCTGTGTGTGTGTGTGTATGCATGTGTGTATGTATGTATATGCGTACGCAACCAGGGTTGCTCTCTCATCAAAGGAACGAAATGCTCTAAACTCATTGCGTCACTGTCGTTGTTCGATTCTTCTCCGTTGTGTCTCTACGTGCAAAAGAAACCGAATTCGGGGGCGTCTCGTTGAGAACGACGTCGCAACTGAGAATTTTGATTCACTTGCACGTGCGGGTGGTCCGCCTCTACAATCGTATGCACATTTCTTGTGTGAACACGAGTCTCGGTGTCGGGCAAGTATGCTGCGGTATAAAGGCTTTTAGTTGCAGAGAATAGTTTTTCTGCGTTTTGATTATAACTAGAGGTGCCGTCTGAATTTCTTCCAGGTATTCAGCACCTTGGAATGTAAAAGTGTCAGACAGCTTGCCGGCAACCTCCAGTGCGTTGCTGGTACATTGAGACACTGTCTGCCATCTTCTTTGGCGTAGGCATTTCGACGCGGTGAACTGTGGTAGGGGGCGCGCTTCCTTTATTATCCCGACGTGTCGTGCACTGTTATTTCTTTATCCAAACGTGCCTTCCTCTGCTCACGATTTCGTCAGGAGAGCTGTATATTGCAAAAGCACTTGTCGGCGCCTGCGCCTCCACAGGGAGTCGTGACCGGTGGGAAGCGCGTTGTTGCGGACTGTACAAAACCTGCGGCGCAAGCTTTTGGTTGTCGCTCTACGTGGTTGGCGCGTTACTTTTCAGAGGTGGACTTCAGATAATGGGTGTTTCGATGTAGAGAGTCGCACTGGACCGCAGTAAGTGGGGCGTTTGTAATGTGTGGGCGTTTATTCCATATCGACTATCGTAGAGAGTGCTCACCTGATCCGGAAGGGAACTCGTCGTTTCGGCACGCTAATTCTGTTTATGTCTGCGCCTCATTTCAATTTGTGAATGGCAGCATGTCCTGCCGCAGTAGGTGCGGTTGCTTTCGTGTCTCCGCCACAGGCGTTGTTGAATCGAGGGTGCATATGACACAGGTAATGCAACAGGACAACATGGATACCAATACGGTGGCTATATTCTTCATGCCTGTTGGCCCCGTTCCATCCCATTTGTGTGCGTGTTTCGTGCAGGTGTGCCATGCGTGACAGACTGCGTGGTCGGAGAGCTAGAGAAGTTGGGGCATCGGTACCGCTTAGCATTAGCTCTTGCGAAGGATCGGCGGTTCAAACGCCTCACGTGTTGCCACGAGGGAACCTATGCAGACGACTGCATCGTGCGCCGTGTTGTGGAGGTGAGCTTTTTCCTGTGTGATGAAAGGGTAAAGCTGGTCAGTAAATGTTGTTCTGCATGCTCAGCAGCGGCATTTCTTAAGTACGCCGATTTGGACGACATTCCTTCATACGGGAAAGTACAGGTTTGCGTGCGCTGAACATGAGCTGTCCCGCCACACACCTGAAAACGCGTACGTAGTATTGTAAAACGGTGAAGCAGTCTGTCAGCAGAAGAGATTCCCGTAGTCCGTACAATTACAGTAAAAGAGGGAATTCAGGGTGAGAATCCACTTCGTGGTGAACGACTTGAGTAACCGTTATGATCATACCGTCAACGCATCCCTGTCCACAGGGGCAGGATGGCAGACTTTATGGGCTACGCGCAATTTGCGAACCGACCTAGACTGTGAAGGGATCTGAAGAGCTGATATCGTTTAGTGACAACGCTTCTCATTTTGATGTGCTAGAGGAGCAAGCAACACCTTGGGAGTGTAACAAAAAACGCCTTTTTGTGTTTGGCGCAGCGGTCGTGATGCTGGCGCGTCGTGTAACTCGCTGTGGTATCAACTAAGTCTAATTCGTAGGTTGAGCAGCATTCGGCTAGTCTCTTCGTACCTGTGACTCTGTCGGGTGACCCGCTGTGCTCCACTTGCGCAGTTGTCGCCTGCAAAGTAGTACAGAAAAAATGTTTGTCTAAGACTTGTCGCAACGAAAAATCGCATGTTGGGCATCGCCACTATTTTCGAAGCGTGTTTTGTAGTTATGTCCTGACCGGAGTACGATATATTGAATGGTCTGCTTGCAGCATAAGTGCTTCATCGTTGCTACCAATGACAAGGACCTGAAGCGC
Source organism: Sarcocystis neurona (assembly GCA_000727475.1). Classification (NCBI taxonomy): domain Eukaryota; phylum Apicomplexa; class Conoidasida; order Eucoccidiorida; family Sarcocystidae; genus Sarcocystis; species Sarcocystis neurona. The sequence goes on from KL647291.1 coordinate 4,781,525, forward strand.
CGTGTGAGGAAAATTCCGGGAGTACCAATTATTTATGTCAAGAATCACAAGTTTGCCGTTGAACGGCTACCAGACGCGATCTCGTCGGTCCCGCACGTGGCAAAGTGAACTTGCAAAACGTGCAGCAGGATTACGCTCGTGAGTGCGCGTTGCCTTCTACTAGCAGCATCTGGAAAATGGTGAGTCGCGGGGGTTCTATCGTGTGGTGCACGACGGACGCGGTCCGTGTACCTTCTTGTTACAATGGTGTGCGTACCTGCTGTAGGTTAGTGCGCTAATGTGAGCTCAAGCAGGGCGTGTAACTCAATATTACAAGGTTAATGGTGCGCAAGTGTCGGGCTTAAAACGTCGCGTATCGAAAAATGTCTCTTGCGCTTCCTACCATTCTGCGGGCGTCCAGCGGGTGTCGCCTTTGCCCGCAGTATGCCGGTTCCTATCAGTTTACAGGTATTCAGTCGTTCATGTACAACAGACGCGGTATCATCTACGGATTAAGGCCGTATGATGGGGATGCACCTCTGTCATGTCAGGGCATTTTTCTACTTCTCGCTGAGTGATTGTCTCGCACGAATTTGCTACCACTCGGAGCCGCCGTCCTCCTGTGTCTCTGGCGGTCCGTCTTCAGCGCGTCGCGGGAGTATCCTTGCGAGGGCTAGGCCAGGTTTGGTCGGTGCAAATTACTGAAATGCATGTGTGCGACCCGCGTACCCCCTCAAGTCGACACCCGGCGGACGAAGTGTGTGACACGTTAGACGGGAGGAGCTCCTTCGAGCTTGGGTTTGAAAGAACAGCACTCAAGAGGAGAGGCGCAGAGAACGTAGAGCAAACAGCCGATCGCGGCTTTGAAAAGCAGCAGATGAGATTCAGTCCTTCCGTATTAGTCTGCGCGGCGAGCACCCTTGCACGTTTGAGCAGAAAGTACCCCATTGCAGGCAGACATCTGACCCTCCAGCGCTCATTACCACAGAGACTTACAGGTGTGACTCCGTACACCGCTGCAAGTACGATCGTAGGATTGACGACACGCATTCTTGCGTGCTGTTACATGCCGAAAAGGCGACACACCACCGGGCCACTGGAAGCGGTCCACAGCAGGCCAGATAGCCTATGAAGTCTGTATACGTGTGCGGCGTGAATGTGCGTAGCTAGTCCACTCTGGTTGAATCCTAATACAAGCCGCAAGCACCAGGTTGTTACTTAAACGAACCTTGCGTATGGTTCCAGTGTAGAAAAATACCAGCCTTGCCGCCACGCTCCAGTTCCTGAGACGGACTGCAGCACTCCCACTTTCTCTTGCAGCACTCAAGCCTTCAAAAGTGCCCGACAGCAGACTGCGCCTGCAAAAAAAGGAACCTTAAGACGAATCACAGGGAGAGAAAAATCCACCTGTGCAGAAGTCAGAAAAGTTCTCTTGCAATTGGTATCGTCCCGCTCAGCGAAAATCGGGAAAAAGGAGATTACAACTTGTGTAGGAAGCAGAAGCGAGGACTTGCAACTTGGGGCCACACACGTCTTCTCAGCTATCTCTCCCACAAACGACAGCACACACTTGTCAGATGTTGGCTGCTGCCTTACACAGCATGAAGAACAAATGCATCTGATCAGTTGCGCGTATTCGGGAAGGCTGAACGCTAACCGGTTTACTACTAAGCGTTCGGAACCTTTTACGAGGGGTCACAATGAGTCCTAGTACGGAGTTTCCGATGCGAGGTTTCTTTCTGACAGATTGACATTAGTCTGTTTATACACTGACACAGAAGACGGTGAAAACAATGCGCGACACAAATACTTTTACGGACGAGGGTACTACCAGGAACATAGAATGCTTCACAGAGATATAGAAGAGCTGCGCGACGTAAACGTCCATCGTATATGCGTGGGACAGCGAACCAGGCGCTGCTGGCGTTCTCTTGATGTTGTCTACGGAATGGCTTCTTGGAAAAGCGGGTAAACCAGGTATGGCAGAAAGTGCTACGAGCACGTCAAGTTACAAACGGTACTCGGCTGCATGCCGTCTGAGCGTGGGTGACACGCGCGAGTGTGTTTTCTGGCGTTTTTTGATAGTCCACGATTATGTGACACTGCATCAATGCCAAGGCTCAGCGATTTTACGTCAAGCGGCCTCCGCCTGTACGACTACTCGGCTACTACCAGCGAAGAGAAACTGAACTCAGCAATCCCAGGTTGAAACGCGTGGCACTCACTCATGGACGTGAAAATATATATTCAAAGGGGGGCGTCGAAGTAAGCACGCTCCGGAGCGTTGTCCAGTTTCAACCTCTGATACCTACGTAGATAGTGCTTTTACGCACGCACAGGTGTTGTCTATCGCGTTAACAAATACGGAAAACGTCGCCGCGCCGTCGAGCGTTGCGCGTGGAATCACACCCGTAGACGGGGTTAACCTCGACATGAAACGCAGTCGATCCTGTAGTTGATGGCCAGTCAAAAGTTGCACGACAAAGCATGGAGAGTTGTGCGAGGGTGACAACGTCGCGTTTCCACTCAAAGTAACTGCATTAAGAGATGCTGAGCGGACGGCGAGCTCCGCGGGTGCTGACGAAAAAGTGTTCCTACTGCTGTTGCTGTGTATCCGGCCGCCCCCCCACCTGTGCCCGAAGCATCTCTGCCGACAAGCTGGGAAAAAGGCGGTAGCGCTTTGTCGATATAACCACGCAATGTAACAGTGCTCCCCGTCTTTACTCACCACAGATAAACACGTGTGAGTCGCTACAGAACACCCTTTTGCATCCCATCGCGCGACAGCGGCGAACCGGTGGCACGGCCACAGGCGAAGAAGCTCCGATGATATTCGAGTGGTTCACTGTGGTCATAATGCTCTGCGCAATATTCGTCCTCTTTAAAGCATTGTACAGGATCACGTGCACACCTTCCGTGTGGTGAAGTATAACAGATATCGATTTCTATTCACGGTGAATGTCGATCGCATGAGTGTTCTCTGGTACGTAGGAGCTTCCGGCTTACACGGAGTCCCACTGAGTCGAGCTGCTGGCCCGACCAGTGGCTCTGTCAAAACACTCGCGCCTTTTGGGACCAGTTCTCTTTTCTGTGTATGTGTGTGTCTCATCACGCCTTCACTTCTTTCGTGCTCCGCTTCGAAGTACGAGGGGCTACAACGGCGACCACATCTGCACCACGTCGGGACACAAGGGTGCATGAGAGTGTGCACTGTAGTGTTCTGTCTAATTGTACAGGTGTGCTTTTGAAATCCTCTGTGGGTCTGGTGAGCTGTGCACTCGCCTCACGTGCCAGTGAAAGACTGAACATTTGCCCTCGAGGATCTTAGCTGACGTAAGCACCTGTGTTACCATGTTACGTGTCGGAAGAACAACACATGTCAGGGAGCTGCAACGGTGCAGTGCCCAGCAGACATCGTGCCCCTGTTTTTGTGAACACATTGTGTGAATGTCTTTTCCCGCGTATTTTTTAACATCGTATGATGTCTTTTTCAACAGGCTCCGCATGTTTAGGCAAGGTCGCGTAAAGTATTCAGGCGTATCTTCCAATGGGCCTTGCCAAAAGAATTCTTGCAGTTGCCTCCAGCACTCCTAATTTCGTGTCAGCCTTACTCGTTCACTGAAGAGAGGGGTTACACTGCGCACGTTGACGGAATGTGCGCGTTCGGATTCACAGGTGTGTCTCCCTCGGCTCTCATAAAAGTTTTTCGCACCTGAAAGGAGAGAGATGCACTGTCGTGCCACCAGATCTAAGTGGCAGCAAGGACGTCAGCGATGCAGATGGGATGCTGTCGCCGCTACAGATCGCGAACATTCTGCCTCTATTCAATCAAATGACGACCGGGCAGGAATAGCCCCCTCGACCTACCCGAACGAGCATCATGCTGAATTATGGTCCGGGCTAAGCGAACTCGTATTCATTCGGTGTCCCCTAGTTTTTCAAGAACCTCTCCAGCAACTGCGCATTTCACCACATGGTTTTAACTTGATCTGCCGGAAAAAAAGACAGGTGCTGTGTTCCGTAGAGACTGACACTAATTTCGGGGAAGTCCTGTCTACCGCAGCGAGACAGCCGAAAGGGGGAGCTTCAGAACACCAGAACTGTAGACCGCTTCTCTCGGGGACACAGTTGACGTGCCGTCAGAAGGTAGACGCGCCTTAGGAAATCGCTGCTCTGGTAAGACATTTCCAAGTTACAGTCAGTAACTGTACGCCTGCTACTACGTCGGTGCAGGGGCTCGGAAGTCATGACAGCCTTAGGGGAGCGCCTTCCCGGTACGCACCCAGAGAATAAACACCTGCGACTGCGGTCCTTACATGCGGGATTCAATGGAAAAGACCTTCTGCGCGTGCTTGCCAGCAGATTGCAGTCGTCGTGTCCTCCTCGCCGCGCTTTGGCACTCGGGTGGTCCTTCACGTCTTCCTACAGTGTTTCTTTGTTGGCTTTCCAGGGTCTTTGCGCAGAGCTGTGAGTTGGAAAGAACACCAGGAGCTTGAAGTGTGCCCTCCTGGCAAGCGTACGGTCTTTCCTTGCTGTTTGGCCTTACCACGGCCAGGCGTATGGGTAGAAAGTTAAGTGCCTTGCCATCCTCACCGGTGAACCGCATGCGTGCACCCCCTCTCGGGCACTGCGGGTTTGCACGGCATCTGCGGTAACCGTAACCACTGCGCTTTCCTCCACCACGATACACTAGTCGAGAAAGGCGGAGTCTACCGCAGCGCCAGCGCCGTTCAACGCCAACGAAAAAAAGCCCGTAAGTCCATATATATCAAGACATCGAAGGAGCCGCACAGCCATTGGATGGCGGCTCTCAATGCACAGCGCCTTTCCCAGCCTTCAAGCCCTCTGGCGAACGACAGTAGCATTGAGAATACTCTAGAATATGGAATGTCGAGCTGAATGAGCAGGAAATGAAATGCAACAGCGCCGTAAACCCATTTGCAGACGACCTCACCACTGACAGTAGATTACAGAAAAGTGTGTGCAGCTGCAGGAGCAGGAACCAAATTACAAAAATGCCAGCCTTATGCGGGATTTACGAGCTCCTCGACCGCTTAACGGTACCTCCCCTGTGGCGCGAAAGGTTTCGCTGCCGACGCGGCGCCGCTTCGGGCGGCTTCTTCTTCACTGGTGCGTAGCCCACACAACGTGATGCTTTGATCACAAGACGCAGCACACACAACTTGTACAGGAGAGAAAAGCACACCACGACCTGGAAAAGCATGCGTGCGGGAGGACCGTTAGAGTGGGTGTTAGTCTGTCATCGTAAATACTTTGCAGCGCTTCTGTCACCGTACGTTCACGGTGCTGTGCGCCTGTTGGCGGACTTGCCGGACCCGTCAAGTCAGTGCGGTTACAGTGGATTATCAATCGCTACTGAGCAGAAATATGCAAGAGAGTGCCAGGGAAGTGGCGCAACCATCCGTAACCATCAAAGCGCAATCGCGTACGAGAAACAACGCAAGAATCGACGCGTGCGTACGAACTGATGTGCATAGCGACCCTTGCTGCAGTGCTCAGGTGGTGCTTTGTGACTGCAGGCCGGCTAACCTACAAGACTACTATAGACGCAACGTCGTCCCGACGTTTGCCGCAATGCAGTACTGCGACGTTTGCCGCTATGCACTAGGAGTAAGCAACACGAACCTACCTCTTCGAAGCACACTAAGACACAAGAAACGCGCGTAGTACTTTCACGCCGACGTCAAGGCACGACTGATGATATCTTGTACTTTGCCCTAGGTGAATAAACCAAGACGGGGCCACTGTGCACAACGCATACCGCTCAGCCTGCAACCTTCGCACGCATTTTGGTCCACTGCACGATCACGGGTCGCGGTCTCCTGTGAGGACAGCTCTCCGTCTAGCTGCCACATGTGTGTCCTCTGCTTTTTTGCAACAGAAACACTTCACTTCGCGCCTTGCTCAGTTTTCCCCGAGCGCACGTGGAGGCCTGCGCGCGGCCGGGGTGGAAAGCATTTGCGTGTGAGCTTCGCTGCCTAGGAACCATTGCAGGAGTCTTAACTCCTATTGATTCTACTCAACACCTGGACCGTCTCTTCCAAGAAAATAGTCCTGATAGTAGTTCGTTAGGCGTTGTGTCTTACTGAAGATCCGATTGATTCACAGGTGTATTAATACGGATCTCGCAAAAAGCCAGCCTTGCGGGTTGTGCAACGAGAGGTGTCACTCCGTAGCAGACATGTAGCAGAAGGCTTTTACCATTTAGACGGCTGTACACGCGTTGGAACCACTAAACTAAAAGGTTGCTGCCAGACCCTTCTGAACGAAAGAAACCAAAGTTCTGTGCCCCACAAGTTGTCCCGGGCGTTACACGGAAAGGGACGTACGTACACGATTGCATTCTAGGCGCCCATCGGCGTAGCCGAAGCAACACTTCGCCCGCCCTCATTCCAGTTACTCCAGGTGGAAATGCGCCGTCACAGAGAAGCTGAAGCTCAAACTGATTGCTACCTTTGCCACGGTCCAGCAGCAAGCACGCCGCCTAACACAGAAGCGCTCAATCAGGGTCAGCATTTCCTCCTGTGTCAAGCCCTATGACGCTGCAGATGTCCGGCTGGCTGCGCCAGCGATACCGCGCGGTCAAGGCGCGTTTGCACTCCCTCTTGTCGTCCTCTGAGAGGACGCCTCCGCATAAATTCCGACTCCAGCGACTTTCTCTACGCCCTTGCATGTAAAATTGGAGTCCTGCAGCACTTCACATACGTAACTGGGTAGATACGCGCAGGTTCAAAGACGAGTCTATAAAGTCCAGTCAAGGTGATATTCGTAGACGCAGGAAACGGTGACCCAGCTACACGCGGCATGCCACCTGCTGACGGCCCATGGTACGTAATCTAGCGTAGGCGTAAGACACGCCAGCCGGTCAGCTGAGAAACGTCGTGCCGTTCCATTACTGACGGAACCGGCACGGTCTTCTATGCTTCGCACAAGACACGTGTCTCTCCGCATGGCGCCGCAGTGTCCCTTCGTAGTGACAGACTACCGATTCGTGTTGGATTCGCTTTCGCCACTTGACGACGGGGGAGTTTTTCCGTCTAAAATTGCCTTGATAATCGCAGGATCCGCCTGTGGAGGATACTCTACCAAACGGTAAGTCTGCATCCACCAGTTTAGGAACGCTGGCGTGGCGCCAAAATAGACGCAGAGGGAGGGCATCAAAAATATCGTCGCCAAATACGCGACGCCCATGTTGTGTGACCGCTTGTGTCTAGGTTTAGGAGTACTGAAGCCTGAATACCAAAAGGAGCAACGCGGCTCGCTGCGGCGTAGGTATATTCGCGCGGCGTGACAGCCGGACACACGAGCAGATGTAACGGGAAATGGAGACATTGACAGCATCAGGCTGGCGTTGAGGCGCAAAGATGAAATTCGCTAACGGGAAGACAAAGAGCTACGCGACACCCGAGCAGGTTTTGCTGCAGCGGAGTATTTTCAGAGGCGTAATGCTGATGACCGGAGAAGACGCAGGATTGGCGGTGACCACATTGCGAAATCTTCCTGCACCACACGTATTCACAAATGACTCTAGGACGCTCAGGTGGATCACAACATCGTGCAACCGTGCAAACTGTTGCACGAGGGCATCAGATGGGCAGGACGGCACACAACGCACGTGGTGCGCTGTGCAATAAGAGGGCGCGACACATTACAAGCATCTGTTGGCCGTACCACGGCAGTCCGCTGATCTCCGTGGCACATCACCATTTTCCCACTCTTTACGTCCACCAGACAAATGAAGTAATTTTAAGGTCTCCGTTTAGCCGCACAACTTATATTAACTGCCTTGAGAGACAGGGCGGTGAATTTTACGACGAATGACCATTCTCACTACGGTGACGGGCAACCGAAGTCCAGTGCCCACAGTACCTAGAAGATGGCGACTACGTCACCTAGTCACCAAACAGATGCCTAACACGTTGGCAGCTGCCGCCTTGTCACAAAAAACAGACGGAAACGGCTTACTGGTATAAGTAACCTACATGCGTCACTTCGTGCAGCCCTCGCACCTCACCGCAGTGTTTTTCATGCATCCCCGCGACGGTGCCACAACCGCTCGGAAAGCGGAGGCTGCATGCGGTTCGTAGGGCTTCTTCAAAATACGATGCTCACGCCTTCACCGTTCTTATTTCCACTACAGTAAGCAAACGAATATAGCTCCTTAGCGGCTGCGTAGCTGCTAGCGTACTTATCTTAAAATACTACAGTACAGTTGTGGGCTGGTAGCTGGTGTTCACGTGCGGCTTCTGCGAATTCACTCGTAGAATGTTACGTCGTACGCTAGCTGTAGAACTCTGCACCGCTTCGTTGTCTTCCCGAAGTAGTGAGACACACACCTTTCTGAATTAGGCTTTGCGACGCTGCTGCGGCTGTTCCGCCGACGACGCACACAGTAATTGTACTGCGTATGTAACGCGTTTCTCATGCTTGGTGGCTGCCCGTGTATGACTACGTGAGCAGAGAAGGGTGGCATGTGGAAACGACACATGAAGACCCCATAGCTCTTCCTTACCGTATATCGCCCTGAAGACGACAAAACGAAGCGTATACGGCTGGAGACGTCGGAAACTTATCTTTTAACACGTTGTACTCACCCTTCAATCTTGTCTTGAGGTTCCTTGTATCCCTGTGAGGTCAGCTGACTTCTGGGCCGCTGAACCGTTGGCTACTACTTGGTGCAGTAAGTTCGCAGTGACATTTCTCTTGGGGCGTCGCGTATCGGTCGTTCTCAGGTCGCGAAAGTGAGCACAGGTGCTCATGTCGAAAGTTCAGTAGCGCACCCTTCGAATGTTTTCAGACTGACTACCCGGCCAAAGTGCCCAGCCGTAGTAGTAGCGCAGTCATGCGCCTGACAAACCAACGGCGTCGATGTTCGTACCCTAATCTATTACTGCATTAGCAGAAAATGAGTGTATCGGCCCCTAACGGTGTTGTGATTCCCATGTAAGCTCGTGCGCTGTACGTACAACAGCCAGGCGACGTTCGCCTGAACCACGTGGCTCAACAGGTGAGTCGTGTTGCAGCCCGTTCGGCGTGTGGAATCTTGAGTCTCAAACGTCTCGAGTTAAGGAGATGTACCAAAGAAGTCGGTCGCGGTCAATGTGCATTGACCGCTAGAGCTGATATTTGTCTTGCATTCGAGGCTACGTTCTACTTTGCAGGATGAACAACGGATCTTCGTGCTGAGACATGAAGCGGAGTCTGACACATCTTGACCAGTAATGGAACTCACGACCCAGCAACGTTGCACATCAACTGGTGCATCTGTGGTTTGATACAGTGATACGCCGTATCGCAAACGGCTTCATCTCACCGCCGTGTATTCTTACTACCGTCACTACAAGCAGACGAAGCACGGGAGGCATTTTTGCTCTTGTGAAATAGTTGAAGGGATGTTTCGCACAGGGGAATCTGCTGGGTAGGTCCAGTGGAACGTGTGTTGTCTTCTACGTCCGCTACCCGGTCGTAAAAGTGCACAAGAGCCCGCTTCGGATACGTTAAGCATGCGTAGGACTTCTCGGTGAAGCTGCTGGCGAGTGTCAGCACTCCGTCTTCTACACGTGGCGTCCCTACGTCGATGCATCGTGTTCTGATAAGAGCTGTCGCGCATCGTCTGTGAGGGTTACAGTACAGGCTGACAGCCCCAAAGCACACGTGGTGCTGATCGGTTTCCAGACAGGTTACCAAGGATTCTCTCGCACAGGTGATGTACTCGACGGTAGTATTCTAAATTGTACGCGAGCCTGTGCACGGATTCCAGGGACGAGTGCAAGGGTGGCATTTATTTATTTATTTGACGTTCCCGACACCTCCTCCGTTGAGACTGATCAAGCCACACTTCGTTGTGGCCAAGAACTGCTAATGACGCTTTGCGCCACAACCCGCCAGTGCACTCATGCTCCGCGCTAGCCTGTGCATGACCGCTGTGCCTGACGGCGTCCAATCCTTATTACTGAAAGCAAACACTAAGAGGGTTCAGTTAGCAGGCGCTGGGGACGGAGGAGTAGCGTTAAGTGCACTGCTGCGTCTCTCAGGCTTTCATGTGTGACCGTGCGGCCTCTCGTAGAAGGGATTTGGTCCAACACAGTGTGTACGTGTGTGGAAGAAATATCGTTAACGATTTAGCAGTTTTTTGATACTCTCCACTGCGTATTCATTGTTCGGTACCATTTCAAGAGAAACGCCGTTGTCCGTCATTCCAGCACCAGGCGACGTGGACGGACATGCACGCAGTACACTCCCAGTGATCCTGAAGAGCGTCGTCTACACCGCAAAAGTAGAGGATGGATGCAACTGCAAAGAGGCGTAGGAACCGTATTTTACAAGAAAGCAAGTAGTCTGTTTAAGGCGTTTCTGCTGTCCGCCTGAAAATGCGCTGGTTCTAAGTGAGATGACATGAGTCCGATCAAGGCCACTGCCATGATCAAGCTGCGATCGAAGAAATCAGGTTCACCGCGTCCTCGCCAGCGTCTTGGAAGAAAGGAGGAAAATTCCACCTGAAAAGTGTAGGACTGTCTTTGTACTTAGGGACGAACTGTCCAGCCGGAACGGTGTCGTAGTAGTGCAAGGCCCGGTGCATGTTTATCACTCCATTTGCCTCGCAAGCTCCTGGACACCGAGCACAGAAGGCGGAAAGGGGGGCGATGCACACGGGATTGTAAAGTAAGCGTTCTACGTTCGACGACTGCGGAGAAACCTCATGTCAACACAGTCTCCTACCGGCAATGCGAGCGGAAGGCATGGAGGAGTAGATGAGGGCTTTCTTTATGCGTGTGCTTTCCTTGTCTGTGGAAGTACTCCATCCAGCAGGTTTCACCTTTCGCATGTAAGCCCAGACCAGTGCCGCAACCCCGGCTGTTAAACCGGCCGAAATCGAGGAGCCGTACACAAATGCATAACCTGCGCATACAGTATAAGATGAATGACATTATGCATGCTCCCCACTCATTAACTTGCTCGAATCCGGGTACTACGGAGCCCGCTGCTCGAACAACGCCAGTCCTGCAGCCTCTCCACAGGCGAGGAGCGATACAGAATCTTCCTCAGCAGCTGAGCATGAAATGATCATGCGACAAGAGACGCATCTTTAGGCTTTCACCACAGGGGACTCACAATTACTGCAGTTGAGTTTTTCTTGGTCCTTGTGATTTATGCAGCTGCCCGCGTAGATGCGCGAACCAGCGGCAAAGACGTTAACAGCTTTTTTTCCCCAGTTAGTGCCGCAGCAAGCCCCACCGCTGAGATTGCTGGATCCGACTACGAGGGTCGAAGGAGCTCCGTAGCCAGCAGGGTATACCCTATGAGCAAATGACGTAGAGCAGTGTCGCTGATGTTGCTTTTCTCAGAGGAGCGTGTCCCGAACGTCAACGCAGGAGTGCAACAGCGTGGGAGTCGCTTATTTGAAGTAGAGCCAAAGGCGAGAGGGAGTGCCGGGATGAGTATTTGTACACATCCAAAGCGAGATCAGCCAAGCGTGTAACTGCACAGTAGACTGCCGAATGCCGATCTTGTTCACTCAACCGTCAAACTCCGGCTGTGGACAAGTAGCTCCAGCACGAGCAAATCAAGAGGAACACACCTACACAAAAGAATACGCGTTTACGACATTTCACTGGCTCCCACACGAGTAAATCAAGCGGAACACAGCCACACAAAAAGAGTGACATGCTTGCAACATTTCACTGACTCCAGCACGGGCAGGTCAAGAGGAACACATCCACGAGAAAAGAATGATCGTCTACAAGGCTGCACTACAAGTGTGCAGAGTGAGTAGGTTCGCCACCCAGTTCCACTCACTCGAAACGTTTTCCCCCACTATAATCCGCTCGTGTGCAAGTACCTTTCGCTCATTCACCTCCCAAATCACTGCGATTTCCGGGGAAGTGAATGCATTATCACCTGGATCGGGATGAGGTGAAGGTAAACTAGCGGCTCAATGTAAGAAAGAATAGGTTAAACTGCATGGAGTGCAGCCATTTTTTTTTCGTCCACGTGTCGTGTCCGCTTGTCGAGCAGTGGCTGCGTGAGTGCGGGCGCTCACATGCACTCGGCGTCTGCGTCAAGATCGCACATCTGCGATCCAGCGCTCACCACGGCCAGATGATCTTGTTCGTACGCTGACTCGAATAAAGCTTTCAAGTCCGATTCCGCCCTGAAGGAAAAATGTGCACAGGAGTTTCAAACAGTGAGCCGGCCTCCCGAGTGAGCAAATTTCCAGCACTCCTGGAATACCCCTACATCTACATGACGTGGGGGCTCAGTAGACAGTAGCTCCGTATTTCCGTGTTCCCGTAAGTGACCGCTCACTTAGCAAAAGCGTAAGCGTGCACGCTGACACGGGCTCCGTTCCTTAGGGCGTAGTCGAAGGCGCCTACCAGCGTACTGAGGTAGATAACACCTTGGGTCGCGGCTCGAATGCACATGACTTTACCAAACTTCATCACTCCGGCGCCACCCCTTCCGTCGTTGTGTTTACCGACCAGAAGAGATGCAAGTGACGTTCCGTGACCGGTATAGTCAGAAAACACGTTGTTGGTGTTCGTTATGAAGTCCTGGAGTGCGAGGAGTATAGAGGGTCCAAATACGCAAACACAGGAGGACAGTCGGTTGTTCTGGTATTAAGGCACAGAAAGAATGTTATCAAAAGGCAACGGATAGTTTCTCGAGACAATTTCTTCTACGTCCGTAAGGCTCTCTGGGCTCTAAAATGATGTGATTTGACTGGAGTGACAACTAATAGAACACAAAGTCTACAACGCTGTATTACAACCGGTAAGAGAGCCGTGGTATATCAGATTCTAGAGCGAGCCCACCCAGCCCCAGCAGTCGTCAACGTATCCATTGCCGTCGTTGTCAATGTTATCATTGCAGTCTGTTTCACCCGGGTTTCTCCAGAGGCGGTTGTCAGCATCCGAAGCCCAGTAGTCTTCATGCACATAGCAGCCCGAGTCGATCAAACCCACAACAGTTGCGTCCCCTTCTGCGTCCCCTGACACCACACAGAACACCAGCGTACCTTCTCCGAGGAAGCTTGTATGATCTGCGGGCGTGATGAAAGTGTGGAAGTCGCCAGAACTGATGTCAGATAACTGGCATCGAATCAGGCCAAACTTGAACGCTGCACGTACACGTTAATGCCTCTGAAAGTACGGCAATAAAAGAACGACACGACCACGACCACAGCACATACGATCCCACAACGCATCAGTTTAGTGGGCACAGCACCTGTCGAGGCTATCGCAAATAACGTTCTCTGGCATATATATATATATATATGTAATGAAGCAAGTACCATGATGCCGACAAATAACGCACTCCAGCACATGCACTTAGGGGACAAAGCAACCTGACTCGCCAGGGGAGCAAAGTGGCAGCACTCGTTGATCACAAGAATAGTGTGCGCTTGGTTTACCAGGGGAGATTGGAATGTCCTCCCAGGCGACATCTGACCACAAGGAGTAATTCGACAGTCGGCTCATATGGTGCCATTGCTTGGTGTACTCTATATCGTTGAGAGGGTTGTCAAGAACTGAACGAGCAGTTTTGCCTTGGAGCCTCCCAGCACGGTCGAATGAGAGGCTTTCAATGCACTGGCCAACTTCGGTGAGTTTAGACTCTTCCCTGGTGTCCACTGGGGACTTCGATGCGCGCATGTATTCCAGAAGCGTCGACGCATCCTGGACGCCTACGGCCTGTATCAGCGCAAGCAGGGGGGTCAAGCAGTTGTAGTCGGGGTTTCTTCGTAACTCAATAGCTCCCTATTTTTGGGAAGCCTGGCCATAGTGACTTTAGTCGCCATGTGCTTGGGTAGGAAGAATATCCGTTTGAATTTCACGCTGGACTTCCTAGAGTCTACAGTAGTGATTAATCGTGCAAAAATATCAGTGGCAACAGAGTCGCAACCAAGCCGGCGCCTCACGATGCCTTGTACATTCTCAGCCGCAGTCCCAGTGTGTACAGTCAGACTTCCATAACACACCGGTGTGCATCTACACGAACGATTGCTTCGTGTTTATGGACCTAGTGCGACAGTTTTACTTGCATGACAGCCGTTAGGTTAGTAAACGTCAAAACATCGACACCAAAGGTGGGGTAGAAAGTTGCCTGCAGCGTTTCGACGTTCCTTGATTTGAAGAGTTGCTCCAGCTCTTTCCTGCACGTGGAATCGCAGAGGTGTTCCCTATTCTGAGAACCGCGGACGGGGGTTAAAATGACGCTAGAACGGTTGCGTGATTTTCGGCGGGACACCTGCGCTCCCAAGGAACCAGCGATGATGCTCAGTGCGTAGCTGCGTCCAAGTAGTTCAGAAGGAGCCGGCCGTTGAGGTACCTGCATGTTGACCCTGTCACGGTGAAACACCCCCCTTCTAAAGACAAGGGGATCTTGTGTAGTTTTTTGGCTGCCACCGCTGCTACTCCGAGATGCTCCAGCGTCCTCCCTTTCATTAAATAAATGCACTTCCAGTTCATCTTTCTCAACATCCTCTAGCGCATGGTGAATATCCTCAAGCTTGCGGGGGAGATCTCCGAGGCAGGACATGTACCATTTAATGATTATGTTATTCTCGGGCACGTGTGAGGCAGACCTCTTCCTTTCGGTAGGAGTTTCGCGAACCTAAGGAAAAACCACATATGTGCCAGAAGAAGAGAGCTGCTCGGCACACAGGGCGCAGGTAACTGTCATCTAGTTTTCCCGTGGTGGATGCACAGCACACGCTGATACAGAAGAACAATTGACGGTGTAAAAGGTTATTCAGTCTATCCTCCTGTTGACCGCGCGGTCGCGTGCAAAAACTCTTACCTGAGAAACTCTGTTCTGTGGTTGCGCCGGGAAGAGATGCTCGGGGAGCTGATGGGGGCAGCTCCCCTGCTTTTCCGGTTTTGCTGACTCTTGAGTACCATTAAGAAGACGTCGGTCGATGTTGCCGGATAGGTCGCGTGGAGACTCTCTCGCGAGCACCCCACCCGACTGAACGGCTTGCTGAACCACTTGTTCTACCAACGCGTCTGTCGTTGACAGGTACGCCGAACGGCCCCTGGATGGAATGGCGTGCTGTCGTACTTTTTGATTCGAAAAGGCGAGAGCAGCCGCATACAGGGTGTCCGGCGACGTCGTGGTATCGCGCTTTAGCTCTCCAGATAATCCAACAACGTCCATAACAGTGTCGTCTACATTTGAAATGATGGGGGTACGTGGGGAGACAACGATCAGCTCTTCTGCACCCCGTGTCCCGAATGCTTCCGTGGGTGAGCAATGTGCAGTCGTATGTGTGAACGCATTGCATAATGTAACAGAGAAGACAAAACTGAGTAAGACTCGATCCACAGCCATCGCGCCGCGTGACAGATACATCGACGATCGCCTGGGACACGAAGGGAGCAGCGTCTTCGCTATCCCGAGACAGTTGGAATGCGCGGAATTCTAGCACTGTCCAGTGTCGGTGTTTCTGGAGCGCGAGGCACAAAGGGAAATTGACACGACCGTGAGATCCCTGACGCCTGTGAGTTAAAGGCTTTCTGTCATGTGAACGGTGCGTATTTTTCTTGAGGCGTTGCGAGTATACATGAGCACGCGGTATGCCGCGCATTCTCTGCGGACGCCCATGTGGTATTCCTACTACTGAACAGGTTAGTTAGCAGAACACACAAATAACACACTACTTGATCAGTCATTTTTCGTTTGGTGTGCACGCAAGGAATGAAGGTTCGAAGGTCATGACGTCTGAGCACACTTCAGAACTACTACCAGTCAAGCAAACGATGTACTAACGCTTCTCGCTGGCAACTCGTAGCCTATTTTACCCGTCTCTGTACGGAATACTGTGTCGCAGTGTTAGAGATCTGCTATGCAAATCGTCGCTACCGCTTTCGTGGTGAGCGATGTGTCTCTAGCCCCCTGGACACGCCGCTCCTGATGATGCACGCGGATCATTTCTGTGGGAAACAGAAGCATGTGAGGTATGCACTCAAACTATTGCGGCGCCGGGTGAGTGCGTAACTAGTCGCGAAGAAGGTGGTCGAAATCCTGCTACCAGAACACCGTAGGCATGCCCTTCCGTACGCTGGTCACTCTACAGAAGTCTATCAGGGTATGACACACTCAATTCGAAGAAGACCTCTCAGAAGCGTCAGCTCCAGCGAAATTCAGTCCTTCCGTGGATCATCTCACATCCACTGACACACTAAATTCGAAGAAGACCTCTCAGAAGCGTCAGCTCCAGCGAAATCCAGTCCTTCCATGGATCATCTCACATCCACTACCAGAGAAATGGCGAGACCTACAAGATCTCAGAGAAGTCACCACGCCCATTCCATCCCTAGATGCTGACAGCTGAAACTACCTGCATGCAGACGCCACACTAAGCGAGGAGCGTGGGCTTTGTGTACACAAATGACCTTCCCAACGAGTACCAATTATGGGCCCAGGACGTCGAGTGTGCCTCCGTTTTCATGGGATAGTGGGAGTTCTCTGCAGAGCTCCTTCGATGTTCTACATCACCACGTATACCGAGAACCACAGCCCTGCGCTTGCGTTTGTAATTCGTAGACCGCTCAAAACTTTCTGGTGGAGCCAGACCCGTGGTCAGTTGTGGTTAAGCCTGAAATTTCACCATCAGCAGTAGCGTGGCACAACGTCGGTATGGCATATTCGAAGCACTAGAGCAGACAACCAGATTAGAGACCAGTTGATTAGCACTGAATAGATATGATCTGCGCATTGAGAGGTGCATCCTTAGTGACGGTGGCCGGCGGGGTCTCGCCACGCGGCCGGGCGTGGGCGACATCACCCGATTGGAACATCGATTTCTCCGCCTATGTATCCTGCCGTGCAAAGAACGGCTCATACTGAATTGCGCCGGACTTCTATGGGAAAGACAGCTCTCCATATGTTCCATAGTCGAGTACTCGGGAGCTTACGTGTGAAACGGACTGTCATATGGGGGCAAAAGCGGAGCGGGATCGTCCGTAACGCACATGCACTGCACCAACGCGGGGCTGCCACATAAGCTGATCCGTCGGTTTTGCACCAAACTGAAATCACCAACAGCGAAAGCCGTGCAGACCTGTTTACGTTGCAGCTGTTTACTGCAGAAGTTACAGGGCTTTAACCGTTTAGTGCGTCGATGGTATTTCTCCTTGGAAGACTAAATGCTGTTTCAGCGTCGCACCCTCTACCGCAAGTTGTGCGCGAAAGGTGCCGGAACTGCGCCGATGTTCTTTCTATTTTTGACAGCTTGATTAGTGTTCGACCTCGACAAACTTGTGTCTGTCATTCGCGGTCGCAGCCCGCTTACTCTGACAGGCTTAACATTCACGGACACCTGATTGCGAGACTTCCTGGACAGGAATGTGTAGCCGTAGGCTGTTTGCGTTGTGGGGCGCAAGTAGCGCTAAATTCTGCGTTTCAAAATGCCTGCAGCTGCGTGGCAAGCAGGACCTTTGCAGACCAGCAGTGAGTCGTCCGACGTGCGCTGGCTTCTCAAGTAGAGCACCCGTCGTTGCTGCCGAGTGCTGCAGTGCTACAGAAAGATGCTTTCTCCTGAATGAGGCTTCGCATCACTTCCGCACTCGTTGATCTTGCACGCAACTCTACAGCAGATTCGCTGTGACATCTCTCACAATGAAAGGGATGCCATCTGCTGTGTCATGCAATGAAAGCGTCAGCCAGTGGCACCACCTTTTTACACCACACGTGTGGACCCTAGTGAGAGGCTGCACGTCCAGGCAATCTCCCAGTGCCATGGTGTCTGTTTTATTGCCCATAGTAAAGTCCATCTGCTGCTCTATAATGCCTGCTAAGGCTACGTTTGTTGGTATGCCAGCATGCACGTCGTAGAATGCGACTCGTCTTCCTGGTGTCCTTGTCGAGAAGGTAGGGCACTTCCGGCCAAAAGCAGTGCGTCGAAGTAGAAGCACTGCAAGAGTATGAATAGATTCTCTTTCAAGACGAAGGTTTCATTGAAGAGTCACTTACTTGTAGTGCTGATCTTCAGTCTCGCGGGTCGTTTGTACGAGTTTACACTCTGCAAAAGGTACAGCACGTGCGCTCACACGAAGCGTCAGCCCGTTTTCCAGCGATCGCACTGCATCACCTGCAGCACCGAGTGCGAGCCACCGTGGTGGGTTTCTCTTAGTAGCTTTTGAGACTGGTGATGTATAGACAGTAAACCCTGCCGGCGTTTGGCACGCACGGGGAAGAGGGTGCGTCACACGTTATCAAAGTCTCAGAAACAGATTGTGCGTCTTCTCACTGGCGCATTCCGAATCGTTTTGTGCGTCTCTCTCAGACAGCGTTCTTCTGTTGATGCCTCCGACAGGCAGACAGACTCCCCAGAGCACCACGGAATGTGGTAATCAATTTTCACTGGATCGCCAGCGCCACCCCTCTGCTGCGGTGATCTGGTAGGCACGAAATACCGTTGTTGGAAACAACAAAGGACGCAAAACACCAGGCCTTACACGATCAAACATTTATCAAGTTCACTTACGAATATACACAGCACAAAGAAGGGTAAACCGCAGGCGCTTCTCAAACCTGTGGAAAAGTGAGAGTCCACGTAGTGTATCACCGTGGCTAAGGTTTGAACCGTACGTACCAAAAGAACGTAGACTTCGTTATGCCGACTTCCGAATTCTCGCGTCAGCGTGCGTCTTATCAGCAGAGATACTCTTCTGTGATAACTCACGGTCGTAACATCCTGGTAAGGCTGCCACCAGTTCCCAAATGTACACTGTCCTCTCTCAAGTAAAGTCAGAGTTGCACTTAATGTCGTCAAACCATGAGGTTCACAGCTGCAGCTCTTTTCGCGTCGTGTAGACATCCGTGTGAATACGATGCCGCAGCAGTGGCAGGAGAGCGTCAGGACAGACGCGACGAGAAAGACGCATGAAACATTGACTGAAGGGCTTGGCGCTACGCGCAGGTAGCAAATTGTAATCTGACACACACAGTCGCGTCGGCACAGGAGGATTTAGAACCTGCACGTCGAGCCATTGCGCAGTATCGTCTGCCACACAGAGACACACCAGGACTGGCGAAGACACACTCTGAAAATATGCGTGTGATTGTAGTCCTCTTATGGCTAAGTTCTCATGATACGTAGGGTCGTCCCTGGAGAATAAAGGCGACTGCACGCGAGCCAGAGAGTTTCTCACTCGTCGTCTCAAGAATATCTTCTAGTGCCTACACTAGGAGACACTGAGTTTTCTACAGGCATGTCCAGAGCTCCTGAACACGCAGAAATTCGGTACGCAGCAATTTTTGCATGAACGAGCAGCAGGAAACACTCCTGACGTGCGGCGCCTAGCAAGCACGCGGGAGGAGGATGGTACACTGCCATGAACTGTGCCGTACGGGGAAAACTGTGCCACCCCCTATATATTTTAGTGCTTTACAGCTGCGTAGGGACCCTCATGTGGGCGAAACTGAAAGCCAGGTTTCTCGCTTGTCATCTGTCAAACTACAACGAATAGACGGATTCAAACTTTGAATTAAAGGAATCCACTGCTTTTACGCTTGCGGGATGCAGTTCTGTCGGCCATGTCGTCATGTGTCCTGCGACGCTGATCCCCAAACAACATTGGTTGACCAGCACGGAACCGCATGGTCCGCTTGTCAAACGACCGAGCGGGGCACTTGTATTCCTTTGCCTAGCGTTACGCGACGAAAAGTGCCGAGAATCGCGCACACACGAAGTTCCGGTACGCCTTTCTTCAGCTAGAGGCGCGGGTCAAGCAGGACGTGCTGAATGCAGCGCCGCAGATGCACACCCGTCTAGCAGTCGCGGTTCTGAAGCAGTCTTGCTACAGCTGAGGCCACACAAAAAGCTCTGTCAAAGACAATTCTTCACAAATAAAGACCGCGAGAACAGTGTGGAGGGTTCCTTTCTCGATTTCTCCCTTGCGTGCTTCGTCTTCACTCAGCACTGCAAGCTCACCAAAATTGCTTCAAGAAGCATGACTACACTGATCAGTGCCGCGTGTTGGCTGTGGTTCACTGCGTCACCACCACGATTCCTGTGGAGCTCATCCAAAAGCTTTCCCGGTGATGAGGTGAAGGATGAAGATTAGTCGGACAGATCCGTGTTCGCAGGGCCCCGCCGTGACTTCCACTTACATCTGAAACTGCAAATTCACGAGATACACGCGTTGTCATCAGACGTGTTACAGGGAAGGTCGTGTGGAATTTGGACACACCCGCTTTCACAGTGCTCCACCGCAACATTCGCTCACAGTTGAAGATGTATATTTTCAAGGTATAGTCGACTTTATCAAACGTTTTAGAGGGAAGGTCTTGTGGAACTTGATATCCGTCAACAACTTTTACATGCAGTGATCTGTCTTATAGTTTGTGCAGTGGAACCCACCAGGTAATGTCGCTTCAGCGCTGTAAGGAGGGCTGAAACTTATAGCGCTACACGACAGCAGGATGGCTCAGATGGGTGCAGACTCTACGGAACCAACGGAGTCGAGTGTCCCTGCCAGAATTGGCTCGTACCGACAACGAAAAATGCCTCGAATAGTCACTGGAAGCTCAAACGTGCGTTCTACCCCACACCAGCACATGCGCCTTTGGTTCTTCTCGTACACCGGGCTGCCCGGGACTGACTGGTCCGACCATACCGTGGTGACCCCTCTTTCTACAGGTTCACGCTCGGGTTACGACTTCGTCGTACACAGGGCTGTTGTAGTTATGTGGAGCGCCAGTCATCCATAGTTCTCCCGACTGCGCAACTGGTGGGGTCTTCGTAAAATGGGCTGTCTCGAATGGTCAGTCGCATCGACCACTCATCTACCCAAAAAGACTGGATCTTCCTGTTCACAACACCATAGATCCCATGAAACGAAGGGGCTTGTTTCATGACAGCCGTTACTTTTGTTGTAAGAGGGCATGTGGGTGCGCCTACGAGTCACGCAGTGGGACTGCACAGTCCATGTTAGTCAACCCCGCGTGAGAACAAGAAGTGTACTGTTTGTGATTTCAACAACATGTCACACACAATGCGATAATCACTCTCACCAGACAGTCTGCGCAGCAGTCAGGCGAACCACAGTCAGATCGTGACCTCATCTACGGGAAGACCAGTAAACGGCAAACCTTTGCGCGGACTATTAGAGTGGATTCTAAAAGGCTCCTCAACGACCTTCGATACTGGCGACGGTCCCCCGATATTTCATGGTGTGTACGCAGCTGTGTGTTTCGGGTGCAGAAGTGCCGCGTTATTCGCAGTATTTTCCATTCTGCAAACGCCATGCGTACACGCTGTCCTGGGGCTGTTGTCTCCTTCTTGAGTTGCGGGTCGGAAACAAGGTCCCTTTTCGCCTGCTCTACCCCAACTCTCTTCTTGTTCAATATGAGCCGAACACGACACGTTCCTTGAAACCGCCTCCGATCTTAAGTACGCCACACCCAAATCTTAACAGAAGTTACGCTTATATGCGAGCAGCCACCCGAACAGGCATCCTCGAGAACCACCTTCACAACGTGTGTAGTTCTAATTTTACAGAGGTCTTGGCAACTTACATGCAATGGACGCGTCTACATGCCTCTGCGCGGTTTAGAAGAGGTACTCTCAGAGGCAGCACCTGCCCACACACAAAGACGCCACCTCCGTGTGCTGCGGAGATCTGAAGAACTGCCTGGCAGTTGGCTCGCATCCGTCTATTGCAAAAGTAACTCCTTGTACGCCAATTGTTACGCCCTTTTCTTCCGCGTCTCTGCACACCTGATGCCACACCGTCACCACAGACGATGTTCACACGGTACCCGACGTGTTCACGTCGGCCACCATGCTGCCCGACTTCGTGTCCTTCACCACACATCGTCGTAGGTGGTCAACCTCACCTCTACCATACGTTAACGGCTTATGCGCTTGCTTTATGTGCATCAGTAATGTCACTCGTGCAGCAGCCGGCAATCACTATTATGTGCATCAGTAATGTCACTCGTGCAGCAGCTGGCAATCACTATTTAAATTTGGGAACACGGATATCACCGATGTACACGCCTACGACGTTATCCTGACCAAATGTTGTGCAACATTGTTCTTCCACTACGTAATCAACTCTGAATCAATCACCTGGCTCAGTCTCTACCTTCCGCCGCCACGTTTGTGAGTTTCCGTGCAGCTTTTCTCGTGTCTCTTCTTCCCTTCTGCCACGTCTCAATTACCTTTTGTTCAGTCATGAAGAATGGAGTCCAAGACAACCAGTCAGCCCTTCACCGCCATTAACTGCGTTAATGTACGCAAGTCTATAAATATACCTGATACAAGACGGTCTTCTGCAGTCCAGGCGTAATCACAGAAGGGTGTGCAGGGCCTACACGCTACGTACACACAACAAAAGCTAAGATAGATTCAGTTATTCTGTGAGCATGTTCCGATAAACGTGTGCGTCCCTGCTGCGGTTCCACCTTCGGCACAGGCTGTCGAATGTCAAAGCGCTCACAATTTTTAAAGCCAACAACGGAGGAGGCGGTCGGCGTCGCACTTCACCTCCTTGTGTCGAATATTTCATACACATTCTAATGTTGTCTACCGCCCTGTGTAAAATTTCTCGTCTTTCTCTCTTCACGTGCAACTGCAGAACGGGCCTTCGTGCAGGTCTGCGGAGCTGCCTTGACAAAAGCTTTGCAGCCAAGATCCTCAATCTTTCCCATTCAGCCCGCAGCCTCATCTATGCCTAGCGGACAGGGAACGTCTATTCCAGAAGAGAAATTGTTGCCTTGGTAGGCGTTTGCAGTGGTTGAATCTTCGTGAAATATTCGTGGCTGTCAAAGAGGAAGGCATATGTATGCTTTTTGACAACTGCACGGGAACAAGCACGCAAATGACGCACTGGTGTCACATTCTGCTGAGACCACGAAAGACCTGCTCTGAGTTACTGATCAGGTTTCGGGCACAATCAGTTACACTGACATGGCCAGACAAGCAAACGAACGCATCGCGGGCCTCTGGCCTTCTAGTTCACGATATCGATTATCCTTCCTCTCGTCGTTCGTTGGGGACGGATATAGCATCACCTTGCAGTCCACAACTTCTTTTAACGGATGCGTACACACTCAAGCACACAAAGTGACTGCCTGATGTGTCATACGACCGTCATGTGGCAGGACGAAAAGACGAAATGCGGTTGAATCCTGCTGTACTGACGAAAGATGCCCTCAAACACGAAAGCGAGCTCTACCCATGAGGCCTTTTACGATGACGTCAGTCGTTTAGACCTTTTCACGTTGTAAATGCACGAATGCGGCCGTCCCGGTCACCACGAGGGGGTTCACATAGCCGAGCAGCTGGGCGCGGATTCCGCCACGCCACCTGCGACCGTCCTCGATGTGGGGAATCGGTGTGAGAGACTGTTTCCAATATGCCTGCCTGTCGGTTTGCAGCGTAGTATACCATGCTTCGCATGCGCTTTGAGGGGATGACATGGAGAGTCTTCTACTCTTACCAAACATGTGCACTTCCACAGATTGCGCGTTGCAAGTCTTCGAAATTAGACGTCCCAAGGGATATCTTCTGCTTCTACGCCCTTCAGGCGTCATCACGAAGCAACGGCGCATTGCACCTCATGCTCCTCACTGTATATATATCCACTTAGAAAGATCTCACTGGACAACGCCTGCGCCTCTGGGCGGAGGGTTACTGCGCTGAGACGTCCCACGCCCGGCGTTTCAGGCGTGCTGGTCACAAGGTGACTGTTCCCCTCCACAACTGACGGACCAAGGAATGATGACACTTACAGCGTGTGAAGCGTAATGCTTTCGAGTAAGTGAAGAATACATACCCTACTTGAAAAACCGGCTCAGCCGCTGCAGGATGCCAAGAGATCAATGCTCAATATGTAGCGCACACTGCTACGCCACCAACCTGCGAGTCCATCAGGAGGCAGACGGGTT
Organism: Sarcocystis neurona; assembly: GCA_000727475.1. Lineage (NCBI taxonomy): Eukaryota > Apicomplexa > Conoidasida > Eucoccidiorida > Sarcocystidae > Sarcocystis > Sarcocystis neurona. The sequence goes on from KL647291.1 coordinate 4,805,423, forward strand.
TATGGTTGAGAAAACGGTCGCAATAAGGTGTTTATGTTTGTACTAGCCGACGTCGTGTGTTTGTTTGCTGCCGACGTCGCGACTTCCCTGTTGCCACCAGTTTTCAGTGGTCTACCGGGTACCTGCCGGCAACACTGGTTCGCTGCGCCCCGTGTAACCGCTACCTGGGAAGAAGTTACCAGATGACAACACTGGTTCAGAGCGCATCGCATAACAGCCCGCTGAAGGGCCCGCAGCGACTCCACTATGTAGTTGCTGTCTTGAAGGTGTCTCAGGGCGACCACCGACCAGAGCACGAAAACTCTGCCGCGCTGTGAGACAGAAAAAGTCACTAGTTTCTGTGAGTTTAAGGCTCTAGAACAAAGGCACTGCGAGCGCTTTACTTCTAATCGACGATGGCAGCGCAAGGTTTGCTGTCCTGCAGATTGTGCCATATCTGACTTTGCCTTACGCGTAGATTACCGTGCCAAGGTGCGTCCTAGTGTCGGCTCATACCGCGTCGAGCGCATCTATCCGTGTAGACACTGAGAGATGGCGACTGCAACGCTTAATAGGGTTGCACCCGCGTCGCCCCAGTGACCTCAGCTGAAAGCCTGGAGACCCATTCCACGAATTCGAAGTTTGCACTGATGTACAACGCCTTTCAGTCTTTCCACTAAGGATAGCCGCAGAATGTCTACGCTTATTGCGGATTTGCCCACCAACCCCACCTACACCAGCGTGTAACAGAGGACACCTCTCTGCGCAGAAAATCAATGTTGGAAGTGATGCAACGTTCACCATTTCGTTTTTGTCGGGCACCGAATTGCAGCGGTTGACATAACCTTACGTTAATACCCAGAGATGGAAGTAGTCCCTTGTTCTTACGAAGAGGTTTGACTACAACATGGCACTGACGTCCAGAATATCCTTACCGAGCTAATGTGGGGAGTACTGTAGACCAGGACCCGGCCGGCCTCAATCGTACAGTAATTAGGACCTCGCAGATTGTCCTCCACTTTCTCGCTGATGTGAAGCCGGCATAATTGTGCTGAAGTTCGCCTCTTCGCCGCTCTGCCATTCTCAGTCGTTCTAGGCGCGTCGGCCTCCTTTCTCGTACAGCGTATGCTGGGGCAAAAGTCTCGGGCTGCACACACGGGTTCACCGTGGTCGACTGGCACGATAGTGGCCGAGTCTCGCTATTCCCGGCTCGACGCACTGTCGTTGCTACTGTAGAGGCGAGCCATAAAAAAAAAGTGGCATCCTAGAGTTCTGTCGAGGAAATACGCCACTGTCCAGTTGTCATTTGTGCAGAAACGGCACCCCGCTCTCCAGCGCTTGTTCTGAGGACCCTCAGGTTCCACAGAGTCCTACACATTGACAGCGGCCAGTGCGTCGCGACATAATCTCTACGTAAGCAGCGTTTGCCACTGAAGTCTTAAAGGGGGCGCACGACGATGTGTGGGGACTCTTCTGAGGACACCAGCACTTCGATGTGTGGCCGCAGCGACGCTCCGCATGGCACTCGACAATTTGACGTCGAAACGCACTGCGTGTAATTTCTCTACAGGCAGGCTTCTGTTGAACCTAGATGCACCAACAGAAAATTGCGGCACCGAAAAGAAGGATGTGCAAGATGTGAATGAACACTGAAAGAAGCCTTTCGAAGTAGGAGGCAAAACTAAGCACCATGACTGTGGTTTCCTGCTGAAGTGAGCCATTTCGCGAAGAGACGTAACTACTGTTGTCTCCCATTCTGCAACACTTTCTAGATTACAGCACCGTTCAGTGCCAACGAAAGGAGGAAAGGCGGAGTTGGGACGATTTGAAAGAGGTTTTTGAGAAAAAGAACGAAATACAAATTATTCCGCCGACAGTTGGCACAGATTGCACCCTTTGAGGGGCTCTGCCCCAGCGCAGACAGTTGGTTTTTATTGGCCGGAGTGACCAACGGTCTCGGACATCTTCCAATGCCGTATGACCACAGTTGCTTTCGGCCCGACAACACAACCTGGTGGACCGCCGCGCCAGCTTGCCAGTGCCCGTACCAGCGCAAACAGGATAGATGCACTTTGTGATCGCTGCCAGATCGTGCAGGCGTGTGACCGGTCGTGCTGCAACTGAAGTTTTGCAACAGTGCATCTGCGGCCACGCGAGTACAGCTGAAGGACGCAACAACGCGCCAGTAGGAGCCTCTTAGGCTCCAGCGTAAAGTCTGACGTGTAGTCTCCTTTCGCGCCCCCGACTCTTGTAGGACGGTCTTTCTCCCTTGCACTAACTCACTCTGAATCAGTGCAAACTGAACGCTGTCTTCCCTGCAGACTTTTAGTGAGTGGCTCCGTTCACCGGAATCCACACTGTCTGAAACAGCCTTCGTTAAGGCTCTCCTGTGGCTCTGCTTTGCAAATTCTGTAAAACACGACAAACCCAGCGGCAGACTGCCCACCAGCTGCCTCCGGCCAAAACACGGGAATAACTACGCCGAAAGCATACACTTGTCTGATTTCTGTTCGCCACATGTATGCTTCGTGCCTGGCTTTAGCCTACAGCGCCCAGCAGTGGCCGGGACTCTGTATGTGCGTGACAGTCATTGGAGAGTCGCTCCTATTTTGCACGTTGTTAGACTCCCATACACGCGGTAACGAATCAGGACAAGCTTATCCACTTCGCTCCACAAGAAGCGACTCTGGAAGTAGCGGGACGCTTGTCATTGTGTGCCTCCGACGGCTGCGCTCGAACGAGGGTGCGTACACACACGCTGTTTTTGCTGATGTTTCCTGACTCTTGTCTGTGTGGAGTACTTGCTGTCCATCTTCTGCTGCTGCTCCAGCAGCTGCTCACTGTTGTAAGTCGTTGCTGCTGCAGATGTTGTTGATCGTTTCTTGTGCTTCTGGCCTCCGCCCCGGAGCCAGACGCAACGCTGCAGACGTTGCTTGCTGCTGCGGCTGCTTGCTCCCTCTCATTGCTGCTGCACTTGCTTGTTCGTCCTGTGGTTCCTGCTGGAGCTGTTACTGCTGCCACAGGTGCTTGCTGACGCTAACTGCTGCCGCACTTACTTTCTCGTGCTGTTGTTCCTGCTAAAGCTGTTACTTCACGTAAAACTGCGCCTTTTGTCTACTCCCTTCAACAGAAAAGAACAGCATCGGTTGCCACTACACTTGATCGTTTGTTGCCCTGTGCAACTCGTCGGCCGTTGCAGATGCCGATGCCGGTTACGGTAGCAACATCGGCATTAAAAGTACAAGCGCTTCAGGTAATCTATTCAGGACTTCCTCAGCCGGGTGTCCACGGGACAGGTCACGCCACCCGGGCCTCGAGAGTGTAGCAGTCTGCCTCACAGCACTGTTTGGGAGTGGCACGTAATGATTCGAGGACATCGTTCCCTGCAAGCTTTTACTCGTCTAGATTTCACTGGTCACTGGAAGGTCTCTGTCGGCAGACTCTTCCGCGTAGACGCTACACTAGGTGTTACAAACTCTGATGGGCACGGAAAATAGTTGTTAACAGCCAAGCCGTCATACATCCCGGCTCCGCGTGAGCAGTCCGTTGCTGTGTAGAAAAAACCGGCGACCGTCTTCGCCGGGCATAGCCTCGTGTCCGCAGGCTGCACCGGTTCTGTTTTACGTTTTTGACTGTAGTAGTCCACGTCTCGCAATCTTTCTGCAGCACTCGCCACACCAGCAGTCTTCACATCAGATGTCGGATCGCTCGAGTCAATGCGTAGGATCATGAGCAGGAACACGCATCTCCCCGCCAAAACACCGCAGCATCATTCTTCCGTCTTAGCACATACAGACTGACTTCCTCAGCTTGTTGCACAAGTGGCGGTGCGCGACTCACTCACGACGTTTGTTCGGATGTACTTTGGTCCAAGCATGTCTCGCAGTTCACAGTCCTGAGGCTACGCCGGAATAAAACGCAAAGCGAAGCTGTAGGCGAACGCTAGAGAAGCGTGACTCACAGGACCTACATACATCGTATGAGCGGGTTGAACGGATATGTGGTTATCCTGTCGTATGGCGCTGCAACTACAGGCAAGCTATCAGCGCTGCTGCGTACCAGCGGCTTGATCCCTTCCTAGCTTGTTTGCATTCACCGCAATATGATGTGCGGAGTGTCAGCTTGAGTGTATACGCCGTCCAGAAGTACACACGGGGTGGTGGGGTGGCTGCCGGGCTTGCTGCACAACCAACTGGCTTGCAAATGCGACGAGGTTTGCGACTACGGGTAGCATTTGTCAACTCGGAGCCCTACGAAATGCCCCAGAGCGGGTCGAGGCCTGTTTACGTCACGTAGACCACTGTTACTTGCGAAACAATGAAAATGTCGTGGCGCTGACCCTCTTATATCGTTGAGCACACGCTTCGTGTCACCAACCGCCGACCGAACTCTCCTATGCTGCCACGGCATACGTAAGAACGGTGGAGAGGATGTGTTGCACTCTTAGGAAGATCGTACCCAGCGAAACAAGCTAGCGTCTTCCTGCATACAAGAGCAGCTGCACCTGGACGAGAGCCGTGCTTTGTCTTCCGCATTTAAAATGCATCTAGTGCACCGTAGCATTTGCCCTCACGGGTACAACTGCTTGTAGGATCTGGGGACTGCGCAAAATCAGAAGAGTAGCCCTACCGCCATCTATAGGGCTCGAGAGTCTTGTGTGTTCTGAAAGGAGCCACAGCTGCGCAGTCCCATTGACGCAAGTGAAGCTGGCAAGGCATCTGCGGGTAGGCACAGGCAAGGTGTTAATTCCTCGATAATATGTCATAGCTGCGCAGTCCGACTGACTCAAGTGAAGGTGGCAAAGCGCCTGCGAGTAGACGCAGGAAAGCCCTTAGTTCCTTGGTAATATGGCACAACTGCGCAGTCCGATTGACGCAGGTGAAGATGGTAAAGCATCTGCGCGCATATAGACACAGGAGAGCTATTAGTTTCTTGGTAGCCTTTCCAGCTCAACATATCTCAACCACTTAGGGCTTAATCACTGGTGGGCTCTCATCCAGATTCCATGTTCGCAGTCACGGTCCACCACTAACGCGTTTCAGGGTTCACCGCTGTGCTGTGTGCAGCCACAAGTACTTCAACAAAGGTGCTCTACAAGGCCGAAGCCGTAGGGCATGCCTAGCAGGTACCTTGGAGGCGGCTGTACCTCGTTTATCGGTCAGAGCAGTCGTCTGCAACTGACACTTTGCCGGAAGTGCACGTCCATTCTCCTTGACTCCGAAGCCAATCAGATAGTACCTTTGCATCAAATCCGTGCTCACTTTATGGCTTATGGCTTCAGATCGGGGCAAGCGAACTCTACGTCGCGAAATGGAGACAACTGCTTGTGATCTGCACAGGGGTTGAGGGTTTCAGGATGCCAGTGACCGGATTCCGTGTTGATGGACTTTTTTTGCGGCCAGCGCGTGAGCAGTTTCTGTCGCATACGTCCATCACTTTGACTATCCACGGGAAAGGCTTTGGCGAAACTTCCATTTCCTGGAAGTGCGGAAGCACAACGCCACTGCTATGCACTGCGAATGGACGGACTTCTGCAAGCTGTGGCGGCCGCTCAGCGCCCACCGCAGTGACATTTTGGCGCACGTCTGCTCACCTTGTCCCATGTTTCTGATTTTAGCGGTCGCCTCCCTGCAGAGGGGAACGACGCCAGTGCATGTCGAAGCAGTTCACGTGCGTGTGCGCTTTAATCTATGGCTTCACGCCTACGTGTTTTCATTCGGTAGAGATTTGTCTCGCTTGACCGCTCCACGGAGTAAGGCGCAGGAGAAAGCGCAGGTCACAGGCTTGGCAAGACGACGGACGAAGCCAGTATGAAATCACAAGACCAGACTAAATTTGTTGCTGTATCTGGTTTACTGGTGCCGACCTTCTGTCTTCCACAAACTCTTGACGGCTCTTTGTGTTGCCCTGAGTCGCGCGTCTTCTGTCAGGTCTCCCTATTTTGTTGTTACCTAGACTGTGTTCGGCACGAATGGCTCTTCGTAATGACCCAGCGCACTGTGAATGATGCGAGGACTATTTCGTCATGGGAAAGTGTACTGTCCAAAGACGGTATTTCTGGGTGCTTGCGCCTGTGCAAGGGCTTTGAGAAGCGCTTCTTCTCTCCTAGCCTGACTCCTCAGGACTCTGTAAAGCCCCATCCCTGCCACAGTTAAAGCCCACGGCATCGACATCCAACCCGTCAAGTACAACAACGCTGCGGCCACTAATGACTTCCTCCCTTGCAAAGGCGGCAGACGCCCTACTGCTCGTAGCGCATCAGGCGGTTTCTGTAATTCCTTGTACGATATCCCTTTCCGTGTTCTCCGAGAAGATCCATCATGAGTTTGTGCTAATAGCGGCACCACACGAGGGACCTCTTCTGTTTTATCAGTTACTTGATACGTTCCGGGAGCCCGACGCTGAAAGTTTACTTCACCGGCGGGAGGCTGACTGTGCAAAGAGCCACGCTGTGTACTGCCACGGAAGCCAGGGTGAACCGCGGCGTATTCTGTTTCCGTGGGCGGTTGGCTTAGGCTTGTGTCAGTAAGCTCCTGGGCTGACGGCTGCCACAAGACTGGAGGCGGCAGAGCATTTTCTGGTCCCTCCTGAGCTGGCAGAGTGTGCCACCTCTGAACTCCAGTTGGCGTCACCGACAGATGCCCATTTCTAGGCCCTCGCCTCCTTCCAAGTATGGCTGCGAGAGCTTCTGCAGGATGCTTTCCCTTTTGCACCACTCCCCCTATCTTTCCTCCGCCCCCTTTAGGCATGTCCGATTCTTCATACCGGTGCTGTGGTGCTTCAAGCACCGAAGGATATATGGCAGTTTTACTTCGGCCACTGTCCACATCATTGCCACCCAACAGACTCCCGGGAGCCTGGAAAATCTCCGACTGCGAAGCAAATGCGAAAATTGACCTGGAAGGCCGGGTGTACAGGACAAAAATCAAGTGACCTACGATGCATGACACAGCACGTGGTGTGCGATGTCCGTGTCGGCACGACTCTTGCCCTGTCCGGCTGTCAAAACGAGTGTCGGGGACGACAGGGCGTCGCTTCTCCATGTTCTGTATGCGCTTCGGTTATTCAATATAGGACCAACGTAGATATGTTCGTTTTCTGCGGGAATCTTCCACCCTGGTGTTTGCACGAGGCTGAAAAGAGAGCCGTTGGTGGAGGGGCAGAGTGCACTCAAATTTACAACATATCCCACCTACTGCACCCAGTAGTTAGTTTGTTCTCAGGAAGGGGATCGAAGGCACAGCGCCGTGGAAGCAAGAATGCATGCTACAGCATGTTGTTCATAAAGGCTTTCCTCCGGCAAACGGTACTGAACCTATCAGGACCACCTCCACCGTTCGGATCATACCTTGTAAAAAGATGGTGTTCTTGCTCCTAGAGGAAGGGATTGCCGTGTAACTTATCGACTTCTCGCGCTACCATATTTACCTTTGTGATCATCGTTGGTGAAGAGATCGTGTTGTTGCCTTAGAAAAAAGGATTAGCCTGCGATTCATCGAATTCTCATTTGCAAAGAGGACACCGATACTTGCAGGTGCAAACGTCTGCGGGCACCTCCGCAGTCTGAGTTGTGTCTGGCACGACCGCTTTGGGCACCCTAGGTTTCAGTCGGCCGCGACCTCAAGGCAAAGTCACTAATATCCCTAATTCAGGGCAAGACGAAATGACGCGCTGCCCTCTCGTACTGAACTACGACAGAGCCGGTGTCAAGCCATGTCAACTTTACATAGCTACGAACATCGCTGTCCGTGTAGCCCAGCTGAGGGGAGGTTCCGATCGGCCCCCCATATATACGGCGCGTGCGGCCGCGACCGCGAAGGTGGCAATCGCCACCAACACGAGGGGCGCCACCAGCGTTTATTCACGCTACGGTACAAGCAAACAATGCAAGAACAACCCACTGAGTTGCACAGCGCAGGCGACGCAGCTATCGTTTAATTAGCCATTGTACGCATCAGCAGTACACTCAAATGTTAACGCAGGTTCACATTCAGCACAGCGTTTGTGCCCCAACGGGGCCGTCGCAGCAGTAGAGACCACCAACACGTAAGGCGTTGTGTGAACAAAGAGCCTCCTTGCTCGAGGCAGCGGCGGTGTCAACACGCGGAGACACACACTGGCTTCGCTGTAAAAATTACAGATCCTGCACGACTATGAGCGATGGCACACAACCAACGCAACATAGACAGCTGAGGCGTGCCGTAGCTACTAATTTGCGAATGTCTTGTTGCATCCTGAGAATATATTTCGTGTGAAGGGGGAAAACGCATCCTTGTAGTGCCTGTATGGAGGGTGGATGCGTACAGCGGATGCCGACGCCAGCAGCTCCTGAGAGTCAGGAGCAGTACACGCTTATCAAAACGCGTAGCCCATCATAGATCCGTTCATGTTTTTACGCAGAATGCACAAAAAGCACCCTTGTGGAAAGTGTATCCCAGCGCAACAACTGAACATCATCGCGGCGTTTACGCGCGTCTGTACGGTCGGTACGCGCGTTTGTGCTCAGTATGCGCGTATGTCCGCCACACCCGTATTCGTGGGCACCCGCCAGTATACTTGTACAGCAGGCGTCCACGATCTTGCTCCCTCTTTCCGGCCAGAGCGTGAAGCTGGCCGGCAGCAGGTTCCCCGACTCAGGTGCTCACGCCGTGTGCAGTGCACTTTCGGCTACCAAGCACCACGCGGATACATCCTGCAAGGTACACAAATCGCGACGCAGGGCCTGAACCGACTAGCCTGTTGCTGCTTTGCCACAGAGCTGGCAACCTCCCCACTTTTGAGCTGCCTCAGCGGCCATGCTCTTGCTATTCATTCATTTGGGATGGACAGCGGGAGTGACAGCAGAATACATATCCCAGTTGAGATTCTGGGACGGATGCCCAACTGTCAGAGAGAGCCGTAGTAAAGGAGCACTGTTCAAATTGTCTGTTCCCCGGCATGTAATACCTTAATATTACACATTGATAACGACAGTCAGATAAGTCTGCCTTGTTTAGGCGTGTGACACGACAGGGAAGCTCACGTGTTCGCGCGGCACCTACTCGGATACAGAAGTGGTTTAACTGACACAGCCGTACTCTGGCATGAACACCTACATCATTCTTTGATCAGTGAGTCCTCAGTTTACACCGCTTGCTTGCATTGCTTGAGAATAAAACTGCAGAGTCCAGAGATGTGCGTTGTCGGCATATTTAAAGACTGCGATGCTGCCATGGGTGGATATGGTGAACCGCTCCGCCTCACTCGAGAAGGCATTAATACTCGGAAGCCTCTGTCCCCCTCGTAGCCAAGTCACTTTCCGAGCGGAGAGGAATCAGTCCTCATGTTCGATGGATGTGGAAGAGAGGCACACAGCTACCTCGGGAACAGTCGTTTACCCACTCCTCTATCAGAGTGTACTCGGTACCACACGTCGAAGCATTCCTCAAATTCTGCGTGCTAGTTGAAACACATGCGCACGTAACGTGCCGCTCTTTGGAGGAAGCAGGATGATATCGTCTTTGAAGTCGTCTCATAGCACACTTTTTTGCACACTGTTTGCAGATAACGCATTCGTTGTTGTCGAGCCCCTGAAGGTCAGCCTTCACTTGCGTGGGGTGGTGGAGGTCTTTTTTTCGGTGTCCTCCTAAATCGTGGATCCTGTAAACTTCGTCCACCCTGCTTGTATGACGTGTGCGGCCGGCAGTCAGACACTTCACAGTCCGGTGATGCCGACACACACTGTCGACCAACGATGTCGTGGGGGAGCATCAAAGTATTCAATCGCATGCGAAGTGAACTCAGCGGTCAGCTGAGAGTATCTGTGTCAACCCGGCTTGTACGCAGCACCTTCTGCTTGCACTGAGCGGATGTCTCATTTCATACAACAACAGCAAGACCCATATACCTCGCACGTCTATGAGAAGTGTGAATCGGCCTGTAAAGTAATGCACCTGTAGACACCAACAAGATAGCCAACAGCGTAGTTTGGCGGAACCGTCTATTCGGATACACGTACATCAACAAGTGCGCTTCTACCGCTGAATGGTGGTAGTGACTGTGAGCGCCACAGAGCAGTAATGGTCCACTGTCTACTTGAACAAGTTGTATGGACTGACTGGAACATGCAGTTGAAATTCCACGCCCGCGACCGTTGTCTGTGGGCTGGTTCTCAAGCGAGTTTCTTCCTGTCTCACTTCGGCAGTATTGTGTAGGTACTCGAGCGGTACATACTGCAATGACTGCTGCGTGCAAACGTTGCGAGTACGTGTTTTCACAAGCCTTGCAACTACGTGCACCCACTCACCTCTTCCAGTTGTCGAGATTTGGTGCTCCCTGCTTCACCTGCTGAACGTTTCTCCAATCCTACGTCACACTCACAAGACGTCGGACTCCGTGCAAACAAACATGTCCCACTCCGCCATTAGGCTCTGCAACCGGATGCCGTAACCACTTGGTGAGTGTCGGCACGGTTACAAAGCGTATCTGGGTTACGAGAGAGGCTGCCCAAAGTACTGCGGTACGAACGGTACACCGCCGACAATGTTTCTTGTGCGGGGATTGTGTGTATAGCGTGCATACCGGAGCCGTCTTCGACCCTTTCAAATACAGAAAGTTGCAGCATGTGCAACTCGTTCTCGTCCATGGGGGCTTTCTGTGTGCCCCCCCTGACTTTGCGTCAGCCCTGTTTATGCTGGCGCGTCCAGCGGCGCTGAACTTGGCAACGTCACTGCCTTCGTCGTTGCTGTGCGACGATGACCTTCGTTCGGATTCACTTTCGTAGCGTGTATTGGCGCTGGCGGTAGAGCACACGGTGCGAACCCACTGACTGTGATGTGCATTCGCGGTACTACGACGGCGCTACCTACTCGGAAGTCTCCCGTTGACCACGCTGCCGTAGCTTATCTCTGACGCTTGTGGATCTTGAGCTGCAGCCTGGCTTTTCCTGCTGCTGTTGGTATCTTCTCGGACAACACGACGCCCTCTGTTTCGTAGACTCTACAGCACTACCGAGCAGTGATAAGGCACCCAGGATGGCGCTCAAGTTGTTGCAGACTCACGTGTATGCTGTCCACTTTTTGTCAAGTACGTCGCAACGCGTTCTAAAAGTGATGAGTCTTCCTGGCACTGTCGTCGAAGTGGGTCCGTTCTTCTCTAATCATCCCACGCAACTTGACTTTTGCCAGTATTACGACAGTCGTTGTCGGTATCTCGTTTCGCTCTTCAAAGAAACTGCTGGGACACTAACGCGTCCTCAACGTGCATGCTGACGTGCACTGGTACTGTGCAGCCGTGAGTGACCCGTCCACTCGCTGTCTATCCCTACTGCAGATTTTCCATTCTCTAAAGATGTATGTATATAGAGTGTAAAAGGCCGCCTTACGTTTGGTTGCGCCAATTTTGCAACCTTTCCCGAGTTATCTTTGCCGCGCCACTATTATTCGGAGCTTCCGCTTCGTCTTGCCGCATCCGTTCGGCTCGGTTTTCGGTTGGCCGCTCCCCACTTGGCTGCTTGAGCACCCCTCCTTGTGTATAATGAGTTCTTCGTTGTCGGTTAAGGTTTAGTGTTCCACTTTTCGGCGCTGTTGTCGTCCAAGGCATCCGGCCTTTGTGCAGTGCTTTACCCCGTGTGCGATTCGTGCGTTCGATTGCCTCGCATGATTTACGTCGTACTGCACGTAAGCATGTGTCGTGGGACCGCTAGTTATCGGAGTAATATTGTGTGGAAATACTGGTCCCTCCCCCTTTCCTTGTGATCACTCTAAGAGATTGTCCGTGAATCCGACAGCGCACTCGTTTTCGCTTTGCTCGTCTGCAAAGATTTCCGTAAACTACTAAATAGAACCGTGTAGATACACATATACACATGCACGTGCTCTTCTCCAGGAGCAATGCGGCGGTCCGAGTAGCTGAATGAATGCCTAGTGCGTCTATCGTACTGTCATCCGCTTCTCCGTTACATTCGGCCGTCTTAGTGTAGCCACGTCCTCTACGTGCCAGCAGCTTCCCCGGTTCTCTCGTATGCTCTCTACAATCATTCATGAGACTGATGCGAATGTCCCTGTCTGCGTGGGAGCCTCTCTACATACAGGCCTGCCGTCATGCACCAAAACTTGTAGCACTCCCGTTTTTTTCCTCTCGCGCACTTAGGTTACATTCCTTTCCACCGTGAGGTCGCCACCGCTGTTCATTCCCATCTTACGCTTTTGTTTCGTGCCCCGCCTCGCGTCGCGTTCCACGGTGGTAGCCACCAGACCTTTACGTAGTCTCCTTGTGGGAAGCGTAGTCACTTTGATAGCCGACCAGATAGAATTCGCGTGTTTCTGGGGCCTACGTACAGCGGTGGGGGCCAAAGTGCATCCGTGTCACTGCGGTGCTAAAACGGTTGCAACGTGTCTCTGCATCAACACCTTGATCAAACATGTACTCACGTATGCCGATATATTCACATACATCATATATATAATATATACATACATATATATATGCACGTCTAAGGCACCGACATTAGTATGTATGCATATGTGAAATCTCGAAAGACTAGTAGTAGTTGTACGGCTCCGCTTTGTTTTCCTAGAACTCTACACCGGGGATAACATTTTAACCGCCGCAACGTACGGTGTTAGGATACCGATGGTCTGTGCCGTATGACGCTGATATCTTCCACGCTGGGCCCCCGTGCAGTACACCAAATGCATGTCCAGTCGTTCCGACGAGAGCTGCTGCGTTGTGTGCAACTAGATTGTGTCCCAATCGGATTTTCTAGAGCTTTTAAACGCTCCCCATTCTGCCCCGCCGCCGTTTTAAACACTACGTGCGGCCTGGAAAAAGCGCCATATGCTGCATATGGCGTCTTACTTGCACGCGCAGCGGCACACCTCCGCATACACTGCCCCGCAAAGGCTTCTTGAGATGGTGCTTCAAGCGGCTACATGAAGAGCGACGTGGATGAACCGCGCTGTCTTACTCTTTTCTCATTCCTTGGCATAGTGGTTCTCGGGGTGCTGGTGCGCTCCTTGCAGTGTAGTGCTACTACGGCTCTACTAGCGGAATGCTACTGCTGCTCTTACGCTTGTCGTACTGGTGGAGTCGATCCGCGATGACGCCGCAGTTGCCGTGAAGGGTGCTGCATGAGATCCGCTGTTGCGATGCTGCTGCGCATCTCGTGTTACCCTGCTGCTGCAGCGCTTGGAATTCGATGCTGCAAAGCAGATGCTCTCAATGACGCTGAACAGGACCTGTGTGTGGCGGTGGTGGATGGCGTGAAGTGTGTTCCTTTCTGTAGATGCTCCAGTGCGACCAAGCAACTGATAGGGAATGGCCCAACGGCCTTCTCTCGAAGCCACACTGGACGTTTTTCGAACTGCGCTGTCGTGACGGACTAGCACGACGCAGGAGGGTAGTAACAGCAGAGGCGGCGAAATGACAACGTCGCGGGCTAGCATCTGCGAGATTTGAAGGAGGACTTTTGCCGCTGTGCATCCTGCCTTGCGCCTGGTGATAAGAGCACCCAAGGATTATGCACATCAAAGCCAGGCTACTGTACTCCGGGTCCGCAGGGGAATCCGAAAACTGCGCCTGCTGATATATTAGCGACAGCGTGACGCTCTGCGAAAGAAATGATGCCGCCGCAGTTTATGGTGGTGTATACAGGTCGCCTTATTTACGACAAGTGTATCACCAGCACGTGACGACACGGAACAGGACAGGGATGAAGAGCAGCAGTAAAAACTAGTTTCCAATGCTGCGCCTCTGCGTCAGGCGGCTCAAGAGAGCGACGTCGTGCGAACCAGCGACGCCGGCCGAGGCGAGAGGGCATCGCAGCACGAGACGCGGAGCAGCGGCACCTCGTTGGGGAGCAGCAGCACAAAGTGTAGATCCCGGTGGATGAGGAACAGCAGCCGCACCAGTAAGAGCGACAGCAGAGTACAGCTGTAGGGTCTGTAAATGTTGAAGGAGTACAGCAAGATTGACTTGGCCGCAGTATCTCACTGGTACTGAAAAGGTAGCAGGAACAGCAGCATTATCTCCGAGAGTCCGCAGCAGCAGGAGAGCGCACGCAGCAGTTCAACGTTGTAGCAGGGGACGCAGTTTGCTGGGGACGATTGCTGATTGTCATATCGTAGCCCTGGTCTCCTGTCTGTAGTTATCGCAGACGCAACAGCAAAAAGTATTCAGTGGCAAGTGCAGCCTCCGTTGCGGGGTCAAGACGTCTTAAGTTGTCAGGAAGCGGCTCGAGACCCTCAAGAAAGTAGGCGCGTCAGACCGGCAACGAAACTCCGGACGCAGCAGCATCGGGAATGATAAGGAAGCGTACGGCAGAACACCATCAGCGGCAGCACGAACGAACGCTGCACTTGCTGCCACATTAGAAGTGAAAATGCTGCAGTCATTTTTCAGCCGTCTAGGGCGGTGGAATGAGCTGCCGTCATCTTTCGAGTTTACCGTGGGTGAGGAGGTGGCGCTTCCGTTCGCATTAGCATGTAACTTTTTGCTGTTCAACTGCAGGCGCAAAAGTGATGACATGCCTGCGTCTGTGTTCGTGCTGTACAAAAAGCAACCAGCTTCTTCGTCGTGCTCGTGCAGCAGTACGGGAGGGTGCTGCAACACCTGTGCATCCAGCGGAGCTGCAGCTGGGGCACACCGGCCACCGACAGCGATTGCAGCAGCCCTCGCAGCTGGAACAGATGTGGTACAGCAAGCGAAACAACACATGAGACGGGTGAAGACGCTGCTGCACCCCGACTTGTTGAAGATGTTGCAGACTTACGAAAGCGACACTGCGATATACATCGTTACCGAGCGCTGCTGGCCGTTGCCGCTGCTGCCGGAGTGGGCAGCCGAAGACGCAGAGGCAGTCAAGGGCAAAAGCAGCAAGAGGAGGGAGCAACAGCAGGAGACCAGACTAGGTCAACGAAGCCACGCACACGCAGCTACGTCCACCGAATACACCGGCGACGTGGGTGCAGAGCGGCAGCAGAAAGCTGCGACAGCGTCTGAAAAGGCTTCTGTTGCTCCTGCAACGGCAGAGCTCGAGGCGACTGTCGCAGCAGCAGCCAAGGCCGACGTTGCTTGGGGGCTGCTGCAAATAGCGAACGCCGTTGCATTCCTGCAAGATTCTTGCCATCTGGTGCATGGACAAGTAAATCCCCTTAGTATCTTCGTCACAGCAGACGGTGAGCTTAAAATGGTGCTTCTCTCTAGCGTGCGATTGCTGTTCCGGACAGGGTCGTCGAGGCACGTGAAGTGCGTTGCTTTATTCTCGCGTGCGCGCAGTTCACCAGTTGCCTTCTGCAGCCGCTTTGTCGAAGAGGCTGTCGTGAACTCGCGGCGCAACAGACGCTGCGATTCAAGCAATCACGTGGTTGCAACGGCTACTTACTGTGGACGGTGTTGCTGTTACTTTGGTTTCAACTTGGACATAAGCCCCTAGAGCAACTGTGTGCTGCAGGTGCTTTCTGCGCTACGTGTTGTAGGAATGTAGTACCGAATCTGGTCGGTCAAATACCAGTAGAGTAACTGGCGTCCTCGCGGTGGCACTTCTGCATTTTGTCATATGACACAGGCTACAGCGTGCGTCTTTACGAATCCGCTAGCAATTGTTTTTCTCTCCGCGCTGGAAGGATCCCCGATTGTCACTTTTTGACTCTTCTGCATGTCTGGTTCTGCTAATCGTACAGATGCCGCGGTGGCATGCACTGCCTTAGTGCGTCGTGCCTTGCCCTTTTGGCCGGCGGATTCTCATGTATATGGGCGTCACGCGCTGCGGGTGTGGCGTTGCTGTCGCGGACCGCGCTGCTGGCTCGCCTTTTGTGTCTTACGTTGCCTTTGCTAACGGTGCTGCTAGCAATTCTTTGCAAAACTGCTGTCGTGCTTTCTTTGGCGCGGGGTTGTTGTGGTGCCGCTCACCCGTGCGTGTAACTGCAAGGCACCTCGCTGCTCGTGTTGGGGGGAGGCGGCTGTGCCGCTCCCGAGGGGTGAGAGCGTGCGTCCGGGCTGCACGTAGACACGGGACCAGTATTACTGTGCAACTGCATGGCGTTACGTCGCGGTTACTCCGAGTAGGGGTGACGCTTTTGCTGCTGTGATCAACGTTTTCAATGGCACTGCTCAGGCAGCTGGAAGTTGTCAGCCTTGGAGCTGGTACGCCCGTATCAACAAAAAGAGAGAGATGCACAAATATCGACCGAACGCAGCGGATTCGGCAGCCAGCAGCAGAGGCTGCAGCAGCTGCTTGAAGATCAGCGTCGTTCAGCAGCTTACTTGCAAGGTTGGCAGCCGCCTGATACGATGGAGTCCTCGATGCCGTTGCAGTGGGCAGATTGGTAAGATCGAGGAACAACGCCCGCATCTGTACAGCTTCGAAAAGAAGATAGCCATGTTGTAGTTGTATAGACGTACGCGCCCCAAGCAGTTACGTGTGCGGTGCGACGCTAGTCACAGTGACGGATGCGGCAGGGGAGAAGAAGCGGCGCAGCCATCCGCAGGTCAGGAGTGTGTCTAGCGACAGCAGCAGCAGCAGAAACTGGTGACCCGGCGCTTCAGCACAAGTACGTTAGCAGCCGCAGCAGCAGCATCAGAAGATGCCCTGACACGCGACCAAGAGCAGGCGCTAGTAGCGTGCTTCATACGCACGGATACGATACGCCGCATAAAACGGTGCTACATTGTAACGAATGGGTAGTCTGCTTGACCAGTTTTACCGCGTTCGTCTGTTCAGCTTCTTTCCGCCGTGAATGCATGTAACTCCTTGTATCTGTTTCGATACGCCTACCTACGTCTGTACCATGTGTGTACATGTGGTATGCCAAGATGTACAGTTGAACTATAGAAGTTTTGTGTCTCACTGCGGTGCAAATTAATCTTAGTGAAGCTACATCGCTGCTGCTGCTGCCTTTTGTAGGTGGGGTCTGGCTTCTGTACTTGTCTGGTCGTATTCGACGCTTGTTGGGCCTGCGGCCATTGCGAGCCAGGACAACATCCCCCCGCTCGTCTCCCGGAGCAACGGAAGCAGTTACAGCTACAGCAGCAACAGTTACAGCAGCAGCGACAGCAGATACAACGGCTACAGCTACGCCATGGGTAGATACGGTGGCTACGGGAGAAATCTGTTTGATCTCTCCTCTGCCACAGTGCGAGAAACAGCACCACATGTGCCGCCTGGCGCACGGCAGCTGCTGCAGCAGCTGCTTTCTCCCGCGCGTCAAGGGCTGCAGTGGCAACAGCGGCAGCAGCACGGTAATATTTGGCAGCCAACGCGGTTGTCTGATGTATTGAAACAAACGCCCTTTTTCTCCGTCAACAGCACCTGCAACTGCATGCTTTTTTTACGAGAAGTACACGTGAAGGGTGCATATGAAAAGGAAATGTTCTTTGAAAAGCAGCTCCCGCGGCTACTGCAGCCGCAGCAAGAACTGCAAACGGAGCAGCAGCAGCTGCAAAGCCAAGAGCAGGCATTGCCAGTCGCGGTGCAGCAGCAGCAGGTGCTACCAGAGCTTCTGAAGCTGCTCGACCCGACGACTTGCACAAGCAGTGGAGGCAGCAGCTGCGGTGCCGTGCTGGAATGCGCGTCGGGTTCCTTAACGCCTGCCATCGTCGGTTGCGTTGCGATTATTGCATCGAACGTGCGATCTGATGAGTCTTTTGCAAGTAGTCGCAGCTTCACGACAGCCGCAGCCGCAGCAGCAGACCTGCAGGTGCAGCGCCTGCGCGTCGTCCTTGAGAAACTCTTCAAAAGCCGGGACCGGGCTCTTAGGTTAGAATACGTGCGTCGAAAACTTACGCATTTCTTAAGCAAGTCCGTGTTGTGGTGAACGCTCGTATGACGTGCTGTTGCTACATCGCAACTTGTTACCATGTTACGCTGTGTGCTGGTCTGCCGGTCACTGTGTACTTTGTGTGACGTTGCTCCTCACTTTGTTGACGCTGCCGGTTTAGTCGCGAACCGTGCTGTGGTGTGGTTCTTAGTGATGGTTTTCACGCGTTGTTGTGGCTTCCGCTGGTACAGTAGCACCGAGCGAGAGCACTCGGAGTCTGCAGCACGTTTGCTTCTGCGCATGCAGGAGACTTCTTCTGAGATTGCTACTGCTGACGTGCGTGCAGATATACTTTGTTGACGTCGCTGGATGACTTCGAGCAGTTGATGACACGAGAGCTCTGCGAACACACTTTCAACGGCGTGCTGCTCGGGCTTTTAGACTCCACCGCTGTCATAAGAGAGGCCACCATTAAGGCTCTCGTGGTTTTCTGCCAGAAAATCGCCACGCAGAAAGTAGTAAGGAGAGCTGGCGGTGGTACCTGCTCCTGGTTCTATGCCACGAGGCCGCCTGCGAAGCACAGCTGCTCTAGTCACAGTGACGACCACAGCTGGTATCTGCGGACGAACGGTACTGCTGCAGGTGCATGAACGACATGCTGTCAGTGCTGTCTCTTCGTGAGTTACTGCACGTCCTGGCGTGGGAGGATGCTGGGCAAAGTTGCAGCTACACGTGCAATTCCTCCTGCCAGATGTGGGGTGCCTGGTTTTGCCGTGCTGCCGCTATATCCATGTCGCTGTCGACGGCGCTGAAGCTTCTTTCGACGTGCACTCAGGGATGTGACTTTGCGCAGAAATGCCGGTGGCGGTCGGGACCCTTACACACTGAAGCTGCGGTATGCTGGTGCGTATGTCTCTGTGGTGCGCTGTCCAAATCAAGAGCACTCACGCGTAGGCTGCCTCGTGGGAGGTAGCCTGCTGCTGCCTTCTAATACGTGAAGGCTTCAACGCCTAAGAAATGTGCCGACGTGCCTCAATTGCACTTTCGGTTTCGCGTGCGCAGGCACCATATACGCGCCTTCACGCTGTACATACCTACACAAACGTGCTCTACACGCAATTAGTAGTGGTGTCCGCTCCCAAATTTTTCTCGTTTGTTTTGCTGCATGCAGTTGTGTAGTCCGATATGCTTGTGTCTCTGGATGTCGGTTTGCGTCTACAGAAGTGCTTGAGGAGTTTTTCTCAAGTAGACATAACTGTTTATTGTTTACAGTTACGTATGTGTATAGGTTTGGTTTTTAGGTGTGTATATATTCGTGTACATTCGAGATTCTTTTGGATGTTTTGCTACGTACATGCACATCATTCGAGGAAACCTAGCGTCTGATATATCTAGTCATCTGTCCTCCTGTTCCCCTTCACAAAAAGGCTCTTCCACGTGTGGCGACTGGCTGCGCGTATCTGCAGCTGCAAACGTGCTTGGAGCAACTGCGACGGCTGACAGAAGATCCGGAGGTGGTGCTCCGAACCAACGCATGCATATGCGCTGCAAAAATATGCTCGCTGCCGGAGACCATTTCTATCGTGTCACGCAGCGAAAAGCTTCAACAGGTGCAGCGGGACGCTCTAGAACGAATGTAATCTGAGAGCAAGGACCAGGAGAAACCGCAGTAGAGGGGACGCTATTTCACTTCCCAGGTGCCGTATGTGCTCGCATTGCACTATTAGGTGTCACGCTTTCAGAGTACGTGCAGCTGAACAGGAGTGGCTCGCAGCCGAAACGCAGCAGGAGTAGAAGCGTGCAATGCAGCAGGCGGAGGCAGAAATAGAACGGGATGGACAACAAAAATAATGGCAGCAAAGGCGGCAGGCAGAGTTGCAGCTAAAGCGATGACTGGCTATCTGAAGACGCCACTGGAAGAGACAGCAGCGCAAAAGACGACAGGAAAAACGTACTACCTGAACTGCATTTGCAGTATGACAAGCAGGTGATCGATAGAGAGAAGCAGCACCGGCAATCCCAGCAGCAAGCGTCAGACTGGTCTGACGGGGACCTGGGGCACCAAGCTGTTGTAGCAGGCATGGAAAGAAGGGCAATAATTTCCTTACAAGTGCCTCAGGAATCGCGGCTGCAACAGGAAATCTGTTTGGTGGCCTTGACGCCGGACAAGGATGAGAGTAGATTGTGCGCTGCATGGCACTGTGCAGCTGAAAGTTCACTTTGTCTTCAGTAATCCACGTGTCTGCCATGCACCCTTTTCCTGTGTGTCAGCTACACGCATCAAAACGTGTTCGCTAACGTAGACACGCCCGCGCCCTTTCTCGTGGTAACTTATCCACTGTGGACGTTTGTTGAGAGCCCTGCTGATCGTTGTCGTCACCAGTTTACCTGTGATTCTTGTGCGCGTCAACGTGCAAGACAGTTCGCACTGGCGTACAGTCCGCTACTTATACAGCAGTATTTGTATGTGTATGTACGTATGCTACACGTATATATATATATGCATGTGCATATGTCTTTCTGATACCTGTTATACGTGCAAGTACGAATCAGAGGACAGCTACTGTAAACGGTGTGCGGTGGCGATGTTACACGCTTGTTGACAGACCTGCCGCGTGGTGCTCCTGCTGTGTGTATTGACCAGCTGTTGGCACAGGTTCTTCTGACAGCCACGCGGGACAGCTTTCCACTGTGCCGCGTTGCTTCACTACAGGTGAGCTCGCGGCAGCCACAGACGTGCTGCTGCCTCTCCTTCGTTCGTGCTGTCGCTTCTCTTCACCGTCAAAGTCAGAGAGTGTTGCAAGTGTGTCTCACGTACAGGTAGTATGTGCACAGTTTGTAGGCGGCGTGTGTTCGTGTGTCGGGATTACTTTGGCGCCACGGCAACCCTTGATGTACAAGATATATTCTTCAGAACTAGTTGCAATACGTATATGCGTGTGTGTCGTTGAGCGTGTTTGTGTAAAGAAGACGAGTATATTCGTATGTATACCTCTGGACGTTACTAGACGCGTGTGTCTGTGTGTACACGTAAGCCGGTGTGGACAGCAGAAAAGCTGTAGAAACCTGCCCTGCGGTGGCCTGTGTGAGGCCGCCGGTGAAGTGGCGCTCCGTGGTTGTGAAGCTGCTTCGGCTTACCGGCTGTGGTGAGTTTGCTGTCGGTCTACCTCGTTTTTCAACGTGGGGATCGCAGGTATTACAGGCGCACCAGGATCCGCGTGTGAATACATTCTACTGTCGCTGCCGCCTGCAGGTGCAGCATAGTGTTATGCCTGTCACTACGCAGAGAGGCTGTGCCCACATTTTTGCACGTATTAGAACAAGCGTGCCCAGGCACGTGTTTTCTTCACTTTGTCGCGCAAAAGAGGAAGTAGTAGCAAGCGCAGTGGGGGTGTCCCTGTGTCGTCGCAGGAGTATTTGCTGACAAATTAGCAGCTGTGCACGCAAGAGCTGTGCATATTTACGCAGTGTGCGACTTTGCTCTGCGTGGGCGACTGTTCAGGTAGGCATTTATATGTATGTACGTCTATACTTGTGCGTACTCGAATACAGATTTTTGGCACACTATAGCTGTACCCAGGACAGGAAAGTGTAGCTGACGAAAGAGGCGCTCCCTGAAAAAGCAGGGTTTTCCTGCAGCGGCGCTGTCGAGTGCAGAGATAGCTCAGCAGGGGGTTCAGCACGAGCAGCAGGCGTCGCCGGAGAGTCGACACAGCCGCCAGTGACTTGCGCAGGTTCACTGTTCCCCTGACGGCGATTCGTGGGCTTTGTTTAGCAGTCCTTTGTTGGGTGGGGGGGAGACGGCAGCAGCAGCTGGAGCATACGGCTACATGAGTGCACGTTGTGTGAATCGTAACGGTACACACGTACGTGTAATGCGATCTACGTGTGCGTTTGTCTGCAAGGCTTTACAAGCGTATGCGTGAAAGTGTGTGATTGCCCACGTGGCATGCCTCCGCTGTTTCCTTGTGGTCTGCACAGTCTATTCAGCACGCGCTCTCCGCCTTTTCAATCCAAGCAGCCATGGTGACGCTTACCCCTGCAGTTGCAGCTGCTACCGTGGATTCCGAGCTCCCCGTAGCAGAAGCAGCAGTGTGTACCTTGCAGAAGCTTGTCGCCGCTGCTGCAAATGCTACGGCAGAGCGGCGTGCTGCTGCCTGCACACCCGGTAAGGGCAGAGAAAGTCAGTGCGTGTGCGGCACTATGCCCGCTCAACAGTCCGTCCGTTTCTTCTGCTGGCTTTTGAGTGATGAGTGGCGGGGAAACCAGGCGCAGCGCGAACCACAGAGAAGCAGAGTAGCAGCGGCAATAAGTATCAGTAGCCGTGGAAAATGCCAGCAGCAGCCGCAGAAAACACAACAAAGCGGGCCTTGACCTAAAGCGGAAAATCAGCTGCAGCGAGAAGCTGCCACGGCACACTGTTGAACTACTATTCCCGCCGGTCTGCACTCCTCAAAAGATCGTAACGGTTGCTTTCCTTGATGGTGCTCATGTCACACGTGTGAGGCGTACACATGGTTTCTGGGCAGTGCAAGGGAGCGTGCAGCTCGATCAATTCGCCGGTGGAGAACTGCATTAAGTACGTGCAATTATTTCATCGTCCATGTGTGTGTGAGTATTTGCTTGTGCACGTGGAGCTGACGATAACGCGTAGGCTGTGCAACTTCTTCTGCAGAACGTTGTACGGGTGATCCCCGCAAGACGCGGATGTATCCATTACAAGCGTGTGTGTACATAAGTGATTACGCACGTGCACGCCTGCACAGACGCGCGTACCGTGTGCATTGAACCGTATTGCTGCTGTGCGTGCATGCGCAGCTAACGCGGTGGGAGCAGCTGCAGACGCGAGTGGAAATGCGGTAATTCCTGGAGAGCAGCACGCAGGCGGGAGCAGCAGCAGCACGCTAAGTAAGGCGGCTGCGTCTCTGTCAAACACTGCCGCTATGAACTTTGGAAACGGCGGCTGGTTCGGTGTAGTAGCCCGCAGGCTGCGGAACTCTCTAGGTAAGATTTCGTTTCCGCGAAACTCTTGCATGGCTGTTGGTGCTCAGGACAATTATGTTGTTGCCGTCGCTGCCTCGATCGCGATTGATGGCTCTTGTCCGAACACCAGCGGCGCCGACGCAGCTGCAGTGGCGGTGCCTGCGCTTCTTCCACCGTCCGTACGTGTCAAGTGAAGCTAGCCGGCAGTGCGCCTCCCTCTCCTGTGGCGTTTTGTGCAGTGAATCTTGCTGACGCCTTGTCATTCGGTTCACTCTGTCAGTGCGCTGCGCTGGCGTACAGCTGGGCTCGTCGTCTGCGCTTGGTGTACACTGGAAGGTGCTGTGTCACTTTGCAGTCGACGCAGTTGCACGGCAGCCGACAGATATTATTACCGTGCTAGTGCGTCTTGCGGTGCTTACTGTTACTGCTCCTCTACGCGTGCGGCAGCTCCAGGTTTGCTGTAATGCGTTTGACTGCTGTTGTTTGGGTTTTCTGCTGCGGCCGATCCGTCTTTCATACGGGCAACGTGTCTTTTTGTGAAACGTATTGCGACTGTACGTTTGTACAATGAATACCTATTCAGTTAGAACCTGTAGCCGCTGCTAGATTCCCCGGCAGAACCGGGAAAAACTGGCAAAGTTAGCGACAGCACCGATTCCCGCGTGCCTCAGTTATTTTTGTTTTCCACACTCGACGCAGGCGTCGCGGGTATGCTGAGCAACAGCAGTTCCTCGGAACTACAGACCACCACGACGACTAGCCCTGCCGACAGCTATACAGGCGGCAGCACATACGGGAGCAGCGCCACATGCAGCAACCACGAGGTCATCAGTAGCAGCTGCAGCACGAGGCCGGTATCCTGCAGTATTAACGTCCCACCGCCCCCTCCGCCTGCCGCCGGTCACCCTCGAGGACCTGCAGCGGCAACAGAAACGACTAGCACTGCACTGTCCGCCGGCAAGAACAGCGGCAACGTTGTGGCCACAGGTGCAGAGAAGCGAAGAGACAATGTTCATGAGACGTGGAAAGGCACAGAAGCTGCAGCAGTCTCCACGTGGGATGTCGCGTGGCACGACGTTTGTGAAACCACTGAAGCAGGACTCCAGAACGGTGGCGCTGTGTCTGGTAAGGCCTATCGAGAGTGCAAGTGGCTTGCAACCAGCGGACGTACGTCACGGTGGTGTGGCAGCTTGTGGGATACCGTGAAGAATATGTATGCAACTAAAAACATAAGGATGCGCCGCTGTCGACATATGCAGTATGTGAGATGCAGAGCGGGGGGTGACATGTGATCCGCGAAGGGCAGTGGAATGTGGCGAGGGCGGTACAGTTATTCGAAGCACGCACTGTAGAGAGGCCAGAGCAGCGGCAGATAGACGTAGGAAGACTGCAGACTATAGGGACATGTGCGCTGTTGGTCGAACTCCTACATACACTGAAACGACGACTTTGTCTTGCACACACTTTCGATACCACACACGTTCGTGGGTGAACTGGAAGGAAATTTGTGTTTCTTTTGCAGATGGAATGTGCTAGCTGATAACAGTCAGGTGCTTAAGTAGAACACAGATCCCTGTCTTTCTGAAGGGCACAGATAAGAGTGATGGCAGGTGAAGTATTATCTGTGCGTGGGAAACTACCACGTCCCAGTTCCACGACGTGAACTCTGCCTTCAGGAAGTGTGCCTGTATACGAATGCGCGGAGGCACAGTCTGTGCGGCGGTACGTGGCCATGCACGTATTCACGTCACGCTGCCACGCAGCGCCGTTGTAGTTACCAGGTGAGTATCGCTTGTGTTCAAGTGTGATTTGCTTCCTGTCCTGCCTCGTGAATATGTTGCAGGCGGTGGTCCTTTGTATTCTGGTCTCGCTGCGCCCCCGCGACAAGCCGGGTTGCTGCTTTCGCGAGGCAAAGATAATACCCCTGCCTTTTGTCTAGACTCTGCCGCTACTTCTGCGAGTCCTGGTGCTGCTGTCCCGGCTCGGGCTGCTGAAGGCACACGTGCTTCCCTAGCTGCTACAGTCGAGGCAGGCAGTGGTCTAGATTTGACAGCTACTCAAGGTTTGAGAGGGAATCGCGTGCGGATGTCCGCATATCTCTCGTCTACCTCAAGCGCAGCGTTGGGGCAGCCTGGTGGTGCAGATGCCTCCGCAGGAGGTGCTTCTGGAGGCTCTGCAGCTACTACCACCAGCAACAGCAGCATTAAGCCCGCAGCGGCTGGTGACGATTTCTTTGCAGAGATGGAGCGACAGCTGCAAGAGCAGAACTATTAAGCTTCCGGCGACGCTGCTGCCGACGCGCAGTTGGCGCGCGCCCCGTTCTCTGCGGCTGCCCTCCACTTCCCGTATCCACGGTGACCTGCGTATAATATACATACATATATATCTATGTATGTACACGTGTGTAGCAAAACACACACACGTGAGTTCCTAAGTACGTGGGCATAGATGCCTACGCGCCGGCGGCACATTCTGGGGGCTTTTGTATATGTCGTTCGTGCGAACGGTTAATTTGAGTCGGCCTTCCCGACTGCACTCAACGGAGCGGGAAACCGTCAAAGCATGCGTATGTACGGTCGTGTGTATACGCGTAATACGGGACGATACACCATACACAACACAACGAGTGCGTCGTATGCGGCACGTTTGTAAGCACTGGGTAAACCCTGCAGCGTGCTCTTCTGCATGAAAGAGACAGGCGCAGTGAAAAGCAGGTGCCCAGTTATACTGTGATACCCATCAGTGTGGCCCGTGAAACAAAGATCTTAGTCTTGATTCCTGAAACATACCCATCAGTCTGGCCCGTGAAACAAAGATCTTAGTCTTGATTCCTGAAACATACCCATCAGTCTGGCCCGTGAAACAAAGATCTTAGTCTTGATTCCTGAAACATCGTTTGGGCGTACGCGCATTTGCTGCAGCGCCTATGCCACGTTTGTCCTACCGGGGCGCCCTCAAGTCATCATCACGACTTGCTCTGTTCATATTTTGTCGTATAGGCAGCCTGAAAGGTTTGGCGCTGAGTCGCGTACAGGAAGTCCTTAGAACACAATCTCGTAAACGATCCACACAGCGAGGTCTCACGCACTCTGCTTTGCTTGGAACAACAGCAGCGCTCGTGTACTGCGTTCTGGGCAGAAAGAAGTCAAAGGAGCGGCCCTCTACTCGCTACCCGTGCGAAGCTGTCCATTGATTGACACATGCATTTACCTGTCTGCTACGATAATGACCTCAGTTGCACGCCCGTCGGCCACGGAGCCACACACTGCACAGCTTTTCTACCTTCTTAGCATAGGATGCAGCGCTTGACACAGCCGCACGTGATGCATACATGCCACTGTAAGTTGAGCGTCCAGAACAAACGTGGAAGACAGTGAAGTAGAAAACCGCTTAACAACACACCGCCGTGGATGGCCTGCAGCGGACACCTTGTGGGAAATATGCCAGTGCAAGTAACCGCGCAATTTACGCCGCTGCAGCTCCTGCGATTCTCCCTCGACGCTCCACCAGCTCTTTCATCCAAAGTACGAAGGAAGCCGCTTCCGTATGGACCGGATATTGGGATTTTTGTTGATCGGCATGTCGCGCAGCCTGAGCGCAGCACCACACACACGCGTTGCAAACCACTGTTTATCCCGCAATAATAGCACTGGCTGAGTTACACGGTGCTGACATAGCTGATAGCAGTACAACTTCGAGCACCAGTGGCGCCAGCGTACAACGTCATACGCGTCACGAACGGCAGGAGGCAGTCGGTACTGCCCGACGCCGAGGTGTCCGCTGCGCGAACAGCACTTAACACGGATACGACAGCAGCTGTATAATCGCTAGCAGAAGCTAGGCAACGTGGCAGCCCCCGACCTTCTACGAGAAATTAACTATATCAACAAAGCATTCCACTTCATAGGGAGGCTTGTAAACCGACTTCGAATAAAACCAAGGGTCTGGACACGTCAATCAGCTGTGTTCTGAAGCCGCACTACCTGAGGCTACAGGCATCTGCGCAGTATGTAGGGTACTGTGTGAGACCTCAGCATGCACGTGCTCTGGACGAAATACACGAAACTTCGTCTTACTCTGCAGCGCGGAACAGAGCAGTACGTAGTCACAGGCAATCACGTGAGACCCAGCAGTGTCAGTAACAGGAGTGCGTGCGAGTTTGCCAAAGGAGCTTGACCGGCGGCGCCCAGCTACCGTGCACACTTGGGCACCAGATCTGCCACTTGTTCAGACACTGGTACATTCGTACGCTGAACTCTTGAACGATCCTTCCACTACACGGAGATCAGTGAAGAATGCTGCTACGTCGGCGCACTGGTGAAAGAGGCTCTTCTCCCACTGAAGCGTATATAGTGATGCGGCTAAGATGCACTAATTCATCGTGCCTCGGCTACTCTGAAATCGTTCGAGTTTCCTTGGCAGAGATTTGAAGGGCTGTTGTCCTACTGTGATCCATGATGTGCGGTGTTGCACCGCTGGAATTCTACAAAGCTTCGGTGCGCCTGAAGTCTGCATCTACGAGAGGCGCCGCTGCTGTTTTTGAAACCACAAGGGATGCTGCCGTTGGGGCACACACTGGGATGCAGCTGCTGCAGTCGAAACAAGAGCGGATACTGCGCGGTGGTTCTGCTGCCTACCGAAGAATGTAGCTGGGCAACTGGAAACGGAATTTCCAAAGGTCATCGCGTGAGACGAACGTGTATCCCATCGTCTTTCTCAACTGTTTGTGTGACTGCACCACACAGAGCACCAGCAACCCGACGAAAGCAGGGTCGTGCGAGTAGACCTGACAAAAGCCTTTGCTCTTCTACAAGCGTGATGGAGCAGCGCCACGTATGAACACAGAGCAGCAAAGGCGGCGGCGGAATATTGGGCGGGAACCGAATCAGCAATCAGGCAACAGTCACGTCAGCGATGTCAGCTGTACACAAGTGCGACCCACAAGAGAATCCACGCATTTATTATGAGCGTTGCAGAGAGATGAACCTCGTGCATACGACTGTTTATAGTGGTCTCCGACTCCGTAACATACACGCCAGTATATACGCTCAGGAAAGAACCTATCGTTACCTCTGCCTTTGAGTAGATGCGCAGCCCTGTGAGTGTATTTGTATCTGTTTTCTGATATATACATATAAATACATATATGTACAAATAAATTTTGACAGCCTTATTAATGCCTGTGCGCGTGAAACTGTTTCTGCTCTGTCGAAGTAGAAGGCGATATAGTGGCCTATTCTGCGGAGTACCAAACGGCAGGCACCCACCAGGCTTTCCTTTGACCCATTGCGTCCCGAGCGCAGCCGTTGCCATCCGAAGCTGACTCACAACGCAAACGTCACAGCACCGACGCAGCAGCGCGGAATGCGGAGCACGGCGCCATTCCCCCCGCACCAATACAGCCGCTTCAATAGTATTAGAGAGTCCCCACGGTGGGGCCATAGCCTCCGTATTATTGCCGCGACCCCGCAGCCGCCCCACCGCCACTACAGGAGTAAGGAGTCAGCAGTCTGCACCACCGCAGGAGCACAGCTGCAGCGTCGCAGCAGACCAATAGCGTCAACCACGCAGAAGCAGTCCAATAACATATTGTTGTACATTAGGAAGCAAGCGAGTGCCGACAGCGCAGCGCTAGTGTTGTTCCCGCCATGCAGCGTCAGCGGAAGTGCCACGACTTTCGCTAAACTTCTGCAGCAGCAACCGCCAAGCGCAGCTAGCTGTGGGCTTGTCCGTCCCGGTTTGCGCCTATTTCGCTCCTGCTGTCTCTCTGGTTCGGCTGTATGACAACGGGTTACGCATTTCAACGGATAGACAGCCATCACGGGATGCGAACAAAGGGCGCCCCTGCACACACGCTACCGTTGTGCACTCGTAGCACTGGAGGAGGACGCGCGGACGCTATTTCACATGAATATGTCGTCCTTGATGATACCGTTAATGCAGAGGCGTGTGCGCTCCAAGGGCTTGTGCACCTAGGTGGAGGCGCTGCGGCCTAAATCTCGATCGTGGGTAACTGCACATGAGCCACGCTTCTTCAGAGACTGTTATTTGTGCCACAGTGCGCACGTCACCTACATATGCGTATACGTATATGCCTTCACGCCAGTCCCTACCAATGCTGGTGGATCTGTATACACATGTATATATACGCATACCTAGCAGGCATCTTACTGCAACACCACGCGCAGGCAGCGACGCGCACACGCAGTGCGTCCTTTTGTTGTGTGTCTGTTTACTCTCGTCTACACGTGTGTGACTGTGCATGTACAAATAATCCGGTAGCGTAGACAATCACGAGAGACGGCTGCAGAGAGAACCAGCCACAGGGGAACCACGACAGGTACAGGAACACATGCCTACCGGGTAAGTTTGAAGCGTAAAATGACTTTGCTGTGATTTTTCTTCTTCAGGGAGCGCTTCCTGTATTGGATCATGCGAGCGCAGAAGCGTGTCTTCCACCAGTTGATCGTCGGTTTGTACCCTCTGCGCTGCTGCAGGTCATACCAGCCCCTACCTTTTTCTAGCAAACGTAACGCTTGAAAGTGAGTGGCTGTCTGTTCTGCTCCTGACGAGTCCGTTGCTAGTCGTGCTCCCGCTGTTGCGGGCCCTCCTGCAGTTGCAACTGTTGCTGCCCTTGCTGCCCCCGGAGACTTCATCGTCGATGCACGTTCTGCCAGCACCGCTGCTGCACTTCGTCGTCCTGCGACCGCATCCTTGCGCTTGCTCAACAAAGTAGTAATTTCTTCTGTGGCTGCTCCTGCTGCTGCAGCACTGCGGTCTTGCGTGAAAGGACGGCCGCAATTGTCATTCCTACTGAGAAATGGGCCGCACAAGTTCCGTCTTTCCTTTTGGGAGCATTCGCTGGAATTGGACGCACTGCCGCTGCTGCCTCTTCGACTATCATTGAAGTCAACAGAAATTTCCTGATCCGTAGGAAGACACACTGTGCTACTGGTGCTGCTGCCGCCGCTGGTGGTCTTCAGAGACCTCACACACTCATGCCGTTGTGGGAGACACAAACGACTCCCTTCGCTGCAGTCGACCCCGACGCTGCTACTGCGCATTCTGTCTTCTAGCCACTGCGGGTGCAGTGTTCCTGCCCCAGACACGCACCCGAACAACGACAAAAATTTGCCTTCTTCAATGCCGTCACTACTGTATGCGTTGAAGCGGGATGAAAGCACACTGCAGCTGCACACTCTTGAGCAAGCGCGATGTCCGAAGACGGTCGTGCAGCCACTAAAATCGCTGCAACTGGGGTTGCTGCCGCGGAGGATGCTACTGTTGGCATCTACCCTGCTGTTGCGGTTGGCGCTGGAGCATCTGCCGCTGTTGCTGCGGCTCTCGATGGTGGTGATTCTGCTGCTACTCTCGCCTCTGCTCTTGCTAGTGCTACTGTGGATGCCGTTGCCGCTGCTCGGGCTCCCGTGGCTGGCAGGAATGCTAGAGAGATAGCCGCGAATACGCCTAGGCCCGTTTTTGCTGTTGCTGGTGTTCCTCTTCCAAAATTTTAAGCAGGGCTCCAAAGCTGCGTATCTCCAATGACGTGTCAGGTCGTACCACCGCTGCATAACTTCACTTGTGAGGACGTAAGCGATCGGTCGCTTCTCCGTAATCAAGCCGCGGCGGCACCCAGGTGTACCCATGCGCGTGGAAGGCGGGGAAAAAGTGGTAGCAGCGGCACCACCAGCAGAAGAGTTCTGCTGCTCTCTCAGTGGGGCCAACAGCCTACACCGCACGTAGAGAGAAGAGGTGGATGTGTTTCTTGCACTGAAGTTGCTACCGCCGCAGCCTAGCTCTACGCAGGACTGGCGTGCGACAGAGCAGCAGCAGCGGCAGCACCGTACGCAGGGGGAGTACGGGAGACGCTGGTAAGTGAAACTGTAGCTGCCGCTTGTTTCTCGCGATGCCGAAGGGTGCACAAGCTGCGGCTGTGGAGCACTACCACGTGTCGTAGCCCACGCCCTGCTTTCAACAAGAAGAGGATGTTTTCCCAGGTCCGACAGCGAAGGAAACACGGTGCTGCCGCTGCTCGTGCACCTGCTCCTGCTGTTCTTATGCGGACGCAGCAGGCAGTCAGCGGCGTAGCGGCTCGACGTGCTGCGGTGTTCCGCGTTGGAGCATGGAATTGGACAGCTGCGACGACAAAAAGCTGGGCAGCCGTTTATAAGGGGATCAGCACACGGTACAGCAACACCTCCTTTTCTCTGCGCGCACTGAATTCTTCGGAGACTTTGAGACTTTACTAGGAGCGACACACACGTTCCGTCGTTCCGGCTGTTCAACGCCCTGCTGTTTATCCCGCAGGCGCAGCCCTTGGAGCTGCACCTGCTCTCGGACCAATGAGTGAGGCTACTGCTGTGGATGCTGCGGTAACGCGAGGGAAACACACGAGTGGACAACTTTGAAAAGATGTCCCCTTTAAGAGCGAGCGAAGCAGCTCTCGCGGGTGCGGCAAGAGCAGCAGGTGCACCAGTAGCAAAAGCAGCAGCACGTGCTGCAGCTGCCGCGTTAGTGGCCCGCCTCGCTGCCAGAGCTGCGCGCATCCTGGGGTGACGAGCGCCCTGACTGCTGTCCAACCCTCTATGCGTGGACGTTGTATGCACCAGTAACTTCGCACGTACGCTGCGCAGCACGAAGGAAGAGCGCTGACGCCGGGTTTTTTTCATGAAATAGGTAGCAGCAGCAGCAGCAGCGTGTGCTTCCGCATGCTAGACGTCAGTATCTGGCCAAAGCAGCTGAGGACAAGGACACGGCAGCAGGAGAAATAGAAGTGGCAGCGCCACCGGTGTATCAGCAGCAGGAGCAGCGCCTGAGAGAGGCAGCAGCGGACGGCAGCAGCACCAGCGGGGTAAAATTGATGCATACGCACCGGAGCAGTAGAGTCTGCGCCAGGCGCCGCCGGTGTGCTTCGCGGCAAAAAGGACCTAGGCCATACAGCCGAGTAATCGAAAGCCACCGTGGCTGCAAACTGCTTTACGCGTAGGGACGAATGTGCATTCACTTCTGCACAGAGAGAGCAAAGGGCGCACACGTAATGTCGCCCTCGTTAAACCTACCATTGACGCACGACAAGACATTGCCCTCGATCACGACACCAGAACGTCTCTGCCATTTTCGTGCATCCACTTTTGCCGCTGTTCAAGCAGTGAAGAAAACGAATACCTTCGAGAAACTCACTGCATCTGCCAAAGAAAAGTGCAGGGCATGAATTCTTCGCTGTTGCTACTGGGGCTCCCCTCCGAGGATGTTGTCGGCTTTTGTTCAGTAGAAGGGGCACGTTTCTTCCACGTGGAATAACAAGATATCTATGGACAGTCACACAACGCCTTACCGCGAGTGTTGCCGTGTAGCTGAACCAAATTGGATCCTAGACGTGCACACGTCTCCACATCGTGTCAAATCCTTATATTTCAACTAAAAAACAGGTTCCCGAAGAAATGCTTTCCCGTCTACACATTTACATGTAGATATATGTGTGTACGTTTTCTACAGGGGAAAAAACTACCAGCTGCGCCCTTGCATGTGTCAGCTGCAGGAGTTGTACACTTGCGTGTATATATTTATACACGCGCATGTGTAGAGGGGGGAAGGTGTCTGCCTGCACAACCTCAGAGATTGCATGCAGTCTATCCACAGGCGATTTGACGTCACAGATGCGCAGTTCGAATATACTGCGAACAAGCCGACTACGTGGCCTTGAGAGCCTTGCAGGCGTGTGCGTATATTTCTTTAGTCACAGCGGCTGGAACAACACCAAATACCGTACCTCAGCAGAGTGGTGGACATGTTTTTTTCTCATCTGTCGTCGCGATTTGTGCTCGGTGGTGGATACCGGGAAGTGGACAGGGATGCATCGATATATCCACGTGTGCGTACCACAACCTGGCTAGCGGGACTGTGACGGTACGCAAGGCCAAGGACACACGAACGCTTTCAAAAGAAACACACGCCTTTGAAAATGCACACAGCAGCACCAGCATGCACATTAAAATAAAAATTGAGCCATACCATAAGTTGATGTACGTGAGCTGTCCATGCGTATGTCAGCCTTGTAGCTGGCACAGCATGCGACGTAGGTCCCGGGCGGGCACCGGCCGAAAAAAGCTAGTAACAGCGGCCGTAACCGCAGCCACCAGCAGACAATTCGAAATAAATTGGATAGTGCAGACGCTAGTGACAGAGCTCTACGAGAAGCTATGCCGATACGAGAGGGCTCTTTCTCAATGCCGCTGGGATGTGTCGCAGAAGAAACGGTTCGTATGCTTCTGCGCCCTCCCCTCAGCAGCGCAGGACACACGGCTGAACGGGTTGACGTGCGCCAACAGGGCGGCAGCTGTACCGCCGCACTCAGTGCCGTCGGTGCTATTGGCCTGAAGCTCATATACGGGTCCACATGGAAGAAGTATTCATACACTTGCACAACCAAATAAAGATCTACACGTGTACGTTGGAAAAGCTTTGTCTGGTGGTCGGTGGCTCGCACGAGCTCCCGCGTGCTGTTCAGAGCACGTGTTTGCAGTAGACATGCTGCACCGGCCCTCCATAAAGATAAATACACTTGCTTCTTATTCCCCTTGTACCGTTTTTCCTCACCTTAGCGCCAGTGTGATGCGACTTTTAACTAAATATTTGACGAGCCAACCAAGGGCATGCACTATGCTAGAGAAGACATCGCTTACACGTGCGTGTCTCGTACATAAACTTATGAAAACGTTTGTTTGCACGGGGTACTGGCGTAAGCTTATTTAGGGTTTGGCCCGCACACTTTATTAAAGCATTGTTTGAAAGTTGAAGTGAAGTCTACATTCAGGTGCGCGGACGCCGTCTAGGCACATTTCGACTTGTACGTAAAAGTACGGTATGGGACCTGTACTCTACGTAGCCATCTAGTATTCTGGGGAGCGCAGCAATGCGGCGTCACTTCCGCCACGCGCACTGATCTTTTACGTCCCTTGAGTTGATCACATCTCGCCACCCGTGGACGAGAACACCGCGGCCGGAGAGCTTCGAGAACAACCAGTCAGACACGCTGCCCCGTATGGAGCGAACTTCGACACGACTCACAACAACGGGGCACAGGCAAGTCCCAACATGGCACCCTTGTACTGGGGAAGCCTTTGTGCGGTTTCTTTTCTAGTATACCGTTTAGTCTTTTGCGCAGCCAGAGTGTATTCAGCGCGTCAGCGGCAGAGTAGCGCATTCACACGGATAAGAAGAAAAAACACTGGCCGTTTGAGTGACAGCACCATCATACAGTCGATTCAATGGGAACTGTACAGATTACGGCTGATCACCAGGCATATAACGACACATCTGATTAACATAAAATCGAACCTAACGTCCTTCGAAGGAGACGTACCAGCAGCAACCGCCTGCTGCTGCTGCTGCAGTTTGTGCACGGGGCTGACAGTACGGTGTGCGTATGCGGTGGCGAACCCTTCTACGTGCTGATGCCACAAATCCACGAGCACCACAAGTCTGCATGAAAACTGGGGACTTTATCCATTACTGCGCCGTTTGTACATGTATGGTAATGCGGGCGGCGTCTAAGGCCGCGCCTGCGGGTGACAGTACGGTGAAGGCTGCTCGTAGTGCCTGTTCCTGCACCTGCAGGTGCCTAGAAATTCGTGAACACTGCACACGTCATCACATGCAGAAGCAACAGACAGTGGCACGCGCAGTGGCCCCCCGAGGGTGTGTTCTACTGCGCAGACGCACATACTGCTCCGTCTGTACATGTATGGTAATGCGGGCGGCGTCTGAGGCCGCCCTAGCGGGTGACAGTACGATGACGGCTGCTCGTAGTGCCTGCTCCTGAACCTGCAGCTTCCTAGGAATTAGTGAACACTACACACGTCATCACATGCAGAAGCAACAGACGGTGGCACGCGCAGTGGCCTCCAGAGGGTGTGCTCTACTGCGCAGACGCGCATAGTGAAATGCTCACATACCCGCTACAAGGAGTAATCTATATTGTTTCTGCGGGTTGTATAATCGTGAAACCGCCTGCATCTTAACTGCCCTGGTGCAGCCTCTGGCACGACGTACAGCTTTATTTCCTATGTCGCTGCGTCGAACCTTTGGACGCCTGTTATTCTGCCTCCTTGTCAGTTAAAAAGTGACAGCATCACGTCGATAAGTGAATTCAGCATCTCGTCCCTCTGCAGGCCCGGTGCACACATCTTGGCACGCAGACACGTGCATCCGCACTGACCTCACACACACGTAGCGCGAGTCTGCTCTCATACGCGGACACAGGACCGCTGGCATGCCGTCACGCATTGTCCTCCCTACACGGTGGAATATGCGGCGGTCTTCACGCATGGAAACAAACGTATGCACCCGTACACCGGTACATATACGTGCACACACAGAAGCACATCGAGTGTACGCTATAGCAGGGCCCTAACCATACTGCGTCAAGTGTGTCACTATGTGGCACGCGGAATACGACAACTCTTCGCTGACCCTCACCACGCAACCAGCAGACCACGCGATGCCGGCAGTTGGTAACGCTCCCGCAAGTGTCCTTACACAGTACACAATTTGAAACCTTTTTCTCCTTCCATCGCGTCATGTGGCACTACCCAGACCCTGCAGCTGAGCTGCTCCTGGTTCGACCTCTCTGTGACTGAGGAACATCCTTCCTACTACTGCAGGTGCTGCCGTTGTACAGAACAAAACTTAACATAACACACGCCACAGTGATGCTGTCTGACGTGAATCGAAAACATAAGTGGCGTGCCCGTATCCCCACGTGCGCTGACTCTGCTCCTGCTGCTGCTGTCCCAGTCTGGCGCCCTTTTGCGGCTGTGTCCAGATGCTACCCGGCTGCTGCATTTGACGGCAACCGCTGTTCTCGTCCTCATGCAGGTCAGAATACCCAGAATCTGCTGCAGACACTTCGCTGCTGTGCAGTTCACGGAGGGCGGCATCAGCTGCACTCTTCGTGGTCCACCTGCAGAAAAAAGAATCGCCTAGCGCTACAAGAAATTCGCAAGCTTTACATGCGAATTTCAATATACAGGTATATACTCCACGTGTATACCTCCACGAGATGGGAGGAATTACTACGCGTACGCATGTGCGTGCGTGCACCTGTACGCATTCCACGAGGCTACGTCGCACGCAGTGACAAACGGCTGACTGCGTATGACATCCCGTCGCGCATCAACTGCAACGGTTACTATGCAGGAACAGCGCCGACGAGTTCTGCTTCACGACATACAGTTCTCCGTACGTCAGACGAGCGAACACACTGAGACTTCTTCCCTCGACCCGCTCTCGGTTGGACAACGGTGTTTACATCCTCCCTGTCCGTCTTTGATTAGACGTGACACCACGTACTGAACAATTGCAAATATTGGTCTCACTGTTGCACCCAACCGTGTCTACGATCACGGCCGACTGGAGACGTGTGCACCAGAGAGTCAGACGTTTCAACGAACAGACCAGTACTTGCGAACTGTTTCCAGGTGAGCATGTCGTCACTGGAGGCTCCATTACGTATTTACACAGAGATGCATCCATTTGCACACGCGCATCGAACCGTGCTGTCATTTGCGAAGATATGTGTTATAACGCTGCCGCGTTAGCTCCCCGCATGAGCCGCAGACAAGGGGGCCCTCTCGGCTGCAGCACAGGATCGCCATCATGAAGTGAATTGAATGCGCCACACGAATACAGACTTCGGCGTCTGTGTCTATACACAAAAAGACACGTGCATCACAACGCTACTGACGAAGACGGAAACGTACCACTACAAATGCATGCAGCCAAGCTCCTATCCGCGGATAATTAGTCGAGAGGTACTACATGCGCTGCTGTAAGCGGCAGGCGACGCAGCACCATTCCACACAGAAAAAAGTGGGGACGCCTCCACTGTGTTTTCTCACCTGTCAAGAATTAAGTAACGCCGGTGTTCCACACGCTGCTGCTCAGGTTGCCCCTTCGCAGTCGCTGTTGTCGCTATAGCACCGGACCGACTCCAGCTGTTCCGATGGACGTACACCCGAGAAGAAATAAAGCCGGGACGCCTGCAGGCAAAATCCTGCCAACCTGTGAAAAATCAGGACAAGTAAGACGTCCTGCGTCCACACTGCCCATACATGTGGGCGTCACGTGTGCATATCCTCCTGGGTGCGCTACTGTGGCGTGTGCGATACGGCCACGTGCTTTCTTTTATCTAGTGTTTGTGCTGCACTTACGACTGATGACTTCTTCAGGAGTTGGTTCAATCCCGTCCCTATCTGTCCCACTGACACTTTGTTGACGCCTATTGTCGCAGCCCGCTCTGGCGGCGCTGCCGTTGCTGCTTCTCGTGCGCCACGCCTTGCTGTGGCTGCTTCTGGAGCTCTCGACATTCCCGTCACAGGCTGCGTTGTTGCTGCTGGCGGTGAGGCGGTCGTGGCAGCTGACATCGCAGCTGGTAGTGTGTTGGTCTCGCTGCACCGGCTCAGCAGTACACGTTTCCATGGCGTTTCCCTCTAACACGTTCACGCACAGGACGCTTTCCGCTGTATACATATCACGCAGTTCTTCCTGAAGGCGTTCTGTATACCACCCCATAAACATACATCCGCCTCCCACGGGCAGCACCCAGGGCCACTGCCGTCTGCCCGCCTCCCCCCTCTCACTTTTGCCTTTTGCTGCCGGGCCAGCTGCAAACGCAGTAGTAACGGGCGCAAGAGGTACAGCGTGCTGCGGGCTGCTAGCGGTCGGGACGCTGGAGAAAAAAACCCTGCGTGCGTTCCAACCTCCGTACGAACTAGTTTCAGGCATCTTAGAAGGGCCACCGACGTTTATGCACCTTGTTCTGAGGCGGCTGATCCCGAGGAGGGAAGGGCTCTGTCGTTGACTGTGCACCTCTTCGCTGCCTTTTGAGCAGTTGTAAGCACCACCGCAGCACGGTCTGGGTCGGATCCTGCCGCTGCCCTCTGGACTGCAGCAGCTGCACCTGCTGGACCGCCACTGTTGCTGCGCAGGTCTGCAGCAGTTTCCAGTCTGGGTAAACCCATCACACAGGAGAGCAATGCGCTTTTCGCGCCCTGCCGAGAACAGACGCGGGAGACTAGCAGCAGCCATCCCTGCAACGCAGCAGCAAGGAGAGCGCTACGTCCACCTGAATTATTAAGTTGTCCGCTGTACGTCGGTGTGTGTGCTGCTTATTGCTCTGACGTCCCACTTTCTAGGCAGGGGGCTTCTTTGTTACTGGACGGGCGTTCCAAACCGTTCAACTGGAGAAAGCGCGCCACTCGCTCCGGGTCCACTGCCCTTTTTATGAAACGTTCCTCCTTTGACGCTAACGGCTCTCTTCACGCGGTGCAAATCTCTTTAGTAGTGGAAAGCAGTAGGCGCAGCATTTTTGCACTACGTTGCTCTGTTCTTAGCGGCTTTACAAAATTATTCTGCGCTGCAACCCACTTGTGCCTCCCTGCGGGTGTCACTAGAAGTATTGTTCCCGCCCTGCCCCTGCCCCACAGACAGCCGCGTACGTCTTTCACAAACGGTCTGGCCGAGCCCCTCCTCTTCGTGCCATTCTGCGTATGCACATATATACATATATAATATTGTTTGCGTCTACGTGTAGGCAACGATCTGGACGCAGGTACCCTCACGCAGTTGGCGAGCGCACGTGTACATACATATATCCATATCTGTGTCTACACGGCTTACTGCGGAGGGACAAATGCAGCTGTCGAACATGTAACTTGTTGAGTGAGCATCGTCTCACGTGGTGCTATTCGTCACTCTTCGAAGACAGCCGTATTACAACTGGAGGACGAATCACTTGTGTAAACAGGTGTCGTATGTGTGTGTTGGAGTATATATTTAGCATCCTGCGCCGCGTGCCCACTACTCGCTGCACACCTCCCCGCTTCCGGTGCCCAGATGTGTATCCACGGCTTCGGTAGTTTACTGCATGAGAGGATGTCGGCACCTTTGCATATAGTGTAAACTTTCGAGGTGCCTTACGTAGCTCTACTCGGAAAATGTGCACACGCGATGATATTATTCTACTAGTGCGGCATATCGGTTTGTACACTAGTAACATAAGTGGCGGAATTCCTCAGCATTCTACGTGAGTCTGCGGGTACACCGACATGTCCAGCGCCATGGGTGTGTGTCTCTTGGGCCGAATAGACGAAAAGCAATTCCTGTGCAACCGCTGTCGTTAACGTAGACAAAAACGCCTATGCACATGACGCAAGTCGACGTGAACAATGTGTAGGCGGTTACTGTATACAGTAAAGGCTGCAAGCAGTGCCGCTACAAGTTGCGTACCCCATCTGCCCTTTAGGGTGTTTGAAACAAAGGCTTAAGTGCTGTGATACTCCTTTACCGATAATTCTCGAGACGCGCCGGCGCAGACGCTTGCAAAAAGAGTGTAGTAGCAGTTGCTCACTAGAGGTAATACAACAACACGTTCGTTGACGCACTACGAGCATCCTGCATGTATATCTATTAGTAACATTGCACGATCCCCCGCTAATGCAGTACACGTAGACACGCCCAATGGATACGCAGTGTCGTACGCAAGTCGACTCGGAGCTCGGCCACTAGCGTCGCACACAGGTCTGTCCCCGCGCGCTACTCCTCCTTACGCTGCTGTTTAGAGTACAAGGAGACGGAGAATTGTTAATGGCAGCTCCTGCGTGATGCCGCAAAACCGCGCGACCTGCAACGGCCTTTGAAGGGAGCTCTGGGCAGTGAGACCATGCTACGGCGACGCCCGGCGCGGGAGGGCGCCGGGGAAGGATGGAAAGAAATCTGCGGATGACGAACGCCGCAGCACGACGGACTCGGCACGGCACTTGTACGGCCAAACCTATTCAGCATCCAGAGGTGGAAAGGATGACCTTTGTACTCACTAGTGTAGTCAGCAAGGAGAGAAAAGTTCTGGGACATATACCACAGCGTAGACACGAGAACACATGGGCACACGGAAGTCGGCACGGCAGGAGATACGCAGCCGCACAAGTCATGCGGCAAGAAGAGAGGGCTGTGCCAACAGCTGCATCTAAACAAAACATCGGAAAAGGTGAAGGGCAGGGAACTTAGACAACCGCCCACGAGAACATCGTGCTCGGGAATGGCACCTGCTGCTCCAGCACTAAATTTCCCCTGTGACACAGTAAGCACGTCGTCCGCTTCCTCTTCTTGGATGACAAACTCGCACGCGTACGCCAGCTCATGGACACTGGGAAGGTGAAGCAAGAGCTCCCTACTACGTATGTACGGATCGCCCCGTCACCATCAACAAGTACCGGGCCCGCTGTCGTCAGTGTGCTGGTAATACTTCTGACCCTTGCACAATTCCCGTAATGCAGTTCGCTGTAGCTGTTGGCATATAGGGAGTGTCAGTAGTATGGTGGCCGCTACCTTGTGACTGCAGCTGCCATCGGTAGTGTAGCATGTTCGTGATCGCGTGGGTGAAACATGCACGAAACCTTTACACCCCTGCGGCGCACAACACCGTCGCCACCTTAGAGCTGCAGCAGAACTGCTAGTAGTTTTGTGGGGTACAGCAGCGGGAACATGCGCACCAAAGGCAGGGACACGTTAACGAATACACAGCAGCATCCCACCGTCGAGAAAAAGCACGCGCCGCACACATGAAGACCGAGATGCGACAGAAGGCAATACGACAGAAGCACGGACAGCACTGCTACTCTTTAGCGGAGCAATGAACGGTGGTGTTGCTTTGCGGCAGCCAACGAAGCACCCCTACATGGTGTTCAGTA
Organism: Sarcocystis neurona; assembly: GCA_000727475.1. NCBI lineage: Eukaryota > Apicomplexa > Conoidasida > Eucoccidiorida > Sarcocystidae > Sarcocystis > Sarcocystis neurona. Next base: position 4,845,867 of record KL647291.1, read on the forward strand.
TGGGGCTGTACGTGGCAGCAGCGGCAGCGCTACCGCTGTACTGCGTAACAGCAGCCGGGCAGTATAGCTGTACGCGGGTGTGAGCAGATTCCCGAATCAGGTAGTACCCCTTCGCGTAGACGGCTCCCGAAGAGGAAATTTCGGTCGTGTCAGCACCTCTATAGACACGCAGCAGCTAGTTAGTCCGTACCGGTGCGTGGAGGGACACGCAGTAGCTGCCGTACACTGCCTGCCAGTACTTCCCCCTGCGTTTTCTCCAGCTGCGCAGAGGGTTTGGAGGTGGGCGTATCCGCTTAGTTGCGTAGTGTGGATGCCCCGTCGCCCACGCTGTGGCGCTTCACACTGGAACTCGTGGCATCTTAATGAGTATTTATTGTCATCACTTGTGGTCCTACTCGTACTTTCCCCGCTGAGTTGCCACCGGCTGTACCGTGGATGATTCAGAGAGCTCCCGAGTGCTCGTCTCTTAAACTGTGCGGCAGGCTCCACTACCATAGTCCCGTCGCCGTTGGTGGCGGTAGTGAATCTGACGCTCGTGTTGCAACCGCCCCCTGATGAGGGTCGGTCACGCGGTGGTGTGTCAGAAGTTCACCCACCACGCTGCTCATCTTTTGATACATTTGATACCCCTTCAAACAAATGCTCCCATTGGGTTTTTGCCTCTAAATGCATAGGGAATATCCACGTCCACTCCAGCGCAGTTCAGCTACCTTGAACTAGTAGGGCATACCGCATACTTCTGCAATAACCACGCATCCTACTATAGAGATACTTCTTGCTGCGGTTTCTCTGGGTGGTGTTCCTGCCGGCACGGCTGCTGCTGTGAGCGGCATCAGCCTGCCCCAAGTGACCGCCGTTGCGGGTACGACTGTGGCTGTGGCTACGGCAGTTGCCGCTATTTCGAGCGGTGTTGCCAGTGGGACGGCCATGCGCGCTACTGTTGCCGCGGCCAATTCTATGTTGCTGCATGAGTAGGTCGCGTTGAGGCCCCACGGTGTACGAATCAACGTCGGCGACGAAGCGGTGGTGGTACGCTACGTGTTGCTGCCCTGTCCGAGCGTGTTCAGTTATATTCAGGTGTCTCCGACTGGATTCTGCATTACGCTCCTGTGAATGTCTTGTTTTCGTGAGGACTTCTTTTCTCTGGGTTCCGAGTCTCGGCCTTTTAACCATCTAACGCGTCCCCAATGAACCACTGTACTCGTTGGTATACCTGACCCTCAAAGTTTCCGTTACCGGAACGGCAGCCGTCGGTGCGCGCGGTGGCCTGTAGAGGACCTGGCACTGTTGCAGGCGGGTGGTGGTGGGAGCGCGTTTGTTCCCCCACAGCTGGCACGACGGCGTTACTTTTGTTATTTACGTGCTTGGAGCTAGTCCACTGATCGAGTTCGTTTCTCTGTCAGCAGCAGTGCTGCCTTTTTCTGCGGGCTTGCACTTTGTCAAGGTTAGTACGGGTTTTGCCGTGCATGAGACTGGCGCAATGGTTCTAACAGCCACCAGTCCGATAGCACCACCGTCGACAGTTTCGTCTCGATTTCGGGGACGGCGGTGGCGTCCGGTGTAACGTAACTATCATTTGCGCGAGCTCCCAGTCAGCGCTGTTACTACTCTTGCACTGGGTTTAAGAGCGGCCCTCTGCATCAACACCGAGGAGTGGTCCATCCCACACAAGCTGCAGCAACCCTTTGGTTTTCTCGCCACGGCTCTTGCAGGCGTGCCTACACCAGATAAAACACGATTTGCTCTCTGTCTTTGCCCCAGGTTTACACGTTGTGGACTCCAGCATCAGTCCCAGCGCGGTCGACCCGTTCCGCGCGCTTTGCCCGTCGGTTCGTACCACAAAGACTTGCCGCGCAGTCTTTTACTCGCCTGTCCCGTGTGCCCCCTGCATCCATCACCAGCATCCACCGGATGCACTTCCACTGGCACTTTCTTTCGGATCAATTCCTCCTCTCGCGTTCTTGGCGCGTTGTCGTTCCCGGTCGGCCTTCCTCTCCGGGTCTGCTGCTTCCTGTTGCTGTTACCTCATCTGTGTCCTCACAATGGCGTCTGACCCAAGCCTCCCGGTGATCCCGGGCAGCGCAAGCAGCGGCGTACCTGGCCCGCCGGTGCTGCGGCAGCCTAGTTACAGCGGCGAGGAATCTACCCTTGCTTCACCTGGTCCGTCAGTGGAACTGGCGGCGCTGCCTGACCGCTGCAAGGCAGGGGTGGAGCTCCAGGAGGCGAAGCAAGGGGTAGACGTTGCGGGCGACCTCACTGAGGACGCGGAGGGAGTCTCACGTGTCGCTGAGGGTGCGGAATTGGCCGCGCCTGATGTGGCAACCGTAGTAGAGATACCGGCTGCCTCGTTGAGTGGTGCAGCCACAGTGCCAGAGAGCGAAAAGAAGGAGAGTGTTTCATGTGTCACCTCGTGCGCTATACCGGCAGCAGGTCAGGACGAAGAGGGAACTACAGTATGCAAAGACGATACTGAAGAGGAGCTTAAGCGACGACTGCCGTTAGGTCTTAACAGATATGTGCTTGCTGCGTTGTTTGCAGCCGTTGTGCTGCTGAAAGGCTGCACCTACTGGGGGTGGAATGGCTTCCAGGATATGTTCTACAAGAGTGGGGCGTATGCGTGGGAGTGCCGTCCAGGGGTGGCAGGGTACGGACAGCGCATGCATGTGGGGGGAGTGGATTATGAGGATTGTGCGCCGAGGAAGAACTCCATCAACAACATGTACACAGTGATTTTCTGTACGCACTTCATATCTTCCGCGCTTTCGGGATGGCTGCTGGATGCAGCGGGTCCGAAGATTTGCATGCTCACAGCAATTCTGGTGGAAGTAGCAGGCTGGCTGTTTTTCGCCTTCTCAAGTCAGGCATTCCGTGGCTACTACGCTGGGGCCGTGCTGTTAGGGATTGCTGCCGACCCGGCCTACTTGCCACTTTTGTCGGTGAGCGCTCTCTTCCCTGGCAACGAATCATTTATTATGTCGATCATGGGATCCTTTCGAAGCATCTCCTTTGCAGTTCCTGTAGTTCTATCTAGAATTTATTTGTCGACGAGCGTCGCAGCTAGCAGTTTATGGATGGTTATCGTCTGTTACGTGGGAATTGGTCTTGGGTTCTGCTTCCTTGTTACTTTCCTGTTGGTGCCCAACAAGGCCTTCCAGCCCTTGTCCGAAGAAGCGAAGCAGCGTCGCAAAGCGCTGCGTGCTGCGCAGAAGGCAGCCAAGAAAGAGCGGAAGCAACGTGCAGGAGGGGCAGGGCAAACTGCTGGTATGGGTGGGAACAGCACGGGAGAGGTGGCGACATCCACAGCCGGCAACGGCTCAGCAGCAGGGAGACCGCTGCTGCAGGGGGAGGAGCTGATACCCGGTCAGGACAAAGATAGTGGGACTTCAATCGCAGGAAAACGGGTGGAAGAAGCGTCTGCATGTTCCTCCTCTGCGTCCCGACAAGTAGAAGCGGCCAAGATGACATTCTGGAGCTGTTTGAAGTCTAAGGAATTCCTTCTTATTCTGCCTTGCTTCTTGATTGCTCTATTACGCACAGAGTTCTACTCCAAGAGCAACAAGGAGCAGTTGATAGTATCTGCGACTGGCAAGGACCTGTATCAGATGTTCAGCGTAGTGAACATCCTATCTTTCATTCCTGGACCTTTGATGGGGAAGCTAGCGGATATGTTTGGTATCGTGTTTGTGCTGTTTTTGCTGAACACATGTGGGATCTTTGTGTACGTCTTCTTGATGCCAGACGAAATTGTCTGCAAAGCCATCTCTATTATCTTCTACTTTTTCTACTGCTCTTTTGTTTTGAGCAACCTTTACTGCTATGTAGCAGTGAATTTCCCTCAAAAGTTCTTCGGCAAACTCACTGGCTTCGCGTCACTCATTGGAGGTGTATTCTCCCTCACCAGCTTGGGGTGGTACAAGTTGTCCTCGGAAACACTTTTTTCCTGGTATCCACGTAACTACCTGCTGGTGGACGGCCTTATGGTGGCTCTCGGGTTGATCAACTGCTTCATTATCTATGGCATGTACCACACAGAACGCAAGAAGAAGGCGTTGCTCCTGCGTGGAGCACAGAAGGCTACAGATGATGCAGGTGCAATGTGCTGACGACGTAATCGCAGCCACACTTCATGTGTGACGTGCGCTCAGCAGGCGTCGGCTGTTTCAACAGAGGGGGGCGCTCTAAACGCAGGCGTGCAGCCGTCCTGGATGAAGCGTAGGCCATCAGACGAGTAATCAGTTTTACATTTGAATCGGGGAGGAACCTGCCGTTGTAGCTTCACAATCTAGAAACTCCTTATGCGGTGTTTTCGGGATATATAACGTATATTTTGTTAACGTTTGTTCGACATGCGAGGCATGAAGCCAACGTGAAGAATAAGTTGTAGCGTGTGGAACTTTGGGGGTATCGTCTGTGTGAACCGTAATCCTGTGTACTTTGTTGTGTGTGAACATCCGTATCCGTGTCCTCCCTGGATGAATTTTGTAGTCAGATAGCGGGTAACTTTTGGCTGAGTCATCCGCTGGCAAATCTTTGTCAGTTCGTGAAGACCGGGCAACTGGTTAAGAGCCGGCAGCTGTGGTCTCCAGAAAGAAGAGCTTGACCGTGGATGTGCCTGTAGGAGCGGGGCGGTACCAAAGGCAATTCGTTTTCTCGCAAGGTATGTTTGCTGCCGCTTATGTGGAGGTTGAAGCAACCAGCGGACTGTACGCATCGTGGGCTGCTGACGATGTGAACGTACAACTGGTGAAGAAGATGTGAGAAGTACCGGATTTAGATGCGGCTGCGCATCGCGAATTGTGGGGGTTTTGTGTCTCGCCTGCAGGCAGCTCAGGAATACGCAGTTTTTTTGTGGTTATTTTTTCGACGCTGGCCCACGCAGTATCTTTGTGTTTCGAATTTCTGCGTAGCCGTTTTCGTGACGCCGCCGCGTTACTGCTGGTGCGCTTCACCTGCGGGATAGGAAGACTGGTCATGTTCGGACTCTGATGAACAGTTTTAATCGCAGCACCGGGCGCGCGCTCCCGCGTTCTTCCGTATGAGGAACGTCAGTATGGTGCCAAATGAGACGCTGTTCCGGTGGAGCGTCCTAGTACCTGCAATGCGCAGTGCGATTTTGCTGAACGATGATGCAAGACGGTGTTGTTGAGACTCGTTCGCAAAGCTTCAGCATAACTTTGTGTGTGTATAAGTTTTTATGTGAAGATGCAGGTCAACACTTTGTAGTTCGTCGATCTGCATATGACTTCCACTGTATGTGCATGAATCTTCTGCTCTGCGCAGGTGCCATGATTCACAGTTGCACGTGGGGAAGGTCCTTCGACTGTGACAGGGTGCGAGAACTAGCTCCGTAGGGACTGGTTTCGCGAAGCAACCAATGTTGTTGAAACTTCTTTCTGCAGCATTATGTACCCTAAGAAAAGGAGTCTCTTGTCTGTGTTTACATCATCTGTGAAGGTCAGGAACTACGTCGTGCTACACAGTCAGCCAAACTTGTAAAAACATCATTGCGGGAGGGCGTGAACACCTCGCTGGTGACTGGGTTCACTGGAGTTTTTTTCCGGTTGCGCGCCAGCGCTGCGGGCGTGCATCCACGTGCATTATATCTCGTCACGTGCAGGCGAACGCTGTCAGTGATACATATGCGCGGTGAGTATATACTCGGCAATGAAGCAGTTGATTGTCATGCGCGCGTGCGAACGTTGTGTTTGTAACAATCACAGGCAAGCAGCGCCGCTGCCTGTTTGAAGGAGCGTCTACTACGCCCCAAGCAACGGCGTCACGTGAAAGCACGTCCTGTCGTTGCATATAAACTCGGATCAATGCACCGAGTACACGCTCGTGTAGAGTGTGCACATCATAGTTCTACGGCGCACGCACGCACGTACATGGAAGGGATGAATATACGCGTTTATATATATATATTCACCTTGTTCTCTCAACGGACGCAACCGTAGTGTGTCTATTCGTGTGTTCAATTGAATGGATCCTTGCGTGTGCTTATGCTGGCTGTGTGTGCTGAAAATCTGAAAATCTTCAAGCGGACACTGTGAAGCCAGTGGCATTATTCTGCACAGAAGAGAAACACAATGGATAAGCTACTGTCGTTCTTTACGTCTAAACTAACTAAGCGTTCCCGCTCCTGGACCCACCCAACGATGCGTCGCAGGACTGCATTAGATGACAAGCAAAACAGTGTTGCACTCCATGTAGATCCCACAGAGATTTACGAAGCAGAAGATTGAAGACATCCCCCACAAAGAGGTCAACAAAATACAATTTCGATAGTTTGAATAGGCGTGCGTGTACACGCGATCAGATAGACGTGGGAGCACACGTTCAACGGCTGCACTGTTGCAGTGCGGCACTTCGTGCACCCGCTGCTGCGTATAAGACAGTCGTCTTGACCGCTTTCGAAAAATGGGCACTAGTTTGTGGAGCCGCTTTATTGCGACTCTGCTGCTGAAATTGACTAACAGCTCGCCACCACGCCGCTGCTTTTCCTTGCTGCCGCAACCATCCAGCGTTGTTGGCGCCTTCTTCGCTTGCCTATAGAAGATAGCAAGTACCACAGAGCGGAAACGGTTACAGTGGCAAGTACAATGGTAAGCAACTATACTTCTATAACTGCGGTGCTGCAGCGGCAACAATGTGTAAAGGGCGTGCCTGTCAGCAACCCATTTTTACCACACAAACTGCCCAGATCGTGCCGCTGCAGGCACGGATATTTGTGGCTGCCACTGTTGGCACTGCAACAGCATGTGGGCCGTCGGGGCTCCTGCTGGCGTGGGTGAGGCCACAGCCGGCGATAAACCCGTGCTAGGTGAGGCTGCCTCGACGGAGTACGAAGAAGGCTGCCACTGCCTTGAGCTTTGTTCGCTGCATCCATCTGGCGGTGCCATCGCACGCATCTGCACAGCGGTGGCAGATGTAGGTACAGCACCACTTCCTGGAGGAAGAAAGGTGACAGGGTGAACGACTTCTGTACCAGAACTGACACTTGGAATAGGAAGGGACGCCGCAGCACTAACAGGAGATCCGCCAGGAAGCTGAATTGTTGTACCCCCGACACGGTCTACTGCAGGGAAACCGTGTGCGTCGGATACGGCGTGAAACACAACAGCGGACGGTTTTGCTTCTCCAGCAGCAAGAGTTTCTTCTCCACGAGGAAGTGCAGCAGTACGGTAGACAGGAGGTGCATGGGGCACAGCAACTGCTACAGGTGGCACTAGCAAATGTGTTTGTGCTGGACCGAAAAAGTATGTAGGGTGCACTCCTATTCCTCGAGTGCTGTTCTCGCGTTCTGTCGTCCCCTGCGGCTCATGCTGCACGAAGTACGTCTGCGGGGAGTACTGCAAGTTGGACCCTGACTGCTGAGGCGGATGCATATGTGGAAACGGCTGCGAACTCTGCTGCTGACGTGATATGTCGTCTCGCTGTTCGAGCTGCGCTGGGTTCTGGGAGGTCGGCCCTTTTGTGCTCACGACTTGTTCAGATATTTCCTGATGCTGCTGCTCCTGTCCTTGCTGCGGTTGTATTTCATATTCCAGACTTTTCTCATCCTCTGCTCCTTTGTCTGTCTGCGGCTGTGCCTCTTCTTGCGATTGCCCTGGCATTTCGGTCCCTCCCGGTTGCTCGACAGTGTTACCAATGCCCGGAGCTGAAGAATCGGCTCGGTGCTGTGGCGGTGATGCACAAGTTGCAGCAGCATTTCCTGGCGCTGCTGCATCCGAAGGTACACATGCAAAGGCTGGGCCCACTGCATCAAAACTTGAAGGTGCCACAGGTGGCGCCATCGCAAGTATGGCAGCCTGGGGAATGTGAAAAGCTGGACGGCTTAATAGGTTCGCCGAGCAGGCGGTTGGGGTAGACTGGCTCCCGAACTGCACCAGGTTTTGTTGCGTCGTGGCGGCGTGAGCGTATAAGGGGGTAGCAGGTGCTGTTGTTGCAAGGCTTCCACCTTCTGCAAGGGAGTAATGCAACGAACCAGGACAAGCTACGCTGCGCTGAACAGCAGGTGGCAGGCTAGTGGTCGTGAGCTGCGGGACAACGCACAGTGGCACCGCTGCACTCATTAGGGAACTTTCACTAGCTGCTGTGGCTGCGGGGGCTGGTGTTGACTTATCGGCCGACGTCGTCAGTACTTCGGCGCCTGCCGGCGTAACCTGAGAGTTGTGTTGCTGTGCAAAGACAACAGGGCCCGCCTGAGGCGACCAAGGCACAGTAACTGCCGGTGCTGGCGTTGCCGAAACAATAACCTGGTTTTGCTCGGGTTGCGGATAAGGTTGTGGCTGGAGAAGTACTGCAGAGGATGCAGCAACAGGAGAGATTGAGGGTACTAGATAGGAGATTGCACCTGCTGCTGTGATATGTCTGTTTTCTTTCTCACCACTCTGTGCCTCCTTGTCTCCCTGCCGTCCCCTCTGTCTCCTCTGGGCGTAGCTGCGTGGAGTCCGAACACGGACGGCGTCTCGACTGCTGGGTCGACTTTGCTGTTGCCGTTCGTCTGCAGAAGTACGGGCACGGAGGAATACCGGATGTTTGGCTTGCAGGAAACGTGAAAGAGTAGGGAGCTCGTAGCGCTTTGTGTAGTGCATGCCAGTATCAGAAAGCAGTCCCAGATAATTGGTGTTGTACGCCGGCGCATCGATCAGCTGTTCCGCTGTAAAGTCATCTCTCCTCGGACAGATGTAGCTCGGCGACTGCGAGCGACCTACCCGCGTGGAGAGCACAGGAGCACTTTGTTCCGTGTCGTCCTCCTCACCATGGCACTGCGATGCAGTTTCCATTCGGCTTCCGGTCGGCCATTCACTTTGTTCCTCACAACCGTTTTTGCGCCTCTGCCTACTGCTGGGGGTGCTGCTGCGTCTTCTGCGTCGAGCAGGTTGGCTGTTTCCTTCGCTTGCCTCTTGTACGCCAGCTTCAGCACTTTCCTCCTGTGCTTCTCCTTGAAAACCTCTGTGTCCATGCATGTTCTGATGGTGGTTCTCTTGTTCGTATTCCCCCGTCACACGCCCTTGACTGTGCTGTACAGGTTGCTGGTTTGTCAGCCTTCGGCTGTGTTGCTGCAAGTCGGTCCAGTAAGATGGAGGCGGCTCTGTTGGAGGAGGGTCCCAACGGAAGGGCGGTGTTGATGTCGGGTCCTCCACGGCAGCACGAGCATGTTTCCAGAGGTTTCGAACGAGCGTAGCTTCTGAGACTGGTATGGGATTAAAGTCTCCAGCTGCCGCAGCGAGAGGATCCCGTACTAAAGGTATGCGCCAGAGGGGCGGCTGTTGCTGTCGCTCCCTCTGCTGGCGCACCTCCTGCTGCTGCTCCAGTGTGGACTCAAACTCGCTCCGGTATTTATCCTCTCGTTCGCACAAATCTTCAGCCCAAGCATGCTGTTCGTGACCGCCTTTGGCGTGGAGCAAGCGCTGCTTCTCTTTCGCTGTTCTACGTGAAGTAGGATGCAGCTCCCCCTCTCCGGTTAAAGTTGCAGACTGTACCTGCTGCCCGCGAAGTGCCGGAAAGCACTGCACACTGTTCTGTGGATATCCTATACACAAGGAAACAGCGGGGGCTAGACTGGTTGCGACTACAGGAAGGCCAGAAAAATTACTAGAACTTAGGACAGTTGCTGAGGGCAGAGCACACGCAGAACCGGCAAAATGGGAAGACACCATAGCTGGCAACTGAGGGACATACGGTTGCTGCAGCGGGGCCTGCTCCGGAGACGATTTTACCACGGCAGGTGCGCACAAGGGCAGGCCTGATACCCCAGCAGTAGCGCACGGATATAAGGAACCAGCAACACCAGCAGCAGGTGCCTGAACTGTTACCGGAAGCACCTCACGTGGCTGCAGGTGGAGCTGCTGTTGGTGGAGAGGAAATGTCAAAGAGGAGAATGGGGACATGGGTGACTGCAGTTTTTGCTGCGAAGTGGAAGGGAGTATACGGGATTTTTTTGGAGCGGCGGTGGAAGCCGGAGCGACAGCGAGGGCAGAAACATACTCCGAGGAGGAGGCGCCATGGGGGTGCAATAGCACCAGCATTGCCGTGAAATCACAGAATCGATAGATCAACACTGAAGCAGCGCAAGTGGTATGGCCGCTGGAACAGGGCTTTAGGAGACACAATACCTTAAAGAAGCGGCGCAGGCGGGAAGCGAAAAGCCACCGCCAACGGCAAAGCACTACCCCCGCAGTTCCCGACTGTGAAAGGAGGACATTCATGACCTCGGAATACTCTCGCAATACCGAAGCCTTGACACAATACGCACCAAGGGGGGTGAGATGACGCCGGGGGCGAAGGTGTATGTGCCTTAGCAGAGAATTAGCGGCAGGTGAGAGCACTACTACGGTTTCAGTTCCATACGCCGCAAATATACGGATGCGCTCGTGCAGCTGTCAGCCCAGGAGTCGCTCTGGTGGGCAGAGAAAAACCAGGACAGCAAACGGGGACAAATAAGGGGTGTGCCTCACCTTACGACACGGCACCCACAGGGCTCCACGTTAGTGGCGAACAAGGAATTCGACGAGGGTCGAACAACAGCATCTGGAATCCGTCAGATTCTGTGGGCTGACGCAGTCGAGAAACGTTGTCCAGCAGTAGCAACCACTAACGTTACGGTCGAACAGCCCTGCTTGCTGCTCCCGCCGCCGTTGCTCTTGCCGTGACCTTTAGCGGCTACGACTCAATATACAGCTCGTGGCTTCCGCCAAGCGGCACGGAGGCTGAACGGAGGATAAAGAAGTCAAAAGACATTTGAAGGCAGTGACATTTAGACCACGTTCCCGCGTTCACGTGGAGCAGAAACATCCACGCGAGCTGTAGTTGGCGATCCCCCTAACGACCACCAGCGGAGAAATACAACACGTATACCCGGTTGCTTCCCCAGTAGTGGCCACGAGGGCTTATTCGCGCAACCGTGGATCTCGTGTTTTCCTCTACCCTTTCGAGAAGGTGCGGCAGAAGGGAAAGAGATGGCAGCACCAGACACTGCGCAGAGCCGTCACACACCGTTGCACGAGAGCGGTGGCGAAGCACCGTAGGCTAGCTAGCTGTGTCTGTTAGTGCAGCATTTTTATTGTCACCGCTTGCTGCGGGTTCTCCACATTCAGATATGCGGGATGCCAACGACGAACGATTCTTGTGATGTGCGCGTAGCATTCAGGATTGAGACACTGTTTACACAGTATAGCCGCGAAGACAACAAGCCCAAGTACAGGATCCTGCGGATCTGCCATGCTTTGAAGAAATGTGGGCCTTTACGGATGAGTAGTAGTGCTGCATCTCATTCGCCCCTGAGAGACGAAATACGTTGGAGCTTTCAGAGGCCCAAGTTGAAGAAATGTGGGCCTTTACGGATGAGTCGTAGTGCTGCAGCGCATTCGCCCCTGAGAAACGAAATATGTTGGAGCTTCCAAAAGCACAAGCAAAACGCGGACGTAGGGGCGAGCGGAATGGGGCACAGATATCGAGCTGAGTTGAGCCCTTGTGAAGACTAAGGTGCGCGACTCCGGCTGTACGACCGTCGCCGACTCTGAAAAGTGGGTACGGTGCACCGCGAAAGCGCGAGGGAGTAGCTCCATCCAGTCGGTGCAATAAAAGGAGCTGCACCAGGAGCAGCAGCATGAGCCGCAGAGCAAGGAGGTACCGCGGGCTCTCGCCCGGCTGATGAAGCACCCGGGCTTTCGACAGCACATCCACCAAACGCAGCACGCGTGACCACCGTTGCAGTAACGGGCCCTCCTGTGTCCGGCTATCCTTGGCTGGGAGTAACAATGAATTTGACGCAACTGAGCTATTACTCATCTCCGTGTGAGCCCCCTTCCGGAACCCAAAGAGCCACCGATGCAGTGCACGCATCAGACCGCCCGTGTCAGAGGGCAGCTAGCGGTACCTGCTACTTGCGATCGGAAACAGAAGACCCTACGATTTTTACGGGTGATCGTGCCGCAGCCGGAAGCCTACGCGCCTTTTACGAGCTGTCTTCAGCTAACTAATTGTGCCTTACGCCTCGTATTCAGTCGTAGCTCAACCAAAAGTGAGAGAACTGTGTTCGCCGGCTTTCTGCCGTGTTGCGTGCCAAGGCTAGTTTTGCCAAAAGTGCAATTTGTGTTCCTGCTCCTGCGCCGCACATGCACTTGGTGAGGCAAACGGCACACACGGGAATACAGAGTTAGGAGGAGTGCTGCAGAAACACTTCATACCACTCAAGCCTTCCTGTTCGACAGCAGCAACTATGGCAGCGCCGGAGGCGCTGCGCGTCGAGTCGAGGCGTGTCCACCGGCAACCGTAACAAAAAATGTAGGTCTTCTTTGTTGCTCTTGTGACCACCTCTATGGGAAATGGACACTGGAGTTTCTCACGAACTATAAGCAGCTGTAGGGGCAGTCCTGCGTCTACTCTAGTCAGAAAGTCGTACGTGGCACTATGTTTAGCCGCATCGGGGACATTACTGGTTTCAAGCTTTACACTTTCGCATGTGTATCTGTACCAAATACACGTGAGTTGCCGCACACACACACACGCACACAGAAGTAGGTGCTTACGCGGCGCGTCTTCACTGTTTCCCTCTCACTTTATGCGTATAACTGTGCGCAGCAGTTTCTGTCTGTCTGCAGTAACGGAACGTGCGCCGTGGCCTCGCGAGTATCAGCAGAAAGGAGTTGAACTGCAGGTGGGCACTTGTCACGTGTGGAGGTGGCCCGGAGCGCCCACATGGAGCAAAGAGTTGCGTACGGGAACGGAACACCGGTACGTTGAAGGATCCAGCGCTGCTCACCGTACCGACGCTTTCATGGTGTATGTGGCGTAGCAAACAGCCAGCGTGACGGCGGCGAACAGATCACTAGGGGTGTCCGTGCTGCCCTTTTGGCAAGGAGGACGACCTGCATGCGCGGTCCGGTATTATTGAAAGGAAGTTCTGCTCATAAGGCGATAATGACATGATTCGTCAGAGCTCTCCATCTAGTCAGCGGGCAGCTATCTCACTGTGAAATTCGAGAAGTATTTCTGCGTTTGAACGCACGTACAGGGTTGCCACTGCGGTTCGCAGGCAACTCCAGCAAGTCGAAGCACCTTGGCACAGAAACGCATGCTCTGTCCACAGAAGACATCGAAGCCAGCGCCCCATCAATGACAGCAAGCAGCACCTCGAACCGGACGTTACCCGAGACTGGGAGAGAGGTAGAAAGAAGACACAAAAGGGGCTCCAGCCATCTTCCACTCTCCAGCCCACCTCGTGGTGATCAGTAGAATAAATTCTCTGAATTATCAAGCGCCACCATTGCAGAACGTACATTGCACGATACTTCACTGCGCGCGTGTGCGTGTCCCGAAACATACTTCTCGAGGGCCTACACGTTCACAGGGGAAGTTTGAGGTGCAAGTAATCCTGCCTGCAGCATTCAGCGTGTATTCTTCTGAACGTTTAACTTACTGCCGAAGTCAACTATGGTGTATGCGCAGCGATTTCACGTTCATCTTCTCGTGTAGTGCGAACAATGCACCCTCCAGTATGCAGGAAGGCGCAACCGTTCTAAAGCGTGTTGTAGGTACCACAGCGTACACTGTAAAGCTGCACGCACGAGGCGTGTGCCGGTGGGTCACGCGCAGCAACCATATGACAGAACAGCCGTCAAATGCAACTCCAGATGTAATGAGGGGAACCCGGATATGTGTGGTTGCATGGGGCAGGTGCGGAGATTCTGTCTTGCATGTATTCTATGTGTTGAGGTCTGCTTACACAGTGCACATGCGTGTGAGTACTATCGCCTTTCCACATCTAACCCTGTGCACTGTTCAACAGGCTGTACCGTCGTAGTGACTCGCGTAGATAGTGTCACGTCGGCTTAGCATACTTCCACTTGCATCCAAATAAGCCACTTCGACCGCATCGTGCCTGACACAGGCTCGTTCGCTTTTCGCATTGTGTTCATCACGGTCAACAATACGAATTTATGACGGAGACAGACGGTGTCGTCATCAGCTCATTGTCAAACTAACATCACAACCAAGACCTGGAGAGCACCACACCAGAAACACGCAAACATGCGCACACGAATGTGCCTCGCCTTCCTTCGTCGACTCAAAAAAAAAGCGCTCCAAAGAGCGCGGCGCTCTGTGGAGGTCGCGTCGGTGACCAGTGCGGAAGGCTGACCACACCCACAGTTCGTAGTGAACCTTCGTCTGCATCATGCGCTTCGTTCCTCAGACGCGACTGCACAGACTGCTGACGACGCATGACACTGCAGAAGTTCGGAGACTCTTGTTACCCGACAAAGTTGTGACTGTGTATGTACAAAGGGGTTGCACTTTTCTGACCAGTAGGTCTTCGCTATGTTTCGTAGTCTGCGCCTTAAAGTGCTCCTGCTGGTGACCACGAGATGATTTGCTGGACATCTAACAAATGCGCTGGATGCCTCGTGAGCGCAGTCGGTTGTCCGTTCACTCGGTACAACCAACTAGTACGAGTAGTGGAGTACTTTCTTAAAATAGTGTAGTGTGTACCAGCGCGATCAACAATGAAAGCAATGAAAGCGGCATCGAGTTGGGCTCTCGCGGCTCCCCAAAAGCGAAAGGAAGTGATTGTGCTTGTACAGTTTGCTCTTCGGGACTCCGCAGGGCGTGCAATGTAAAGCACGTCTTCCACGCATCAAGTTGCATCTCCTGTGACTGACGGAGACCCTCAAATTCATCTCGTCCTCTAGTCTGCGAAAAAGAGGTTTTGACCCCCTTGATGCGACCTCAAACACGTACGACACTACCTAGAGGATATCAAGAGGTGAAGGAGCGTTGTGTGAACCTTGAATTGGCTACACGTCCCTTCAAAAGGCAGGCTGCAGAATCTGAGGGATTCAAGAGGAGACGCTATCTATTTGCCCTGATTACGTGAACATCTAGTTTTTCCCAGGAGACTTCAGACGTGCCATAAATATCGAATCGTTTTACAGGCGCGATATGTATCTTGCGCATAGACTGCTTCTTCATTCGTATGTAGGTGAGCGCGCCCGTGAAAAAAAGTCAGCACAATAACTACAGCCCTGTTGGCCCTAACCAATTCTGCCGTCTGGCCGCACCACTATGTTAGAAAATATTCCGAAATAGAAAGTGACAGATTGGGGAAAGCAGCTAGCCCGCCATCTCCTCATCCTGGAGTGCAGTTACCCATGCTCTGGTACATGTAGCCGGCTTCTTCTGCTGCTCGCTCCAGTTCCTTATAAGAGAGTGGAGCTAGCATTCTTACATATTTGCTACGGGCAGTGTAACCAGGAATTTGTTGATTGCCTCGGGTAGGCAAGTCGGAGGGAGCAACAGGGAGGAGCCAGCGGCACAAACTTGCGTGAGCGCGGGTAGACTACGTAGCGGAAACTCTTTCGAACGGTGTAGCCAGCAAGAGTTTAAAGAGATTTACCTTTATGTGACTTGGATGCATAAATGGAGAACTCATCCTGACGTTTTTCCAGCATGGACCAACGTCGAGGCAAACATCTTGTCGAAAGCTCTGTTGAGCCTTGTTGTTCTGCATCTGTTGCACAAGGTGTTTGATTATTGTGTGGCATCCGCTGAAGACGCCTTGACGTCTGCGCTTTGCTTGTCTCTTCTATTCACTCCGTACAGAAGTAGTTCTGATGCGCTTCAAGAAACACATTCGTTTCCGCGTTGGCCATGTTTCACCGCTCTGGTTTCAGCTGAACTGGCAGGGCAGTATGCGACATACATACTCAAGCTCCCATCGTTGACGCATACGTCGGCCTCGTCTTCTTTTTCGCCGTTCTACCTAAGATGTCCTCAGTCGTAGACAAATTCATCCGTCGCATTGCTGCGTCAGCTCCTCCGTTAGGGGGGGTCCCCTACCCACCCACAATTTCGTCGACATCGATGCCCCTCCTCCCTTGCGCCAGAAACCCACCCCACGAGATGTCGTAAGTGCACGTGCGGACAAGACCTTCCGGGCGCTCGCCTTCCTGTGTAACATCCACACCTCTAGCTCCTTCTCAAACGGTTATTGGCACAATTGTTTACAAGTGACCCCTACTGTCACATGTTAGAGTAGACGTGCACTCTCCGTGCACGAGGTTGCAAGCTTTTCACAAATACATGCCCTATCAGCGCTGCCATAGAAACAACACCTCGAGCGTGCAAGTAGTCAGAAGCAGAAGAAGTCTTCAACTATCCAAGGACATTGCGGGCGGTCGACGGCCCAGGAACTGATGTTTCGCAACGTATTGATTGCTGCACTTGTGCGTGGAGGTATGAAAACGGTACTTTGAAGACAGTGTTGCACCGACGTCGGCGAGCTCCATCGCAAGGGCAGTGGATTGGAGCCGAGTTCCTCCTCGGGGCCGTTCAAGCTCACTGAGGGTAGCAGCCCTCCAGTGGCTTGCAGTGAGCGACACCGGAATGCGCCGCTAAGGGGGAGTTATCTGCTTCCGACAAACAATGAACGAAGAACACAACTGAAACCATAGTGCAGGAATTCAGTTACAGGTGCTCGACAGTCAGCCGCAAATTTGCTCATAAACCGCGCCCCTGCCACTGGAGCCAATTCCGGATCAATCGTGCTTCATTCAGGAATTCAGTTACAGGTGCTCGACAGTCAGCCGCACATTTGCTCATAAACCGCGCCCCTGCCACTGGAGCCAATTCCGGATCAATCGTGCTTCATTCACCACAAACGTCCGCAGAATTTTCGGCCGCAGTTGACTCCGGACACAGTTCTTCGGTCGCGTACTCGCCTCTTCGACCGCACGCGAAAAGATACGTAGTACGCAGGGCAATGGCGTCGTTCGTCTGCGCCTTCAATTTACATAAACTGCATTCCTCTATGTAGGACATCAACCCTGCCCAAGTTTCAGAGTCCACTCCGAGAAGACGGGATGACCAGCCGATACTCGGCCACGTGGTGCCACGCACGGGGCGCAAAGAGCGTAGCTTTTCGGGTTGCCACACAGGCCGCGGTTAGTAAAGGCCGCTCACATGCTGGAATTGGTGGCTTCTGATGGGGATTTCATTCTGCTGGAGTGCCACACTGTCAGTGACCCTGCCAACTGAGAGAAGAGGGTGGCAAATCGGTGAAT
>KL647291.1:4864511-4882633 GCA_000727475.1 Sarcocystis neurona
ATCTTCGCGGTCGCTTGCGTTTCACATGCGCGCTGTCGTTCGTGTGTTCACGTACACTGCAGCAGGGCTGCGTCTCCTGAAGGGTGATAAATAGTGTGCCAAGTAGAGGGCGCGACACTCGATTGAACTCGTCGTGGGGCCGCGCCGTTGCTTGCGTTGCCGTTTCCTGATAGATGGGAAAGGCTGTTTGCGGTTGTCGCAGAAGAAAGACGCAGCGTGATAGTCTCCGTGCGGCACAATGGTTGCCGCTCTTTCACGACGTCAAAAGCGGGGGTAACGATGCCTTTTCAAGAAGCGCAATAAACAGTCAGAGGCGGCGTTGTGGAATGAGGGTAAGCGCACAAAGCAGCTCGTGGCCTGTCGATGCTTGCACATAGGCATTAGCACCCCATCGTCTAGCGTCCACGCTAGGCGACGCTTCTGAGGAGGCGACCGCAGTGCCAGCGGAGACAATAAGCAACCACAACTCTTGCGTCTGTTTCGTGTTCTCGTTGATGCAGTTGTTCTGTCGTTCTGCTGATGCAGAATCGGCCGGGGGGCTTTTTTTAATCATAGCACTTTGCATCTCTATTCTCGTGCACGAAATATAGGCGGCAACTCCAGAGCATCCACTTTCGTCAAGCTTCGAGAGCCACTTTTCGAGAGTTTTGCAAGGAAGCTGCTTGAAACGCACGAGTTTCATACCGCCCAAAATGACCTGCAAGGAAAGAAAACCGGCTTTTGATTCAAGTGCCAGCTTCAGTTTCTATGCGGCTTGTTCGTACGTGCAGTGTTTCGGCCATAGGAAGACTTTTAGTTCACCC
Organism: Sarcocystis neurona; assembly: GCA_000727475.1. NCBI lineage: Eukaryota > Apicomplexa > Conoidasida > Eucoccidiorida > Sarcocystidae > Sarcocystis > Sarcocystis neurona. Next base: position 4,865,315 of record KL647291.1, read on the forward strand.
GTGTGGTTGTATTCAATGGAGTTTTATGAGTCGTAGAGATGGCGTCTATCGATAATGAGCTGCAGCTCTCCGCGAACTGCGGCCACAGTCTGACATTTACTGTGTGGAAGAACGTACGTAGGAACCCTATAGCAGCACAACGTACTTGCAGCTGCGAATCAACGTGCGGGAGGAGTAGTAGTATTTGTCCACCTACCTGAAGGGATATCTAGCAAGCTTTGCGTAGCGCAGTGGTTGCACCGTGTCCTGCTGTTGTCGTTCGGCTTCAAACAGACGATGTGTTGTGGAACTTCCTTGCTGCAGGATGGATCGGTCATTCACAGTGTGCAGAATAACAGAGCGTACGACAAGACTTGTGCTAGTTCCAGTCGAGCAGCAGACCGTGCACTTCTAACGCACGGTGTTTCAAAACTGAACGTGCATACCGCAGGCCGCAGTACGTGCATAACGTCATTAGACCTGGCTGCGTATCCGCAGACAAGCGCGTACGACAGTGGCACGCAGTTGAGTCAGAATATTGTGCAGGGACTTTGGAAGCTTGTCAGCTATGTGGCGACCGTGCGCATGTAGCGTGATACCCCCCGACAGGCTGCGGCAGACGAATACATCGGCAGCCGCTACTGCGAGTACTTTTGAGACCCCCTGTTTGATCATAAGTATCGGAGACACAACCATAACTACATACGCAAAATTGTGGAGCTGAAGCTCACTGAATTCACTCCGAGCTCTTTCGTACCGCTCCCTTTTCTCCTTCATGCTGCTGGCGTTCATGATTCACCGTAACCGGGGGTTTTGTTGACTGAAAACGGCTCGCCACGGGCCACGAAGAAGAAGAAAAACGCTTCTTCAAGTAACTCAACAACGCAACGAATCGCCCGCTGAACGAGTATTCCGCAGAACTACTGATGACAGACTCTCCTGCCGTAGCAGTTACATGAGGGAGCTTTGGATGGACTCCGAATGATCTGTGCATACCTGCTGGTGGTGTTGCCGACGACAACCGCGACGCTACATTTTGATGCTACAGTTCCGCCGCGCCACCAGCTGCTCCTGCTGGTGCAAGAGTGTCGTCCTGCTACGTGGTTTATGTGCCCCTCACGGGTTGGAGCAACGCTGCTTCTTCTCCTCGTCGATTGTTTCTGATTCGCTGCCTACACCTCCGGCAGCAGCGATCCCCACACAGCTGTCTGCAAGCCGCTCTTCCAGTCGACTGACCCGGAGCAACAATGGCAAGCAGCGGTCGAGTGGAAGGGCAGTGGGCAACTGCATAATCCAGCGTTACCTGCCTGGCATTGTCAAACGCGACTGTAAGTTCCTGGATTTCGCAGCAGGCCACGTGAGAATCCCGCCTAGCAGCAGCAACGGCAGCATCAGTATCGCCGGAGATACCGAACCCTGCCAAAACACACTTAACACACCACAAAGAGTCGGGAGGCCTTGGAGAAACAATCGAAGAGAGGAGAAAGAGAGAAGAAAGCAGTTTGACTTATTTATCTTTTGCGACGTCCACCGATGCGCAGCCTGTCTTTCCTTAAGGCGCCACGGTCCACCCCCTCTAGATGCCTCCGAACCGGCGCAGTAGTTTATGCTTTTCTGCTGATCTTGCATTTCTGCTTCAGTTGGCGCGCTGTACCTCTTTCACTGTTGTTTCACCACGAATGTCGAGGAAAGTGACAAGGCCTGCACCTGTTAGAGACAGGCCACTCTGCGACCAGAAACGTGCCCCTTAGCTCTTTGGTGCTGCTAGTGCTGGCTTGCGCGAAGGAAAATCCTGTTCTCAAGCTGTTAAACGCTCCGTAAACAGCTGTGTTTCCTCCGCTAAAGTGGCTGCCACATACGGAGACCTAGATGCTTATTCCTTACGTGCGCAACACTTCACTATTTGCTTCTTGATCCACGGCACCCGGCTTGTGCAAGTCCACAAGTCTTCATCACACAGCATATCCCCAAAATCCCTAATTTTAGAGTGTCGAGATGTTGCCGACAAGTCTTCATCACACAGCATATCCCCAAAATCCCTAATTTTAGAGTGTCGAGATGTTGCCGACAATTCCCTCGTCTCGCAGTGTCTGACAGTTTCACTATCCGCCTAATGTTACCAGTGTTCCGCTTAATGCTGGCTACAAGAAGGCAGACATCAGAACCTGGACTCTCCGCACTTTCGTCTTTAGTGGTCCTGATCGAATAAGAAGCGCTCAACTTCAAGGGGCCGAATCAAGGTCGGTTCGTGCCACACAATGGACTAGGCCAGCGATGCTCTCCGCCTCTTTTGCGTTGGCCCACCACATACGCACTTACGCTACAGGTACAGCAGTTTCTCACGCGGGTGCGCAGCCCATATCTCGCGTCTCCTAGCGAGCGAGACTCAAGGCAGTGGCGGCTGATAAAAGATACGGTACGGAGACAGAGCACACGACGCCGTCATTCAAAAAAGGAGTCGCCCATTCAGTAGGACATGCCAAACAGTGAACGGGGAGGACGTACCCCAAAGCACAGAAGCTAAGCCTTGCAAGACAGCGCACCCACCTTTCACAAGCGGAAGGCATCTCAATGGTGTTTATTGTCGTGTACGTTTGCCGACATTGACTCTGTCTTTTAGTAGCTCATCTTCCTTCCCCGTAACTCACGAATAAATCAGGCAAAGATCCATTTCGCGTCCTACATACCAGACACTGCACCCCGCAGTTGTCTACAATGTGATATTGTATACCAGTATAACTGTCGACACCCTTCATTCAGTCATGACATCCTGTGCTGGGGAATGCGAAACTTCCCTGGTCGTGAGACTGTTCTGGTGATGTGCTGGGCGGTTGCTGCGCAGCCGCGCGACCTTGGCCCTATATCTGCCCCTCGGCACCGCTGGACATTCGCGGTACTGGGAAGGGAAGAATAGTGTAAGTGGCACAATTCAAACTTGAGAGAAGAGAGAGGCAGTGTCGAATATGTTTTAAAGAATAACTTAATGGAATTTACTGTGTTCACTGGCATCTCTCTTGCAATCAGTAGTTCAACATTCCGACTGAATCGGAGGGTGGCGACGCCAGAGGCCTTTGACTATGCGTAATTTGTCAAACTTATTATGCATGGTTAAACACGCCATGACAAGCTTGCACTGAGGGCACGGTACTCACTGCAATACACCTGGCAGTCGCCGCCAGCAAGCTCCACACTCGTTCCCGGCACTTTCACGGAGACGACGAGGGTAGGGCGGGGCCCTCGCGAGAATGAAGTCTGATGTTCGGGGGTACCGTGCCACAGGAGATGCTCGCAGAGGGGGATGGCTGAGACGCTTTATCTTTCAGCATGTCGTGTTTAATGCGTGAATTCCCCGAACGCTCTCGCCTGAGAGCTGCTGTTCAGCGACAGCATGGCCAAAAGGCGACTGGGGAGCTAAAGGAACCAACTACTCCGTTGCTTTTCTTTGAGTGAGTCGTGTGTAGCACTATCCGCGCATTTGTCGAGGTTCTGCGTTGAACGATTGTAGGCCGCCGCCGCGATCGCTTCGCCCTGATGAATGACTCGGTGGACCGCAGCTTCTCCCAAATCTTGGTATAATGATGTACATGCGGCACGCACGGGCGGCTTCAAAATGGCCACATACCTCAAGAGGAAATGACCGAGTCGCACCACTGCTGTCCAGCTGTACAGTTAAGCCAAGGACGTACAGACACACGTAAACTGCCTGTAGAAGGACGGGAACGTACGGAAGTCTAGGCCAGCAACACTGTGTCACGGAAGCCTCCGTGTGTCAATAGTGTGCGATTGTGTGGGTGGACGCGCCGCTAGCCGCAACAGCAGCTGACATCCCGCAAGGGACTGCGGCCGATTCACATTCATCACGCCACGTCTTACACGTCGCCGAGCTTCCAAACGACGCTTTCGCAGTCCTGGCTCAATAATGATGCGTATCCTTCATGGTAGGTCAACTCGGCATTGTTTCCCATTCCAAAAGGTAAAGTGGTACTGAATCTACCACCAAGTCCTTCCCAGTGCTGTGCTGGTGGAGGAGCGGTTTATCGCACCTGTGCATGGTTGTGCATGTTTCTGTCTTCTGGCGTGGGACCTTTGACACGAGTTCGATGTGGAGTCTCGAGTGGAAGCGACGACAAGGTATTGCTGAGCCGTCATTTCTGCTTCTGAGGCACACACTCAAGAAATGGAGACTAAAAGCATCGCTGGCTCGTGTCTCAGATGTGCTATTACACGAGCGGAAGCGAAACAATAGTACACGCGCGTTTGGACGCAACTACGTACGGAGTCGAGGTGCACGAGACACCTGACCCACACTTAGCCGCAGCTGATGGTCTCGCGGCGAGCGACCCGTCTAACCGTGCTAAGGCGTCAGCGACTTTTAGAGACGGGCATACGCGTGTATGCGGGCACTAAACAGTGGGAGTGTGGCGCTCGACGCAATAGTTCGATTCATTCTTCGCGCACAGAATAGTAAGACGCAGCATGTACTTCAATCATAGTGGCTTCGAGTCGCGCCTTTCAGCAGCTAGCTCGTGAGAACACGACCAACGAGTCCAAAAACATTAGCGAGGATCAAGCGCGAACTGTACCGAGTGGTATTTACTGCACGAGACCGTGCCGACATTAGGCGCACTCGAGTCAAAAATATCTCGGGAACACCAACTTCAATATGACTCTATCAAAGTTCTCTCCCGAGCACGAGAACGGTGCCGGTTCATAAGAATCTGTCACGGCCAAGCAAATACCATTACCGTTACAAGCAGGAGCCCTAACAGGTGACGACAGTTGAGCGGCGGGCTGTTCCGTGTACGGCACGATAAAGTGTCTTTTTCCGAAGTCGTGAGAGCTTCTCTGAAGTCTACTCTGTCTCGTCTATCGAGAAACGAGACACGCGTTCTCTTCTTGAAAACCCGGTCGCTGCGTTCGGACCTTTTCATCGGTTAAGACCCACGGTCAGCTGTGTTGAATCCAGGGTATATGTTGTCACTGATGATACTATTGTGGTACTCGGGAGTAGTTGAAGTGTAGTCAAATCGATCTTGCTCGACGCAGAACAAACTCCTCTTCCGCAGCCGGGCCGTCCTAAATTTGGTGCGCACGAACTAAGAAATTCTGTGGGTTTTGTCCGAAGTCCTCATGCGTGCACCACACGCTCGACACGAATGTCGACTTCCGCGTTCTCGCATCGTGTGAAACACTGGGTGTGAATTGCAACAACGTGTGCGACTGACAGGGGTTATATAACAAATTATAATATTCAGACTCAGCGATGGTGAACTCTTGAATGTGGACGGGTCTTAGTGCGCAGAACTGGAGCGGGACTGGGTGTAACACTCCAAGTACTGGACCGACGCGGCGCATGCTCCGTGCGCTGATGCGTCCGCCTCGCACCAATGCGGTCCACCACCAGCGCAAACCTTGCAGGTCACGTTAACGTTGCACAGGTTTACCGCATGAGTCGCAACTTTGACTCCGTGATGTGTCGACGACACTTTGCCGGAATAGGGAGATGGGTTCTCAGCTTCTCGCCGTTTATGCCGCATTGTGCACTAAAGTTGCCGGTGCTGTGTTGTCTATTCGTGGGCGATCATCGTCATCCTTTCCACTTTTAGTACTACTAGTATGAGTATGCTGCAAACTTGAGTGTACCGTGCGCCCTGTCACCTGTCGATTTCTCCAGCACAACGCGCCGTACGATGCGCGTTGTGCCAGCTCACCAGGAGTGAACTGGAGCGGGTCTAGCCTTACACTCCGTAGGGGTTGGGGCGGTCTTCATGAAACAACATGCCTCCGTGAGGCCGGCTGGAGCACTTGAGAGGATAGCAACGAACCGTCCACGGGGTGCTGACTGACGAAGCGGAGCATTTCCCATTGCTGCTGAGTGTTGCAGCGCTATACAATGTAGCTTCGTCTCCACGGACTTCGCACTACTTTTATATGGGCACTTTCTCTCAGGGCACGCAGCTGCACAGGAGCTTCTCTGTGAAAAACTTCAAGAGAAACAATTTTCCAGTGGATCGCTCTTGCATTCGAAGTATCATCCAGCCCGGTTACTGCCTTCGTGTCCTAAGGCTCACAACTGCACAGTTGTGTGGTCTACTGTCTTGCTAATAAGGGAATTCATCGTTCTCGTCTACGTAGCCTAGCTGCTTCCGCAATGTCTGCGGATCTTATTCCCACTCCCACTCCAGGAGGCGGCTCGCGTTCGGACTGCAACAGCCGACAAGATGGAAGCACCTTGAAGCAGCAGCACTCCACTGAAGAGAAAGCGCTAGACGACAACGATGAGCACCTCTTTCAAGACGCAGGTCTCGTGGACGACCACTCTATCAGTCCAGCTGATCTTCTGTCTCGCGCCTCACTGGGTAGCGCTGGCACACAAAGTCACGCGGCTGTCCCACGGGCAAGAGGGGAGGATGTGTATTTTAGTAACCACACCACATCACAATCTGCCGCACAGACTGCGAATAACCTTGAAGGCTCTCCCTCAGTAGATCTTGAGACTGTTGTCGCAGAGACAGCACACCATACAGATGTACCTCATCATTCGCACTCCCAGGAAAGCCAGTGCGCCGCAGTTCCAGTAGCCCCTGTACAAGCAGCTTACGCATCTTCTGAGAAAGGAACCTCAAAACGTTCTGTTTCTTTCAGTCTGTCGAGCCGTGTTTCAGCAGAAGCCTTTGACAGGAAGTTAGACGGCTCCCAGCACCCTAGCGAAATATGGGAGCCGGTTTTTCGCTCTAGTAGTAGCGCTTTTAGCAAGACGATGTCTTCTGTGCGACAGCGACTCGGTAGGCAGACGTTATCGTCGGGGGGTGCAACCGACACTGCAGAGCCACAAGTGTTAGCGGGCGAAGCACCAGTTGTCGTGTTCACTGATGAGACTTCGGACCACAGCACGGTTCAGTCGCACTCCAGCGCCCCTTCTTCAACCCTGAGGGAAAGAGAGTGTACGGACACTGCTTCGTCTGTTGGAGAGAGCGTGGACCGCATGAAGAAGAGAAGATCGAGTACGTCTAACGTTTCACTTGATTCTTTTCTCAGGGTTCGTTATCCCAAAAAATCAGATTTATCAGTGGTAGCTTGTAGTTGTCGCGTAGTGTGCAGGCTACCGCCGCTCCTGTGGGATACTTCGTCTGTTCGCACGAGTCACACGCGGAGTCGACATAAAAATGACAGGAGGATATCCGTTGTATTCCTACTTCACTTCTAAGCACGTCTATGCTGGTAGCGTACCGCGAAGGAACTGGTTCCTAAGCAACGGTGGAAGGGCGACAGGTTGCACGTAGAGACACAGCTATAAAGGTTGGTGGTGTGCGCAAGTAACAAAATGGAAAGCCACTACACGCGACCAAGTGGATACTCTTCGAAAGTGAACGAAAGATATCTACACATAGAAGGCTCGGCAACCCGCACAGCAAGCGTACAGGAGTCAGGCGCTTCACCCGCAAGCCACTAAGCAGGATTCCGTGTCACCCGAAGAAGCTAAAACAAGGTTGGCAGAAAACATATCCTGAAAGGCTGGTGTCTCTGTAACCCTACTGCAGAATTGTTTTAGTGTTGGACGCATTTCATCAAGAATGAAGGAGACCTCCCGCAGACTGGAGAGCCGCTCAATCCTTGTTCCATGTTAAACATCTACTGTGTACAATACTTGCTATAGGCATTTCGAGACCTGACCGACACGCAGAAATTTGTCACTGTGTATCAGGGTTTGATGCACGATCGTGCAGAAAGACACATGCCTGTCCGGCAGCGCCAAGCGAGCCCGCCAGAGCAAGACCATACGCTGGCGTGAGCTGAGCCGAACAGAGCAAACTGCGTTGGCAAATGTATAACTCATTGATTGACACTTGCATAAGACCCTTGGTATGCAAGTGACTGGACGTCAGAGTTCACTCTCTTGTCACCTCGGAACCTACGACGTACAGAAAAGCCCCAATTCTGGTTTTATCGGATCGGCTGTTTCTACGCTTGCGGGGTACAGTTCTAGCGATAGCGATACCGGCTTCATCTCTCCTACTGCTCGCTGCCCTCGTCGTACTAGCGACGCTGTTCCCCAAGGGAAAGTGGCTGATCAGCACGGAAGAGAGCACCTCTATCGCATGTAAAGTTAACGACTGGGGCGCATGGTCCACCTGCCCAGCACTATGTGGCAACAGTGTCGAGACCCGGAAACGTCAAATTTTGGTACGTGTCTGGCTTTCTAAAGTTACACCGCGCAGACCCGTAAAGGCGTTCGAAGCAGAGCTGCAGATGCATTCCTGCCCAGCTACCCCAGTTCAGAAACAATTATGCCGTGGACGATGAATGGCGCAGAACGTAGTTGAGAGCTACACCTCAGTAAACTAAGAACAGGAGAACAATCTGGAGGGTGCACTTCCTCGACTGCCATGTTCTACTCCTGCATTTCCACTCAGGTGCTGGGAGATGATCCGAAATCATGTCCAGATCTGGTTGAGGAGTATGAATGCACGGGTCAATGCCGCGTCTTCGCTATGGCGCGCTCTGTCACGGCGAGGCTCACTGATGAATTGGTCGCAAACTTTTCTCTGTGTTACGGTGACCTTCGGAAGCTGCTTGAACAGGTCCGTTTTCTCAAGGCTTTCCCAGGTAATTTGGGCACAGTCGCTGCTGCGTTCCCACAAAGTGTAAAGAGCCTTACCAGGAATTTTACACGGAACACGGCTCACCTATTGTTTCAGACGCAGCATTCTGCAGTTGTTCGGTGATATTCGACGAGGATAAGACCACTTCAAAGCCTTAGAGGGAAGTGTATTACATACGTGTTACATGGTTATCCGGACTGGTTGAGAACTCCCGCAGACGCCGTTGACTGGGGCTTACCCGCCATAACTAGTCCGTGTCGACAATGGCACGCGCACCGGAGTAATCACTGACGGAGACAGTCGTGCCCCGCAGCTGATGAATGCCCGCGCCCGTTTCTTTTCGCGTACACTGAGCTGGAGTGGGCTGACATATCCGTCCAGGGTAGTGTGACACCTCCTTCTGCATGTGTAGGCTCTCGGTATAACGTTGCCGTACACAATGCTGGGGTATGTTTGTGCATTGCGCCTACTGACCGTTCAAGTTTCTTCCTGTACACAGGTAATAGGAGTTCCAGAGAACAGAATATCTCTTTCTGTAATGCGCCTCGACCATTCGACTGGAAATCGAATCTGGCACATCGAGTTCGTAATCTACTCAGATCCCACAGAACCCAGTGGCTCGTTCCTTGGGAACCCGTCGCTCTTCCTGCAGCGAGTGCTGGGCAGTAAGCTTGTGTTACAGAGTGTGGCACCGGTTCACTCACATCAGTAGCCATTGTGTGTGATTCAGGCGTATGGTGCGCTTGGTCCCCGCAGCGTATCTTACCCAAGTGTGCAGTCCCCGCAGTAGGAAACCTGCCAAGCAGTTAGGAAGCGTTTGAGGACAGTGTCAGGTCACAGCGTCACTCAGATGAAAACTGTTGCACTGACGACTACACAACTTCGTACGCTTGCTACGATACGTAGTGACGGATGTTCTGGAATACTCGGTTGGTCTACGTGTATCTGTGTGCTCCCACGTGCACAGCTTTCGCCCTATGTGCAGCACATTCTTTTGCAGACACTACTAGTTCGTCGTCTGGCGGGTGCATGTGGCGATGCCGCCGCCTGTGGGTTCTTGACGTGCTCTTGCCCAACGGTTCGAAAGCAACTTTGCATTTTCTTTCTGCTTCTACTGTCCTCCAGCGCGGCACTATGACTAAACATGATAGATTCTTACGAGTGGCCGCTGCCCTTTCGACGTGGAGCCTAGACCGATTTTAGAATAGTCCATATGGAAATATGTAGTGAGAAACGCAGAGGACAGACACTGCCAGAGCTGGCTGGGCAATTTGTCTAGCACAGGTGTACGAAAGGTCAGAAGAGAGACAGTCTTCCAGTAAACGTGGCTGTCTGAATATGTCTGTATCCCCCTGCCAGGTCTAGAAGAGGCACTCGCAGAGCCAACATCTGCCCTCGCGACAAAAGTTGCTGCTTGCATGCCTAGTGAGGAGACGAAGACGCGCTTGGCAACTTATCAAGCGAAAGGTATCAACAAAAACGGTTCACACGGCATGTCCATTTTATCTCACATTGTGGTGGCCTGGACGCACCATTCCCCGCGACCTTTAACTTATCAGTACGCACCTGATTCGTAGCTACTCTACAGATAAAAGCCACCTGTTTGCAACACGTGTTTTCCCACGCCGTCCAGAATTTATCGAGCCGTCGCGTGAGAGCGGCACAAGCGCGAGCGTGCAACTGATGTGCACAGTCGACACAAAAGTGTGCCGCCTCTGTCCAACGCATTTCTTCCCACGTCCTCCGGTTTACCAGAGCTCTGGGTGTCTGCGAACACGAGCGCTAGCATGTGACTGATGTACAGCTACAATACAGAGAAGTATCGGCTGTGTCCAACGGACTTTGTTGGCATTTCATCAAGGCGCCAAGTGAGTGCCAGCAAGAGCGCTGGCACGTAATCGGGTCACAGCTACTCTGCAGTCGGCCTTGTTCGGCCACCTGCGTGTGCTCGCAGTCGCTATAAAATTGTACACGAGAGTGTGGATAGTAGGAAGGTGGTTGCTGCAAGTCAACAAGTTGCACAACACCCTCCTTGCCTGCTTCCCTGCCTTTACACTTACGTCTGGTGATACAGATATAACAGAGATTTCGGAAGGCCGCAGTACTTGTCAACTGTTTCCAGGACTGGCTCCAAAAGGTACGCGACATCCCTGTACGTGCTGCGTAACTCGATGTGCTGTCCTACGGATGATCTGAGTGCTGGGGCGCGAGGTTGCTCCCGTCTTGTTTCTTTATGATACCGAGGGGCGAGTACGCGCCCAACATCGTCCTTGAACGTTGCCAGCCTCCGTGCTGTCAACTGAAGCAGCGCTTCAACAGTATTGAATAGCCTGACACTCCTGCTCGAAGGCTTTTCGAGACAGCTTTTTCGTGTGAATAAAGTCTACCCAGCTTCAGGACATGCCATGCAAAAGTGAACTGCTTGTCTCCGTTTAGTAGCGGAACTACAGCACATTCCATCTGTGTAAGTTGTCACCAGCGTGGAGCCTTGCACGTTGTATCTACATGCAGGATGCAGCTGCGTAGTAACGGAGTGGTCGGAGTGGTCTATCTGCGATAGTGCGTGTACGCATCTGAGGGCACGCCGGCGAAGGGAGGTCAAGGTATGCGTAGAGAGCAAGAAGTAGGACTCAGACTTAGATGTTGCATGACTCATCTCCATTCGCAACACAATACACGGCGGCACAGCATTCCGTCATGTTGACCGTGGCCATGTATAAGCGTTTGTTGAGGTGCGCTTCTTTGATTCGTCGACAGGATTGGCTTTATAATCATGTATCCAGAACATTGTGGCAGAGACTACCGGCAAGAGGAGGGCGATAAATACGAAAGGCACCCGTTCCCAACTTGAGGGGACAACATTCATTATTGTTGAACGCTCTACAGAAACACCCTATCACAGTCGCGTGCGGCTGTTAATTCTATGTATGTATGTGACAGAGCTCCGATCCATTCGTGGACCCTGCGCGAGACTGCCCGGCCCTGGAAGAAGACAGAGCTTGCGAGGGCACTGCCTGTAAGAGTGAAATCGTACAGTTGTTTTGCCAGCAACACCGGCCTAGGGAGACGTAAGTGGTCCGCTTGTGCCGCGTCCTGCGGAATGCCACACGAGCCGACAAGCTTACACTCTCTGGCGTATTTTATAAGCTTATCGTAAAGGCAGTAGAGGTCATCCTGACCTCCCTCTGCTGCACCTATTGCAAAAGGGTGACTCCGTGGTCTAACCCAACCTCAATTTTGTTGAAGGTAGCTTAGTATTTGGAGGACCAGCACCTGTGGAGTGCATGTCAGTGGACTCGGAGGTATTGTCCGAACCTGGGAAAGATTTATGTTGGTAAGACGCTGGTGCGTGTTTCCGGAATTTCAGCTGTTTTTACGGTTAGACTACCTCCTGGCATAACGCTGGGCAGCGACCTGCAAAGAGAAGCAAGGTTCACATATTGCTTGAAAGGCGTCTTGACCACCATAAGAGACGTAAGGCAGCTTCTAAAAAAAGAGACAAGGTTTACAAACAGCGACGCCCTAGGGTAGTCAGTCACGGTTACTCTGATATACGTCTGAATCACAGGTCTTACCGACGCACGCAATACCAGTGTCCGAGTGCGTCAGTCGATAGCAGGTAGTTGCTAAACTGTTGCCAAAGCTATTCTACGAAACAGGTTCGACGCCAGCGCGGCGTGTGGGCACTGAACATACCAGGTTCTGAAGTTGTCAGCCGCGCAGCACGTGCAAGAGAGAGGATGGAACGGAGACTTACAGCAGTGGACATTCAGTGCCTCTCTGTCTCCCGACAAGATGACGCTTTCTACAGCGCAGACCGGTGAGAAGGTGACTGTAAACACAGCTAGTAGGGAGGTGGAAAATATTCAGACAATCCCGCACCGCGTACCCCTCATTTTCGTGGGCCGTTCACTCACGGCGCAGCTGCTTAACTGATTGTACGAAAGGCAGGCACCACGTAGGGAAAGGAGTGAAAATGCGCTGAAGAGTCATGCATCAGAACCGTCAAAATGCACGTCAGCCATTGCCTACTCCTTCCTCATCTCACACAGAAAGTCACTCGGCACTGCGTCACAAACGCAGTCCACACGTTATTCGTCGGGTTCACGTTGACCGCAATGCTGTGAGAAGTTTCTACTTCTTCACTACAAATTGTTGTTCACGCGCACCTTTGTGCTGATGGTGGCGTCTTCTGTAGAGCCACCTTGACGGCAGCCTCGTAGAATGGAAAGACGACTATCGATCAACAACGCGGCTGTTCGCGAGATACATAGTCAAAAAGTGACTCTAGCGACAACGGCAGAGCTACAATCATCGGCGGTATACTCAAGACTAAATCAATCAATTTGCTGGCCCGGTCTTTTTCTTCCGCTGCCACGCTTGTGAATCCTGAAGTGCCCCGTTTTTCCCAGTCCCCTCTTCCTTTCTCCCATATGCTTCGCTCAGTCTTGAAGAATGAGCTGCTGGACAAACGATCAGCTCTCCACCGTGCCTTAACTAAATGCGTTGATCTACGGGACTTCGTGAACGCTCTTGATACGGCCCCGTCGTTTGATATTCAAACTTCGCCAGGTAAATGTGTCACCTTGGCTCACGCTTCATGTATACGTACTAGTAGTGAGCGGCGGACACGGCTGTCCCGTGCAAATGTCACGACGCACGTGAACGCCTTTGCTGCGACTTGTCTTTCAGCGCAGGACAACATATGTCAAGGCGCATGAATTTTTCAGAACCTGCCCAATATGGTACGCCTGCGGCGTTGCAGTTTGCCTTCCTTGCGAATGTTATTCTTCGCTGGGTTTTATACTCTGCTAACGCCGTACTGCGAAGATTATACCTTTTCTGGAGAGAGCGAGACTTTGGCTTCCTTTACAGCACGTCTTCTAAGCGTGTGCTGCGCAAAGCCTGTTGTTGGTTATCTTAGTCGCAGTCGTCTGACTGACACTTACTTGCTTCTGATGAAGGAAGTAGAGAATAATTTTAGTACGGAGAAAGCCTTCGCCTAGATGAGGGTTTGTCGGGCTTGAGTCTTCATAACATTGTCAGAAAAGAGATGTGAAATCGTCGACAATCACGCGACAACGATTACGCAAACAAAAAGCGCTTCTGTCAACTCCCTGCGTGAGGCCGCCAACCACGTGCCTTGGGCTTCTGGACCATTCCTACGCACGAGCGTTTACTTTGTTGTGGATGGCCAAAGAAACTGTCCCTCACGGGCCGATGGACGGGTCAGTGGCCCTCCTGGCCGGGGCAGTAATCATCCCTACTTTCCTTCTTCAAAGGCCAGCGACAATGCTGACGCAACCTGGGTAGACTCTGGTATGGAGGGCTTAATGTGTACATGTATATGAGGACCGCATTACAGCGAGGTTGCAGCCCAAAATAAGCCTGCACTGCTCTACACCGTAGGTTCGACTGGGCGAATGCAAGCTCCCTATGTTAGGTGTCTAAGGGTGATGTCATCCGCTTGGACGTCTTTACTCTATTTAGTATACGAGAACTGTGTGAACATCAGCGTCACTGCGTGGCCGGGAAGTGAAGCGTGCTCTGGAACGCCACTTGCGGGTGGCTGTGATCTGCGAATCCGAATGTGGATCAGGTGTCCGAGTTTCAGCTTCTACGGTTGCAGCGCAGCTGGCACTGCTTTCTTTGTGCTATTAGGAGATGACTGCAGGGCTGTCCCAAGGCTTACAATATGTGTAGAACAAGGCGGCCGCTCGTCTACCGGATCCGCAACACCGGTATTCCAGAGTTGACATCTGAGAGAGTATACTTCTCTTTTATGCGCTTCAGGCGAAATGTACTGTCTCTTCGTACCGTCGTTGCAGTTCACCTGCTGACACCTCTTGGGTGGTGTGTAGATGCAGGGAAGCCGCTCGTTTCAATGCGTGCGCCACTAAGTTCAGCGCAACTGCGCTGTGACACGCCTTCTTAGACACGCTGTGTTTCCAAGACCCTGGTTATACTGATCACGAGCTGGCCGTCCCCATCACTGCTGGAGGCGACAGATGAGATTTGCAGCGCATGGACTGCTCAATACGTTCTAATTAGTGAAGAGTCCACGAGCTACGTCAGCAACCCAGACTAAGGTATTGCAGGCTGTCATGACGACTGTACTCTATGCGTAGAGTGGAACACAGTAATTCCGAGTTGTGAATGTACTTGTATACAGACGCTTGGGCGATTAAGTAGAGGATGCACGAAGGTACGTGAACCTTTACGATTCGGCATCCATATGCAGCCGCAGCCCTGTGCTTAAGTGGATTTCGCAGTTGCCCGCGTGTCATTCGTTTTGCGGCGTGACCGGGTTGCTGCCGACGCGGCGCCTTTACAGTGCCACAAGTTTGCACATGCGTAGTGGGCACCTGCAGACAGCAGTGCTTTGGAAAACACAGAAAAATGTCGGCGGCCGACGTGGCGTGCAGCATATCTGCTGTGCAGCAGTTACCGTCGTAGTCCAGTTGAAATGCGATGACGAACTAGCGGATCGAGGCTGTGGGAACGACGATATCGTCAAGGTGTATCGCTGTGGCACCCAACGTACGGGGCCCTGCGAGTTTCGCAGCTATATTCCGTGACTGCAGCACAGAACGCGCTCTACTGTAGGTTCCGCCACATCTGGCCTTACGTCGACAGCAAGTATGATTTGGTTCTTTTGTGGCCCTGGTACGGCCTAAGCACAAGTAGAGGTACTGTGCCGCGATTACAGTTTCATGGAGCGATTGTGTACGGTTGTTCTCTTTTTGCTGTTCCTGGTACCTGGTACAAGGGGTATTCGGCTGCAGAAGCAAATACTTTCCCACGATGACGCTGCACTCCACAAGCCAGTGGGATACGGAAGCGGGAAGTGGCTGGGGTTTCCACACGACGGCAATCGCAGACTCAGAATGACCGTCTCTTGGGTACAAGACAGATGAGATCAAGTGACGCTTTCGGACGACGCACACGTTCTTTCCAAAGCGCTCATGCGAGGCGCGCACAGGTCCTGTGTCTGCAAAGCACAATAGAGCTTGAAGTCTGGTCTAGAGATTGGCATTAAACATCCGCTAGGTTCCCTCAATGGCTTGCATATTCCATACCGCCTGACACCTCGAGTTCCTACCTGGGTGGGCACGTACGAAGGGGATTTGCGAGAGCGACGCTTTCAGTCAAAATTTTGCAGACGGAAAGGAAAACAGCATTTGTAGCAGGTATGCGTGATTTATGGCTCAGATGTGCGTTCGTGCACCGGTTCACACAATGTCTAATGCATCTTCACCCTTCGACCTTTCAAGTGCAAACATGAGAGAGACCACGCGCAGCATACCAGGCAGGTCTGTACACCTCGTGGCGACGCTTTTGCTGAGAGTGAGGAGCCTTATTCCATGCGTGTGACACCTGCATTGCTGTACCGTTCACCACGGGCTTCTCGCGAAAAACGACAAGCAAAATGTGAGCAGAGTTCAGCGCAACGCGGCTTAGAGCCACCAACGTCTTCTACCCGAGGGCACCGCGGTGTTTGGAAGATTATCCATGTAACCTCAGCTGCACCGATTTTGCAGGGAAAGACACGTTCTAGGATAGAAGGCGCGACGCGAATATTGAAAAGTTCATCGGAGGACTGCTGCATTTGCCGTCTAGGTTCTCTCGGGCACCAGGTTTTGGCAGTCTTGAGAGTCTGACATTGCAGCCGCGTGTTTCTCCTGGAGATCTTTGACTACTTTGTGATGCTAGCGTGCTGTACAACGTGGCTTTGGTGCCCACGGGAAAGCAGCGTCAAGAACAAAAGCAGCCGCAGCATCCGCTCCGCAAATAGCACGCTATGTGGAGAAAACGACAAAGCTCTGCCGAAACATTGTTTCTGCAAGCGTCTTATCTCTTGCATAACTTCCCACAACCTTAACCTCGCTCGTGCCATAGGGGCGCCCTGGTGTGTGAAAGTTGGGAAATACAAGGACATGTACCCACGAGCTTCACCTTCTGCATGTAGCTGACCACGACGGCAACCAACGATCTCCAGCTAAAAAGAGTTCGTCAGTGACACTGAAAAAGGGGCCCACAACCATGTGCCGAAGAACATTTAAAAATGTGTGGTGTCATCGGCGGTCGGCTCGCCACACAAAAATCTGACGCAGGAACGCACTACGCGTATTCCCCATGCTGAAAAACGTTTGCTGGACCCATGGGAGGCCTGTGCACAATGGGTGAACTGCAGAGGGGCGCACAATGTGTGATATTTCATTAAAAACATAGAGTAGTCAGCGATGCGACTGGGCCGCATCCCCGTTTTACCGGCTTGAAGGAGCCATTTTTGCAACGAGATGTACTGTCTGGCTTTCTCTTCGGGGCGTTGTTCGTTATACCACAGCTTGCTCAGCGTTTCTAACGCTGCGAGAAAAAGTAGTCTCAAACGAACCGAATTGTGCGACTGCGACGAGTGCACCCGCAAAGATATGTGCTCTGCACATCACTGGCCTTGTACATCTGCGCCTTCAATTTATACAAGTGCATTCCTCTACGTAGGACATCAACCCTGCCCAAGCTTCAGAGTCCACTCCGAGAAAACGGGACGACCAGCCGATACTCGGCCACATGGTGCCAAGTTTGGCGAGCAAAGAGCGTAGCTTTTCGGGTTGCCACACAGGCCACGGTTAGTATAGGCCGCTCACATGCTGGAATTGGTGGCTTCTCACGGGAATTTCACTCTGCTGGAGTGGCAAACTGTCAGTGTGAGAAGAAGGTGGCAAACTGCGGAGTG
>KL647291.1:4883729-4957751 GCA_000727475.1 Sarcocystis neurona
GTCTTCGCGGTCGCGTGCGTTTCACATGCGCGCTGTCGTTCGTGTGTTCACGTACACTGCAGCAGGGCTGCGTCTCCTGAAGGGTGATAAATAGTGTGCCAAGTAGAGGGCGCGACACTCGATTGAACTCGTCGTGGGGCCGCGCCGTTGCTTGCGTTGCCGTTTCCTGATAGATGGAAAAGGCTGTTTGCGGTTGTCGCAGAAGAAAGACGCAGCTTGATAGTCTCCGTGCGACACACTGGTCGCTGGTATTTCACGACGTCGAAAGGGGGGGTAACGGCGCCCTTTCAAGAAGCGCACTGCACAGTCAGAAGTGGCTTTCTGTAGTGAGGGTAAGCGCCCAAAGCAGCGCTTATGGGCAAGGCCTGCCGACACTTGCACATGGGTAATAGCACCTCATCCTGTAGCGTCCACACGAGGTTACGCTCCAGCCGGTTCTGAGCAGGCAGCAATGCCAGCGGTGACGACATGCGAGCAGATTTCTTGCATATTACCTTTTTGCTGATTCAGGAATTCTGAGGTTTTGGTGATTCAGAGTCGCTGGTCAAACCATGCGGAACGCCTATTCTCGTCTATGCAGCATGAACGGCGAGTCCAAAGCAGTCCTTTACACCAAAAATGATCGAGCGCCTCTCTCTTTGCTGCCCCATAAGAAAACTGCTTGGAAACGCGGGTTTTCAGCATCCAGCCAACTTCAATCTGTGACTTTTGATTCAACGTACAGGGTCACTTTTTATGCACCGGCTTACTCTTCCAATACGTTGAGTTTGGGCCATATGAAGGCTTGTAGTTCGTCTGCATACTTGTAGTAGATGGTTTCCTGGGAATTGTACATACGGCAATTATCGAACATGAGCTGTAGGTCTGCTCGAACCGCGGCCACTGTCTGATATTCACCCTGTGAACGGAAAAAGCCCGCACAGCCACCAGAAGAGTCTACGTGCAAATACCACTGAAGCGGGATCTTTGACTGTGTGAATGTGTCTCATCGGATGTCTATCAAGTGATGTGGACCAAAGCTGTCGCAGCAGATCGAGTTGTTGCAGTTGGTGCCGCAAGATACAATATACTGCAAAAATTTCTCGCTGCAGGATAAGTTGTTTATTTACTCTCTAGGTAATTGCAATGCTTTTCACAAGTCCCGCGCCAGTTTGTGGCGAACAGAACACTGATCGATTATAATGCACGGTGCGTTATCGCTGGTGCAACCCGCTGTGCGCATGTAAGCTCATTCTGCATAGCTGCGTAAGTGAGCAGACAAATGCACGCGCAACAACGGTATACCCAAGGGGTGCACGTGCTGTGCAGATACTGCAAACGTATTGCGCCTAATTGTCAAGCACGCACGTGTAGCGGAACTGTCGAAGTTAACCGAGTGGACAGACATGGGTAAAACTAAGACATCGGCAATACGCATTGCGCCCAGTTTTGAGGCCTTGAACTATCGTACGTGCCGAGTTTACAGCTCAAACTAGATGCATAAATCCGGTCAGCCCGGGACTCGTACAATCCAGTCGACATCTTCCTTACCGCTCTGTTTTTCTTCTTCATGCTGCTGATATCCATGGGTTTGCATATCACCTCGTAGTAGTCGGGAGCCTCGTTGACTGAAACAGGCTTCCTGAATGGCCACGAAGAAGAATGTTTCTCCAAGCAACTCAACAGTGCAGCAACTCGCGCTTTGAATGACTGTCCTGCAGAACCAGCGGCGACAGACGCTCCTGCTGTTGCACCGAAGTGATGGAGGTACGGATGGACTCCAGCTAATTTAGTAGCCCCCCCTGATACTGTTCCCCCCGGCGTCACCGAACCACCATCGTTTGCTGCTGGCATCCCGCCGCGCCACCAGCTGCTGCTACTGGTTAAAGAACCGCGCCCTTCTCCGCAGTCGGCCCCTCGCGGGCGTGGATCACGCTGCTTGTTCCCATCATCGATCGTTTTTGCTTCGCTGTTGGCGCCTCTGGCAGCAGCGCTGCCTACACGCCTGCTTGCTTGCTGCTCTTCCGACTCGTCAGTCGACTGACACGCGGCAGTAGCAGGAAGCAGGGGCTGCATTGAAAGCCAATGTGCTGCTGTGTAGCCCAGCTTCACCAGCGCTGGGATCTCCAAAGGCGACAACAGTTTCCCAGGGTTCTCCTGCAACCCACGTCAGCAGCACAACAAGCAGCAGCAGCACGCAGGGGACCACGGAGAGCACTCCACTCCCCTCTCTCGACGCGTGTGACCCACAAACAAATTCGGCGAGGACTTGATGCATGAACAAACAAAAACAGAACGTACAGGACTTTTTTTTCTCTCCCGTCTTCCAGTGATGCACAGTCCGCTTGTTCTTCAGTGTGTCATGGAGCATCCGTCTATTATTGAACCAAATGCATCACACGTTCTCCAATTAGTTCCAAATCTGCGTTATAGTCGACGCGTTATGTCATTCTCTCAATGTTGTAAAGCCGCAGACTCAACGAAATTAACGAGATGTGCAACAGTTTGAGTGGAGCGTTTCTAACTGAGAACTGCCCACTTCACGCACTTGCGTTGCTGCTACTCCCTTTTGCGACTTCTGTGCCTGCACCTGTCTGACGCCCTTCGTGAGAATTGCTCCATTTCGGCAAAACCTAGAGCTGCCACGCAGATGTGACCACTGTCTTCAAGTAGCGCTATAATACGCTTTTTGGTAATTTGGCGTACCACAGCGCGGCTTCGCAATGGCTAAGTAGTAGACGCTCCCTTTACGCCCGTCAACGCAGGTCCCTCCCGTGTTGTTGCAGCTGTTTAACGGACGGGCTAACCGTCCTACTATCGCATCTGCTACGCTGTAGAGCCGAAACTACGCACAACAGAGCCACACATACGACACGAGCCACGCAGCTAACCGGCGATGCCAGTTTCGCTGGGGCGCAGATCTTATCCGTGTTGTGACTGCTACGGGGCTGGCACAAGGGCTGCTGCAACGGCAGTGGCGGCAGTGCTGCTGTACTCCGACAGAATGTTGTTGGTACGGTCTTTCTCCGGCATAAGCAGTCACCTTCCAGAAGGTAATAGGGGGACACAGAGGCGCGGGAGAGCAGACTTCGATAAAGCGCTTGACGGCGAGCTTCTGTTTGGCGAGTAACTGCGATAGCTGCAAGTAGTTGATTTTCTGACTAATTTTGCACTCCATCAACGTGCCGCCGTCGTAGTCCTTTATGTATCCAACCCATCTGTCACGGGGCATCGTGATGCGGCTGCTGAACCCCTGCTTCCGGAAATATCCCAGTGCGAAATTATCTGCGTGAATAGCCAGCGGCAGTGGTACCAGCAGGAAGGACTTAAACATGAAGAATAATCGATTAAGCTGTGCCACCGGAAGCTGTTACAAACGAAACTACACGTATACGGACGTACTGCCGATAACTACGTATCTATATATGTAGGTCCTCGTGTATATACATACAGCATCTACACTTACGGACGTCCCGCAAAAACGACCAAGATTGTAAAAACACCGACGGAGGCACACGAACGTCTACTGGAAGAAAATTAACGGCATTCAAACTCAGAATGAACCGCTGGACTACTAGCGTAACTGTACGAAGAGCGGCCGCACGTAGGATGTCTCAACTAGACTCTATTACTGACGACCGGTGTGAGGTGACTACTGCTGCTGTCCACTTGCAACAAGAAGGACGCAGCAAAGGGTGTCGCGACATGCTTGTAAGCCGTGAACGCCACACAGCTTCACGGCATGTGGACCAGCAGACAGGCGACGCCCACCTGGTGGTGCACGCGTCACGCGGCCAGCAGCATTACGCAACGATACACAAACTAACACGCTCCTCTGAACTAGAAGTTAGGCGTGTACGCGCAAACAGATATATATGTGCCTGGTTGCACCGTGCACAAACTGGTGTCTATCAGCAGCCCTCGTCGACAAAACAGGCACGGCACAGGCTGATTCAGAGGGCAAGACTTGTACCGTTGCAGGAGGCGAGACCGTATTTGGCGAAAGTGCATCACGCATAATGATGCTGGCAATAACGGATGCTACTGGCTTGCGCCACATGTCACAATGTGCCACGTACAAACGTCCGCATGCTGCACGCTCGTATGCCGTTTGCCACCGCGCACGTGTCTACACACGTACACGTTTATGTCTGTGTAGGCACACGGGACGGCGGCGAATATGTTTAACGCACACACACATACGAACATAAGACAGCAGTGTCTGTGTACCTGCGTAGGTAAGGAAATACTCGATGTTGGATTTCTTCACATGTTCCTTGAGGTGGTTCATCAATCGCGTGCCGTATCCCTTCACTTGTTCTGTCGACGTCACTGCGAGAAAAGCAATCTCTGCAAAGCGCTACAAAAGCAGCCAGGCAACAGGGTAGTGCAAAACAGCCGTACAAGAGTGTCCACATGTGTATTCATACGTGCGGGTTGAGTGTGGAACTGCAGCTACACAGTATGCAGGAGGGCCAGAAGCGGGCGAACAGCGGCACCATGCGCCTCTGGCTGTTTGCAAGAGTGAGAATGCAGGCTGTCTGGTGCGGGAGCAACAGCAGACTGGCCAGGCAGCGCGCACCGCAGAACACCGTCAGCGCTGTATCAGTACAGAGGGGTGCATCAGCCGTAGACTACAATGACGGTCTTCACAGAGCGCAGATTTTACAGTAGGCAAGCCGCTTAGCAGCAGCCTACAGGATACGGAGGACTACAGCGAGCAAAGACATGTGTGCGGCTACCGGCTTACTTAGTGCGTTCTTGTTTCCCTGTTCTTCTGCTTACTCACGCTTTTTGCAGCATGCTCACCTCCTTGAAGTAGGGGCGAAAGCAGACGCCTCCGGTTACTCTGCCGCGTTTGCACAGGCAGAAGGTGAAGTGGTTTCGATCAAAGACGAGACGCACAATATATTCGCGGGGCATCTTCGGCAGCTGCCGAGAGAAGATGCTTTTGATAGTGAGTAGCTGCAGCAGGTGCTGCGGCTGTCTGTCGTTGGTAATGCAGCAGAAGCTTATGATGCCTAGTTGCTCCTCTCGGGCGCCTCCCGCGTCCCGGTGGAGGAAGCCGAGCCCCGTTTCAGACGGCAGAATTGACTGCGTAGAAGTGGAACAGCAATAATCATACAGCAAACTCGAAACGTCGACACCAGAAGCAACAAAGGCAGCAGCACCAGCCGGGACAAGTGGATTAGCAGCACAAGCAGCTGCGGCAGCACTTGTGACGCTTCTCTTCGCATCCATGTAGCCGCATCAATAGCAAGTGCAGGGAGCTGGACGGGTGCTGGCAACATATTCACCCCAGCAGCAGATGTTCTTTCTATGGGTACAGCAGTGGACACTCACGTCTGCGGGGTTTCCATGTTGGAAGAGTGTCTTAGAGAGCAGCTGCTCTGCGTGTGTGCTGCTGAGGCCAGCAGCAGCAGCAAGCCGCAGGACGAAAGTGCGCAGCCGCTGCGGTGTCTCTCCTGCCGCTGTCAGTCGCAGCTCCTCCAGCAGCTGCCACAGGGACTCGTGCAGGATGTGGAAGAGATATGACCTTCCAAAGCAGACGGCTAACGCCAACCCTAAGAACTCGCATCCACAAAATCGCAGACACACACTCAAACCCAACGTGTTGAAGAAGACAGTAATGCAACGCACTACTGGCAGTGGCAGTAGCACCGTGTATGCAAGTTTCTTTCGTAATATCGGCAGCAGCAGGGGTGCCACAACTGCAGAACAGCAGTTACAACTCCGACCACTAGCACGCGCACACCTGTCGGTGTTGTAGTAGAAGCAGTCGAACCTTAATAGCAGCAGCCGCCACACACGACAGCAACTCCACGCATCAGCAGCGTGTGAGAGTCTACGATGGCGTCTGCTTCTCAGCTGGTATTGAACAGAAACAGGGAAACTCCACGTTGCAGCATTTTCCGCTCAGCATTCAGCAGCAACACCAGTGGCTGGTGCCGATTCCCTGCGCTACGACTGCACTTCCTTTCTTTGCAGATACCCCAGATACAACAGCAGCAGCTGCTGCCCGAGACGAAGCGGTCGTCCGCGTACAGTCCGCGTTGAGCGCGCCCCACCCTCCACTTCAAATGCAACCGAAACTTTGATTATACTCCGCGTTTACAGAGTGTTGCCGAGCTGCTCACCAGGACAATGCGTCAAAATCAATGCAGCTAACAAAAACTTCTACTTGGTAGGCTCCGACGCGGTGCTGCCACTCTCGCTTCGCAGAGGGAGCTACGTTGAGTACTTCCCAGTGGTCGGCTTTTACGTGGAATTCACACTGTTCTCTGTACACGGCTTATCTTTTCAAGAAATGCGTACGTATGTCAGTGAGGCTATTCCTGTATATAGTTGCGAAGCTAGTTTACCAGAGGGAGCAAACTGCGTTAGAAAGGTGCGCCAGCGGTCGTACAACGCGTCGTACTGCAGCAGCCCTCGGCGTTTCCACACTGCCGCCGGTGCCTCTGCTCCGCCCTCGCCGCAGCAGCAGCGCCACGCAGGAAAATCTTCCGCTGGTGCCGCGTCTCCGTCTTCTTTTTCCTGTTCAGAACTGCACAGCAGCGTCGGCCGCACACCACTGCCGTCGCTGGCGTTGCAGCTATTGTTGCGAGTGGTGCTGGCGGTGACGGCGTTCACGTCAGACGTGTTGGTTCGCACGGCACTCTCAGAAGCGATGCTGCTCGTGCTGGCGAGAGAGCTCGTGCTGTTGCTGCCACAGGGTCTGTCGCCCCGCGTGTCATCGTTGCTGCGGCTCCAGCGGCAGTCGCCGTCGAGGCACCTTTGTTCCACGTCGGCGCTACCGCGGTCGCTGCCGTCCGCGCATCGACTGTTTCTCTCGGTCTCCTCGGCTACATCTTTCCTGTTGCTGCTGCTCGGTACCTCCTCATGGACACAGGCTGTTGCTCCATCATAACAGTTGCCGCCCGCACTGATGCTATTGCTCGTGCTGTCATTATGGTCGCCAGTGCTCCCGAGGCTAGTGCTGTTGCTGCTACTGTTGGCTGCGCAGCTGCTGCCATTCGAGTTCACGGTATTGCTGTTGTCGCTGCTTCCATCGGTGCTGCAGCTTGTAGAGACCGTGTGGTCTCTTTTGAGCCGCTTCACTGTACAAAAATCCACACACGTCGGCCTGTCGCTCCTTCTATCCCCACGGTCAATCCTGCTGCTGTTGCTGCTAGTTGTAACGTTGTCTCCCCTGTCGGGTCTCTGGCTGCCTGTAGGGCCGTCGACTTGATCTTTGTGTGGGCAGCGATGATCCCTGCACTCTACGCAGCTATCCCCTTCGCCACTAGTGAAACTCCCGTTGTTTGTGCTCTTGCTGCTGTTCTCAACGCCAGCGCGGCCGCCCCGGTTGCAAGTCTCGCTGCTGATGGTGTTGTTCCCACCGTCGGCGACGGCGTCTGCTGTGTCTCCCTTCTCACAGGTGTCCCCGCAGCTTTCGGCTCCTCGACCTTGTATGTTGCTGGTACTGCTGGCGTTGCTGGCCCGACGACTTCTGCTGCTGCCGCTACAAGGCTCGTTCGCGCAGGTGCCTCTACAAATGCTGCGAATTTGACTGGTAGTAATCAGATCGCTACTAGGGCTGCAGGCAGTCGTGCAGCTGATGCTGTCACATGTATTGACACTGGTGCTGCTGTTGGTGTCGGCACTCCGGCCGCTACTGTTGCTGTAAGCACTACTAGTGCTGCAGCAGCAGCAGGAACTACTATGAGCGCTATCGCCGTTGCGCCTTTCGCCGGTGACTCTGCCGGAGCTGCTGTTGCTGCTGCTGCCGCCGGTGTTCGCGCTGCTGCTGCCATCGCTACGGGCTTCGTTGATGGCGCTGCTGCTTCTGCCGTCGCCAGTCGGGCTACTGTTTTGCTTGGCGTCTTCCCTGGCTAGCGCCTCGCGGAGGCGCCTGCTTCTTTCACGTACGCGGGGGGGATGAAGCTGCTGAATTTCGAATGCGGCAGCGACACCCCACATAAGCTCCTTTAGTTGAGCATGCTGCGCCTGCTCCTGCCATAGCTGCTCTTGCTGCAGCAGCTGCTCCTGCAGGAGCGCCTCCTGCTGCTGGTGTGGCAAAATTCGGCCTGCCGCATGTGCGCAAGCCACTCGCGCTGCTGCTGCTGCAGCATCCCACTGCTGCTCGTCTCCGCTGCTGCACCTCGTAGGAAACAGACTGTCAGCTTCTTCTTCGCCCTCCTGAAGTGGTGCTCCTGCGCTGCACCACTGCTGCTCAACACTCATCTTGTCCGTGGGTTGCTGTAGCCGCTCCCTGCAGCGTTCGTTGCTGCTGCTGCTGATGCAGCCGCGGCCGGTGTCTTCGTAGCTCCTCCGGCTGCTGGTCGTGCAACAGCTGCCGCTGCTAGGCGTGTTGCTGTCGTAGCCAGCGCTGCTGCACAGACAGCCGCCGTCCCTCGTGGGGGACACTGCAGCAGGACTCTCTTCTTCCAGAACGAAGGCCACCGCCTCAAGCGCCGCAGGCTCACGGTGTGGCTCTTCCTGGTCATCAGTAGAGCAGCTGCTGGCTGCTGCAGGTGCTGCTGTTGAAACTGACATCATTGCCTTAATCGCCGCCATCTCACATGCTGTGTCTTGCTGTTGCTGTTCTGACTTGACCCGCCGTTTGCAGTGCGCCTGCTGCCCCAGATGATACGCCGCAGCAACTTCGTGTTGCTCGCCCTGCTCTTGCGAGGGCTCAACCTGCTGCTGCTTCGCCGGCTGCACTGCTCCCTGCTGCTCCTGCGGTGCTCCTCTCCGCTGCTCCTGCGGGAGTGGACAAGCCATTGCACGCAGGTACTCAATATCTTCCGCGAGCGGGCGTTTCTCTCTCTCTCGAGGCATCTTTTGGTGTGCAGTTACTTCTCCCCCTGCTGCTGCCGCGCTACTGAGACGGACGTAATCTTCCTGGCTGCTGCGGCTGCTGCTCCCTTCTGCGCCCTTGCAGCCGTAGCTGCTGCCGATGCTGCTTGGCTCCGAGCTGTTGCCATTCCTGAGCATATCCCGAAGCAGGGAGGTGAGGATGACTAAAAGAGACGGCGTCTCGGCCGTTTCCAGGAATTTTTGCTGTGTGTGTCTGTTCAACCCAAGGGTCTCGTCTCCCAGAGCACTCTCAACCTGCAGCAGCTCCTCGTCATCAGCCTCGCTATTATTCCACGTGTCCGCCATCCTGATGAAGTCATCCGTGCAGCCTTTTCTTGCTGCCGTCAAAAGGGCCGTCGCCCTTCCTGTAGCTGGTGCAACTCACCTGTGGCCAGAGTGTGTCCTGCTGCTACTGCTTCTTCAGAAAGGTCGATTTGCAGCTGCCACGACAAAAAGTCAAAACCACGTGCAGCAAAACCACGTGGCATTGCTACTGAGGACACTTCCTCTGCCTCTCTGCTTGCAGACGCTGCCCTCTCTCGTGCGTCTGCTGCGGCGACGGCTGCAGCAAGCGTCGTTGTTGCAGCAGGGGACGGAGGAGGGTAGGGTTGCTACAGCTGTTCTCACCCGGGTACTGTTGCCAATGCTGTTGCAACACAAGACACTGGGGACGGCTGCAGCTGCTTGCTGCTGCCGCATGGATTGTCAGGACAGACGCTGCTGCTGCTGCTGATGCCGCTGATGATGCTCCCACAGTTGTCGGTGTCGCTGCTGCGTCTCGTTGGTGTGCCAGCTGCTCCTGCTGCCGCTGTTGCAACCCCGTGCTTCTACACCTTGTGCAGCTGCACTCAACGCAGGTGCATTCATCGCGCGTGCAGACGCGCTGCCGCCCCAGCCGCGTGCCCTGCGCGTGTGGTGCGTGATGTCGCCGGGTGACTTCTGCTTAAGACGAAGGAGAGGCGTTAGGCCTGGCGTTGCCACTACCCTTCTCAGATGTCTCTGCACGTCCTGGGCCACACCGCTCTGCTGGTGTGGCTGTCGGTCTCACGCAGCCGCTGAACGTCTAGCGGGAACTGCAGTTTCCTTATTCTCGCTCCTCAAGTCGCGGAAGAACGTTCCGTGCTTCTGCTGCTGCTGCCGCACCACGACACAGCAGAGTTACTGCAGCTGCTGCTGCGGGAGGTCTCGCTAAGTTCTCTGTTCCCGCGCCCCGTCGCTGGGAAGGATCTCCTGCTGCATCAGCCTGTGCGCGTGACTTCACGAGTAGCTGGCGCGCCCCTGGGAGCTAGCGCTGATGCTGATGGATCTCTTGTGGCGGCTGCCCTTGTTGCACTGCCCTTGTTGCTCCGCCCCGGGATCGCTGTGAGGACAGGTGCTGCACGTGAGGTTGCGCAGTTCCTCGTCAGGCGTTGCACTAAATCTGCCGCCGCTGGTGTCGCGCAGTATGTATTGCCACGCGTGGTCGCCGCCCTATCGCAGCTGCTGCTGCTCTGCGGGGTGTACGTGCTCCCGTTGTCGCTTGGTGCGGCTCCTGTTATCCTGTCATAAATTTCTGGGACCGCTGGTCGTGACGTTCATAGCGGACTTCTACTGCTGCTGGTACTCCTGCTAGAGTGCGTGTTCCTCTGCTGCCGCATTTGCTGTTTTGCCTGTGCTAGCGTTGCCGTTTTGCCGCCGGTCGCATTATGCTTTTCCACATGCCGCCGCTGCCGCTGGTGTTGTTGGCTTGACCCACGTACGCTTATCCTTCGGTCAAACCACCGGCAGGAGAGAGCGAAGACGGTGCAACAGCAGCAGCAGCAACACCCCCGTACCATACGCTGCTGTTGGGCTGGTGTCCTCGTTCCTTTTGCCAATTTTGTTGCTCACGTGTTGCACAGCTGCTGCTCTTGAAGTGCCGCGCTGCTGCTGCTGCTCAGGTTTTACTGTTGAGTCGTTTATTTGCCGCCTTTGATGTGTTGCTGTACCGCTGCAGGTGAGCTGCAATTCTGCTTTTGCTTTTAATCCGCTGTCTTGTTGCAGCTTTTGAGTGGCCGAGATTCAGGTTCTGGTGTGATGTTGCTGAGCTTTGTTGGTGGTGCCGTCCTCCTGGGGCAGTGTCTGTCTTTATGAGGCACGCGCGGTTGTTTGCAAAGGCAGCGTCAACCACACCAGCACTTCAGTGGCTTTGTACTGGCAACCCTATGGTCAGCAATGGCACTCTGTGAGTGGAAGAGCCGCGGCAATGTTGCAGTGGTTTAGCCTGATTTGGGGAAGGAAAGCTAGAGCAGCAGCAGCAGCAGGAGCGGACGAGGGCTGTCCTCTGTTGCGGCAGGCGCGGAGGATGATGAGGGGCTGCAAATCCAACGTTACATCAGCGAACGCAGACAGAAGAGGCGAAACATGCCCAGTCACGGAAAAGCACCAGTTTCACCTTTATCCTCGCACAGCTGCACGGGTTAACCGCACATATACGCAAAAGAAAGTAGTAAGACAGTCACGTGCGAACGCAGACGGAAGGGGAGAAGCTTGCCCAATTAGCAAAAGGCGCCAGTTTCATCTTTCTCCTCGCACTGGTGCACGGGTATACTGTACATATATGCAGAAGCAAGTGGTAAATCAATCACACGAGCGCGTTTTGTTCGCACAGGAACGGTTGATGCTGTTGCACTTACAAAGGCGTCGCCGCATGCGCACTTGCAGATGCACACAACATGAGATCCGGTGCCTTGAGAAAGTCACGGACGTAGTAGAGAACACCGCAAAGACGGGCGACCGCGCAGAGCGTGCGGCGCGCCACCCTTGTTCGTGCAGTGGTGACCGGAAGAAGTCCTCGTCCTGCTGCTGCTTACACGCTCTTGCGTGTGTGGTGGTGCTGCTGTCTTACTGCGTACGGCCGTGCTGGAAGCAGCACTGCTGTTGCTGCCCGTACTCGTGCAGCTGCTGGTCGTGCTGCTGCTGCTGCTGCTACCAGCACCGCACCACACTTTCTGCACTAGTGGCATCGTGTGTCTCACAGCACCTGCATACGGTACCCAGGAGACGGTTTCAAATGTTGCTGCCCACGTGCTGGTTCGTCTAACACTCGGTGAGAGGCACCTTGTAACGGACAGGACGAGATCATATGGTGTGCGAGGTATACAGCCACTGACGGTGTGTTCCTTGGCTAGTCCGCCGTAGTAGCGCTCGGGGGGTGTGTACTGTGTGCCTCGGAGCGGGACGGGTGACTTCTGGTGCTTGTTAATGGCACTACGCAGTCGGAGGGACAAATGCCAGCAGGAATTGGACGAGAAGCCGCTCGGCAAAAGCTGCTGCAGCATCAGGAGACGTGCTGCTGAGATCCCGGGGTGAGGTGTGCTTGGCGGTGGCGGGTTGGTTCGAATGTTTCACGTGAGAAATCCCGGCTGCCCTTCGAATGGCGCCTGCTGCTCCTCACAGAGCTGGTGTTAGTGAGTTGATGTTGGAACGAAACCGTCGTATACACGCTGTTGAGCCACACGACCCCGTGTCCCCCGGTATCTGCTGCGGGGGAGAAACCTCTTGAGGCTCGCGCGACGGCGCTCGCCTCTTCCCGCTGGCCGTCAGTATGGTAGCACGGTGAATGTAGCCGCCCGCTGCTGGTGTTGGTGTCCCATCCCGTGTAGTCTCCAGCAAGTATCTCGCGCATTCGCGTGGCGATGCAGTTGTTACCACACAGCGGTTTGCAGATGCCACAGGCTTCTTGAGACATACTCTCCACGCCGTCACACGCAACCTGCGACACACACTGATCTGCTGCTGCCACCCCCAGCTGCCGCTGCGGCTGCTAACAACACGCTGCATCACCTCGACCCACACACACTGCCGCAGGTGTTGCTTTTAGTAGAAGCCACTGCAGGTGCTTCTATTCAGGAGTTCCTGATGAGAGACTGCTGCAATTGACACTGGCGCTAGAGGCGGCGGGGGCTCCTCCGCGTGAGGTAGTGCTGCGGAAGTTTCACTGGCTGTCACTCCTTCCGAAACGGAGTCTGAAAATTCTACATGTGAGGGAAAGCTGCGCATCTGCTGCTCGTGTGCACACTCTCATGTGCGCTCCTCGTGGTTCCGCTGCACGTGCTGCATTTACTTGCACAATGCACTGCTGCCAATGCGCCTGCCTCACCTTCGCCCGATAAGCACCCGCGTCCACGCTGCCACTGGTCACGATGGCGTGCCGCCGGTGTGCTCTTCTGTAGCGGGCGCCGCTTTGTTACTCCTGCTGGCGCTGTTCACTCGACTGCTTCTCCGACTTCCGCCTTTTTCACCCTGGTAGCTCCTCTTTTTCACGGCTGGTGTTTTCCCATGTGCGTCTACTGTTGCTGCTCACGGCAGTGCTGCTGCTGTCGCTGCTCTGGCAGACAGTGTCACTACGTAACTAGGTGCTCTGTGTTCTTCCTCCTGTTGCTGCTGCTAAAGCTGCTGTTAATCTTTGTCCTGCAGCCCTTGCTGCCGCCCGTCGCTGCCGTTCTTATAGATGATGCTGCAGCCTCGTCAGAGCTGACTGGCCACTCAGAGTATTACCGTACAGTCTTACAGTCTGCGCAGTCGCTGTGTTGTCTCCCGGGTTCAGCAACAGTACTGCCTTATGTTTCCGCTGCTGCTGACCCTACTGCGGGGTCCTTTTTTTCTGAGTGACAGCCGGTGAAACTTTCGCAGCAATCTCTCATTCGAAGGAGCCCTCGCCCCCCGTAGCCAGCGTCAACTGCAGCAGTTCACAGAAGTGCCTGAATGCTTCAATTGCTCCTGCAAGCTGCACAGGCCCCGCACCGACGGAGGATCCCTAAAACCTGGCGGTCTATGGAGAGAGTGTCGTTGTCGGTGGCTGACGACGCTTGTGTTGTCGCTGTTGCCATGTTTTTGTGGTGCAGAAGGTGAACGTTACAAAAGAGATATCTTTCTCTCTCTATATATACATATTTACGTTTACAATCATCACGTTGCTGTCTACCAATTACAATCTCCATCTGTCCGGGTGGAGGTGGGTAGATCCTTTTGTTAACGCGAGTTCCCACACAAAGAAGCAGAGGACAACCCGGCGTCAGCATCCACAGCAGCGTACTTTCTTAGAGGAAGATAATGAGTAGATACCTTCGACTTATCCGGCTTATAATGCTGCAGAAGAGGCGCGTAGGCACCACATACGTGTGGGCACCCGCCGGGACCCCGCGAATCGTGAAGCAACTGCAGAATGTCCCATCTTGGTCTACGTCGTCCAGCCTGCGGAGGTCGGTGACATCTGGTGTCAGTGATGACGGCTGTCGTAGCGCATCTGTGTGTACGTGTAAGCACTGATGGGCCGGTCGCAGTGAGCCTGCGCAGTGCTACGCGTATGTAGAGCATACGCGCACGCATTTATGCATGCACGAATATATATATATATATATCTATATATATGTACTTGTTTATGCCAATGTGTATAGTCGTGCAGTTGTGCCTCTGCACAAGCGCATTCGTTCTACTGCGCTGCAGGTGGCGGCTGCCTGTAGAGGATGCACTAGTATACACATTCCTGCTCGCGATGTTGCAATATCTGAAAAATGCAATGCTTCCAGAAAATTTCTCGAAGTAGCGTTGCAGCTAAGGACGCCGGCAGCACTCTGGCACTTGAGCAGAGGCGCAACGGCCCTTCCGTAGATAAACATCACAAAAAGTCCTACTCAGGTGAGAAGAAGTAAGTTTACATATGCGTCGCTGCAGCAGCAGCACTTGAGCAGCACATCACGTGCACTGCCCTATAGAAATTTCGAGGAGTGAGAAGAAGTAAGTCTGCATGTGCGTACCCACAGCAGTAGCACTTGAGCAGGACACCACGTGCACTGTCCTATAAAACATCTCAACGAAACGGCAGGGATCGGTGCCGAGGAAGAGCGGGTTCTGCTGTATCCTATGACCTACAGGTCGGTGGTATTGTCACGAAAGTGCGAACCCGAGTTCGACGTCAGCGGCGTCTGCACCTGCGACTTGCCGTAGTGGGTTGTGTGAATAGGGATACGCTTATAAATGTACGTATACACGCTTGCGTGTCTGTCGCACCTTATACGAATATATGCATACCTGTCTATGCCCATACATACATACATACATGAATAAAGAGAGAGACACATACATCCTTTGCAGCAGTAGTCACGCGGGATAATTTACCATTCAAAACTCTGCGGCGTTTCGGTATCCACCTCCACCTCACGTAGGCTGACAACATATGGTACTACCAGGCTGGGCAATACACATGAATGACCATTCAGTGATGTGCGGACGAAGGCCGGCGGCGCTTGTACGTATAATATATATATACATATACATATATGCATATACATGTACATAAGGACGAACGGTGTGGACGTGGACACATGTGCAGCTTTCATGAAGTATCGTAGGTGCACACAAACACATAGACGCAGACGCGTGTTTTTATCCTTAAATGAAGCTTTGACTCCAGTTTTTGTAGCGGTAGAGCGTACGAATGCACACACTTGTGTATGCACGTTAGCGCCTATGTATACGCCGGGGAGGTTCACTATAGATCACCGCATATATACAAGATTGTGGTCGCACGCATTTACATCCAGATATGCGCACTTCTGCTAAGATGTCTGGCGCATCCATTGACCAGGGTATTCAGGTGATCGTATACTCAAAGGCTTATAGGTGTTTCTTAGTATATTTTTTGGGCAGGATTACACACCAGTTTATACTTCTCTTTATACACATATAAATCCGGGGAGAGATTTTTGTGTGCTGCAGGTGCATGAGCGCGTGTGCCGCGTCGCCTAATTTACTCAAGTGTTTCTCCACCTACGTGCGCATGCACATCTGTAGGCCTGTGCTGCAGACCTACGCAATCCTGCAGCTGCTTCAAATGCACCTTAGGCATCAACTTACAAGTCTGTCTCTCTTCGTTGATCTTCCTGTCTATTTATTTGCTGCATGTATATAGCGACGCGTGTACGTTGTATATTTGTGCTTGAATATGCACCTGCGCCACAAGGGCTTACAGGCCCCAAGTGTGTATCTGAGATTTCCTTCGGGCACGCGGTACGGTGAAGAATTACAAAATGGACATTCATCCACACAGATGAAGTACACACATAGACACACAGACCTACACAGATCCGCTCTACTGGGGGATTGTTTACATTGCATAATTACACAACCACTGATATGTGAATGGCGCCCGCGAACAAAGATCAGCTGTAATGCCACACAATGTCGCGTGTACTACTGCATGTGTGCACATACGACCGAGTGCACCGCTACACATGTACGCTGATGCCACACGATAGTTTGAAGCCTCATAATGTAAGCGCGTAACCATACACAATATATACACGTTCTACACACACACATTTGTACCGAAGACACTTGACATTGTAGACCAGCACCTCCGTACCACTATATTTCTGCGACCGTGAACGGGTGAGGCGTTCGAAAATGAAGGGCGCTGGAGGTTCACAGCGAAACGCTGACAAGAACAGAATCAGAGCCAACTGCAGGACGGCGGCTATGCGTGGGGACACCGGCAGCTGCATCTGAAAGCAGCGGTACCGCAAAGTGCAGACGCAACATATGCTACAGAAGGGGGAACAATGAAAACTGTTGTGATGCGGGTCAATGGTCGCAGCGCGTAGTCTCTGCGAGCGCGGTGAGGGTCTGCCGCTGCTTTGCAGGCTACAAACACATATACATCACTGTCTAATTACGTAAATGCACACTTCACTGTGTAAGTGCGTACGCATCTACGTAAACGTCTGCCCAGACTTCCAAAGGCACGCCGAGCGAGAAATTCTACTTATCTATCCGTCTCCTGTGCTGTGTCCATGAACAAAGTCTAGTGCCGGATATTCGTCGCACCTGATGTCTTCAAGAGGTACAGGACTAGACACACGCCTTTGTAATGGAAGCCGCAAGCGTGAATACCAGTGCGCCGTCCGGGAAATCGCGTGCAGCAGCTTCCGTAAGTGTAAGACGCCGACACAGAGAAGAGCAGAGACGCAAACAACACTGTCTCTTTGACTATCAGCGTACTTACAGTCTTCTCTCACATCCACACATGTACTGCTTGTACACATATTCCTCTGACAGTCCTCCATATATTCATCCTTCCGTCTTACTGTATGCACGTGTCTGTGTCTCAAACCGTGTCTCTCTTTCCCCCTCTTACTCTTTTGATACATTTCTCCACTGTAGCAGTATCCCGGCGATAGCACAGCAGCAGGCGCCAGACAAATCATTTCCCGGCGTCCCTTCCTTCTTTACTTTTCTGAATTGCTTAGCACCTCATGCGTAAATCTGCTTTACAGTGTACACATGCGGAAGACAGCGAGCTCGCGGGTGAACCTCCGTACCTTGCAGCATTTACTGAAGAAAATCCTGTCTACATTCCAAATACTGTACTACCGGCAGCAGTACAAAGAGTCGGTGCCGACGGGTTGGTTAGGATCGCACGTAAAGTGCTTTATGCGTATCGTAAGGTGGGGCCGACGTACTTAAGTGCTAGCCTACCCAGCAGATCGCCCCCCTAGGGCTCCGAGTCACTGGATGGACGCGCCACATATTTAAGCGACTCCTGCTGTTGTTTCTGTTGCGCGTGCTGGTGTTGTTACCAACGTTGGCGCTGCTGCTGCTGCTGAGTGTTGTAGCCCTGGGTACGCAGCTTAAAGCGGCACCGTTCGAGACGCGCCTTCTCTCCTGCATAAGCCCGTGGGTGCTCTTGTTGCCATTGCGCTTGCCGCTTCAGCTAATTGCCACGATGCTGCAGCAGTCTCTGCTGGTGCTGCCTCTGCGACCTCTGCTGCTGTCGCACTCCTGTTGTGTCACCGCGATGGACAGCTCACACCCTGGCTGCGCCGCAGATGCTTTGGGAGTCGTCCACCAGGAAGTGGGAGATGCGACGATCCTGTGCGTTACCTCACCACGTATCCCTGCTCCCTCCTCAGAAAGTTTGGCTACTGTAGGCGGTTGAGGTGGCTTCCGTGTACGGAGACGCCTAAGGGTGCGCCTGAGGTCTTTCGTCAAACCTACCTTCCCAGTTGAAGGCGGGTCAGCCTACGTCTGCTTGTCGTCACAGGGCAGGCGCCGCTTTCTTTGTTAAGATTTGAAGGCTGAGGCGGATGCGTGCACAGCAGACTGAGCAGCAAGACCAGCAGCACAGCAGAGACTGAAGCAAAAAAGGCCTCAGCAAGGGTCTCGGGGAAGAAGAGAAGGCAACAGACGACGGGTGACAGCAGCACACTTTTGACGCTGGAGCCGCAGGGGAATTTGGGAGCAGCAAGAGGCGTACTCGTCTAGGGCAACGCGGCCGCAGCGGCAGTGTTAGCAGCTGCGGCCACCCAGCGCTCGACCCATCTACTGCCCATCGTCGTGAAGAGCCAGCAGCAGTTTGTTCCAGTTTCTGCAAGACAAACATTGTCTTTCGCGGTGCCGCTGCTGCTGCCTCTTCTGCTGCGACCGGCAACGCTGCTGGTGCTGCTGTCGGAGAAGCTGCTGCTGTTGCTGGGCTGCAGCGGGAGAAAGACTGAAGAAGTACACGCGCCAAAGGCAAACGGCAGCGAGCTGCTGTCTGGCAGCCTGACAGCAGCAACACCACATCCCAGCCGCACACGGACATCGACAGACGCATTTTGACGCCGTAAATCAGCCCGGACGTGCGGGGTTGTAGCTCCAGGAATACCGCTTTGAAAAACCGAGCAACCAAACAGATACGCGGTACCTTTCACATACGTTGAATGGCCTTTACCCACCCACCCACACACACACACACACACAAATAAGCACACGTATTGTGTGTATATACCTTTAATAATAAGAGACACGAAGAAAGAGACGTAATGCAAGTACACACATACACTTCTGTGTATAGTAACATCTACACCTGCACGTGTGTATACACCCGTATGCGTCTACAGCGCGCAACCGCACTAGCTCAGTTTTCTGCTATACAAACGCCCCCACCGCAGTGACACTGACCAAAGAAAAGTTGTAGCCACGGACGTCCGTAGCCGACCTGTTATCTAGTACAGTGTGGTCTGCAGCAGCAGCTGCTCGGCGCCACTCCAAGTGTATTTGAAACTGCCTCACGAATGCCTGCTGTCTCTGCTTTGGCGCATTTTGTTGGTGCTGATGTTGCCGCTGCTGCACTTGTTCATGCTGCTGCCGTTGCTGCCGCTTCTCTAACAGGCGTGCCGCAAGCATCCATAGCGGTACGTGACTAAGAGACGGAACATATGTCCCTTCGTCGAAGCGAGCTGCAGCCTCAGCAAACACTTCCAAAAGTAGCAGGCCACCAGCAGCAGTAGAGACAGCGCCGGCAGCCTCTGCACATGCAGCGGCAACGGGGGCCGTTGCCAATCGGCTGCAAGAAGACACAGGGCCGCAGCGTGAAGGGCGGCTCTCTGCCGCCTCCGCAGCCGAAACAGCTGCCTTCACTCCTTCGTGGCGGCCCGCAGTGGCAGCGCTGCTGCGCAGAAATCGAATACGAGATTCACTCGCTGCATCTGCTGCGCAGCAGAGGATCGCCGCCTGGAGTAGCAACAGCAAGGAAGGCACCTGCAGCTGAGGCAGCCGCTCCAGCAGCCACTCCACTATGAACTGGTGAGAGGACTCTGACAGTAAGTCGACGGCCTGAGTCAGGACACCCGGAGAATGCACGTTTAGGAAAAAAATAACGGCGATACACACATGTGTGCCTACTGTAAGCACGCTTGCCTCCAGGTCTAATCCCATGTAAGGACGTATTGGTGCCATACATCTTGAGCGTGCCTACTAAAGTATCTGTATCGCTTATTGTGTCCACCACACGCTGTAGAAGCACACACATGCACCTACATATATATAAATACATGTATGCGTAGTCAGATGTTATGCGCATGAGTAGAGGCGCCTCGCGTGTCAGTAGTCTTCACATTGTACGAACAAGGAAATACAAGGTAGAGGTACGCGTCTGTGTTCACCTCTTATGTCGGCTTCTTCGCCCGTCGATGAACAGAAGCTGCAGGATGCTCTCCCGACAATATTCTTCTTCAACGCAAACGTCTGCCGGCTGAAACGGTCAGGCTCGCATCACGTCCGCTCTGAATCAATACCTGATATACATGTCCGTACGTGTAAGTCTTTTTACACGTGACTATATGAAAAAGCATGTTCGTCGGTATACGTATGAGTCCGCATCAGCTGTCTTCAGTATATCCGTACGGGTGTGTCTTGTATGTCTAGACAGCACGGTCCGCAGCTGCACCCATTGAAGAGCCAGAGCACGTCGGCATAGACGTGTTGTCTCCGCCAGTGATTTTGACCCACAGCGCGTGCACCGAGCGGCAGCTGAAGAGGATGCATACCTGCAGCTCCAGAAGGGAGAGGTAGACGGTGACGAAGAAACTGCAGCAGACATAAACCAGGCAGCAAATACAGGTAGAAGACTGCACGCCAAAACGTATGTACAAGACATGTCTGCTGTACTCATATCGAAACCCCGGCAGACCTACGCGTCCACAAGTGTATGTCTATAGTGAACGCACCAACTACTGCGACGCACATACGTCTACAACATGTACGAATCAACGTATATAGACGAGGAAAAGTGCGCATAGCTGTGTGTCTATGGGTGTGTCCACGCACAGGTCTAGGAGGACCTGTTCTGACGGCCGCTAACGACAGCTGCTTGAACAGTGATGCAAAATCCTGCTGCTGCGTCCCCACACTGTCACTGCACGCAGGGGCCCAACAGGCGGGGCTGTGTAACTTCTGTGGCGCCCATCCTGCTACTGTTTCTGGAGCACGTGCAGCTTCTGCAGGCGGTGAGGCAGACGCTGCTGCAGCTACTCCTGCAGTGTCTTTCGAGGGTGCGGCTGTCCGTGAAGCCGCTGCTGTCTTTCTTGCTGGAGAGCCACTGCTGCACTTGTAGCGAAGATTGCCGGAGCTGGTTGCCCCAGGTGTCTGTGCGGGCGTTGCTGCTCTCTCGGCCTTCGTCCCGCTGGTGAAACTGCTGCTCTGCTGCGTTCTAGCCTCCTCTTTTGATGTGGCTTTGCTGTGTGGATAGGTGAAGTTGCCATGCTGAGCTGCTGCCCCCTCAGTCAAAGATACGTACACGCACAGGTGAACAGATACGTACTTATATGGAGGTGCATGCTTCATGCAGTTGAAGCTGGCAGGTAAAACCTGAATCACTGCCTGCCTCTCTGATAATGTATATACCTTGACAGCAAGTCTTCTCTTCTCTCCGACGCCGTGGGACGACGTTGCGCCACCGAGTGCTGCAGCAACTGCCGTCCTGCTGCTGTGCTTGCTGTAGGCCCTTCCACAGCGCCTAAGACTGTGGGGGCAAACTTAGCACCGAAGAGTCGTGCAGGTGCAGTTCCACGGGGAGATTCGAAAACAAGAGGAATAAAAGAAGAGCTTGAGTCTTGACTGTCAGCAGCAGATGCGCGTAGAGCAGCAGCGGTGGCCTCCGCCGCCGCCGAAACAACACCGTCGACGACGTCCACCAGTGGGTACAAGAGAGCTGCTTCTCGCCAGCGCAGGCTGCTAAGGTGCAAAAGAATTTCAGCAAGACAACTCAAGCGCCGCCGCACGCCTACAGATTCACAAAGGTGTGGAGCAGCTGTGAAACAGCTGCTACTGTTCTGAGTCCTCGCCAGTGCCAGCATATCCGCTGCGGCAACTGCTGTGGCAGCAGCTCGCGCTGCTGCAGTCAGGCTGCTTTTGAGTTCTTCAACAGGGCGCCTCCACAGCTGCGGAGTGCCAGTGCTAAGGCGCTGCTGCACCAGATGCAGCGCCAGCCGCACCAGCGCACGAGCAGCATCAGCGCTTGCTGCTGCGGCGGCCAGCTGTGTCAGCAGCGCTACTTCCGACAGAAGCGAAAGTGGCGGTGGAGAAGCACCGGCAGACACTCCCTGGCAAAGCCCCCTATCGTGCTCTTCGTCCCTGCCGAAAGCGCTCCCGCTAGCAGAGCGTCTGCTGTCAGAGCTGTTGGCGCTGCTGCTGCGTGCTTTGAGGAAAGATAGTGTGGCCGCTTCTACAGCATCTTTCAACGTTAGCAGCTGCTGCAGAGCCTCCTCCTGGAGCACATAGACTTCCGGCAACGAAGGAGCATCTAGCCAGAACTCTTCAATGGGCAGCGTGGCAGCTGAGGCGTCCGGCAAGTCCCTGTCCGCGCTCGTCCTCCAGTTGAGTTCGCGCGGCGTGCTGCGATCAACGCTCCAGTTGTAGCTGCTGCTGCCGCCACGGCTGCCGCTCCTGTTCAGATTTGTGCTGCTGTTGTCGTCGCTCCAGTTGTTAACCTCGGCATTGCTGCTGCTGCGCGCGACAACGCTCTTCTTCCCGGTGTGACGTCCTTCTGAATCTGCATTTTCTTCGGAAGAGATCCAAGCTGACTCGCATGTGCTTCCGTCATCCCTGCACAACACCCTACCTTCAGTTACGTGCTGCTGCGTCTCACCAATTTTGTTTCCACGCGTCTGGATGTCTCCCGATGGAACTTGTGCACGGCACGTGGCTGCTGCTCCTTTCTCGCCAGCAAAAGAGACCGCACACTTCGGTGCTTCTGGAGCCACGATTCGGAGAATTTCTTCTTCTGCACTTCCAAGGGGAGCAAAAGCAGGCGGGAGCGCCAACATGGCCGTCCTGGCTTGTCCTGGTGCTCCTGCCGCTGCAGCGTGGGGAGCTATCAGTGACGGTGTGGCGAACTGCTGTGCCGGGGGGGGCGCTGCGGAGAGTCGGAGTCCCATTGCTGCTGCAGTCGCAGCTGCGACGTGAAGATCAACTGCCTGCTGATGACGCTGCTGCTGCAACGCCTCTTTGACAGCGCGCACAGCCTGGGAGTTCACTGCAGCTTTAAGCAGCGCAGCGACAGCAACCCAACCAAAAGATAGCAGCGGAAGAGCAGCACTAGCAGCGTGCCCGGAGGGAAATTCCATAGAGGCAAAGGCAGCAGCAAGCGAGGCAGCGAGGGCAGCCAGTAAAACGGGTTCAGGCGTCAGCGCTCCTGAACACCGCCCCGCAACCACGAGCAGCCTGCACCACACAATAGAAGTGGCAACGGCGGGAACAACACATACAACTGTCGCACGCACAGCTGCAGCACCACACAGCAGCGATGCGACACCGGAAAAGCGTCCAGGCATGAGACGCACCTCGGCAGCGCCACAGAGATGACAGCAGCCGAAGCACCGGTGACAGCAGCAGCACCCTGCAGCGGCAACAGCAGCAGTACCCCACGAACCAGCGGTGACAGGAGCTGCATCCCACGAAGCAGCGGCAACAGCAGCAGCATCCCACTTGGAGCAGCAACTAGCTACGGCACAACGGAGCCGCACCAGTAAAGCAAAGGCTACAGCACCAGGAGCTCCAACATCGCCCTCTCCCCCACCCATCAGCCTCAA
The DNA here is from genome assembly GCA_000727475.1 of Sarcocystis neurona. Classification (NCBI taxonomy): domain Eukaryota; phylum Apicomplexa; class Conoidasida; order Eucoccidiorida; family Sarcocystidae; genus Sarcocystis; species Sarcocystis neurona. The sequence goes on from KL647291.1 coordinate 4,906,916, forward strand.
CAAGCTACGCACGGCAACAGCAGCACTTCCCACGGCGCTAGGCCACAACAGAAGCAACGGCCGCAACAACACGTAACGCAGCGCCTGTCTGATGACAGAACCATCATCAGCGCCCAGCGCTTTGGTGGAGTGACAGCAGCTGGCCAATAGCAGAAGTAAAAATAACGCCAAAGACAGCCCCAGGACAACACTAACACTGGCCGGATAGCTGCAGCACCAGCAAACCGAGGGCACCTGCGACAGCACTAGCCACGAGGAGGCGGCGGCTGCGTCAGTGCTCTAACAGCAGCTCCAGCAAGAAGATCAGAGCAACCGCATTGTAACGTTGCTGCTCAAGCAGCAGTGCAACCTCAGCCAGCGCTCCGCCTCAGCCAGCACTGCCCTGTCGCCTCACTATTCAAGAGAGCACACACGTGTACTCCCGGCCGGCTTTGACGACTGTAGATATTGGCGCGCACCGTTACAAAACCGACAACACAGCTTGTTCGAGGCAGCGGGACAGTCCAGCATTCTTTCATGCAAGAAACGTATGTTCTTTCGACAACATCCACCTACAGATATGACCAATCTACGCACCTGTGACGCGTCTACCCATACGCTGGTACAAAAGTCTCTCCCTCTCTCTCCATATATATGTGTATATATATGTAGGCAATCACATTTTTCCAGACGGTTGCATGTGCGTAGACGGCAGTGTCTTGTGCAGATACTTCTACGCGTCGTCGTCAGAACAGGCACACGGTGTCTTTGTGTAGATGCACATACGTAGGAGAATCATCGCACAGGCACCTCCTACGTATGTCTACGCATCTGCAAATGAACAGCCGCCAAATAGGCCGCACGTTTAGAGACACCGCCCACAACAAAAAAAGGGAGGCCGAACCAGGTGAAAGAGCTCATCAGATGCTAAAGGAGGACGGGGTGCATCGGCCGCATGCATCATGCGCACATACACTGGTGTGCACTTCTATGTATGTATGTACATATGTATATATAAGTAAGACTCGAAATTCTCTAGGCGACGCGTGTTGTGGCTCGTGGGTCTTTATACACATAGGGCAGGCATACCTCTTTATGTGAAGATCCATACGTGTACCACCACAGGTATATACGCGTGCGCAGCAACTATACATCAATACGTATATACATATATATACACGCAGAGCTTGTATAGGAACGCACGTCTACGAAAGTGTTTACGCTGCGCGTTCAGCCGCAGCAGACTCAGGGAAATAGGACCGAAGTTCGGGCGCATGTGTCGCTATGGCTACACGACGGGAGGCATCGGGTGCCAAGCAAGGATATGTCTGTTTACCAAACAGATCCACGTGGGTTTCTACCTACTTGGGGAAGGTCGACGGTTGCAGGACACTTCACAGGAAGACACAGAGAAAAACTAGCAGAGAGGAAGGCCGACTTCAAGAGGTGACACGAAGAGCTCTGCAACGACGAGAAATACACACGCGTAAACAAACCTACTTGTGTCGACACCTGGTGTTCTTTCTGTGTTTGCCCTGTATGGGTACTTGTGTACGTTTGCCTATCTACGCGTGTGTGCGTATGTGTGTACACCATATATGTACATTCACGTGTAGGGAGTACACAGCGCGTGAAATTTCAAGAAGTTCTGTTTGTTGTCCAGTTCCTCACTGGAGCTGGGCAGCAACAGAAAACGTCGCGGGCTCCCAGGCGAGGCGGCGGGAGGCGAAGAAGAGAAGTGACTTGCGCGCTGCATCCAAGCGCTGCTGTCGATCCGCGATTCCCACCGCCACCTCGTGCGCTGCTGCTGCCCCTCCCGTCGGTCCTGCTGGGCTTGCTGCGGCTCCTTCAGGGACTTCCCTACTTGTCGTCCAGCAACAGCAGGCGTGGAAGAGCACAGCGCTCAGTTGCTCAGGCGTAAGGATCCTGGTGCCCCGCACAGCACATCAGAACGCAGTGCAGTCAGCTTCGCAAAGCACCGGCAACAGCAGCCCAGCTTGAACGGGAGACAGCAGCAGCTGTGAGCTTCCTCGAGAACCAGGAACTGCAGCACACGCTTAAGCCAGCAGCGCGGCAGCAGCTGCGTAAAAGTACACATGCGTCAGCTGCGGAGACCGCTCCAGGTGTCTAGGCGGCAAGAGCAGGTGTTGCCGTCAGAGAAACAGCAGCAGCAGAACTGCTAACATATGTCCGCTTTTCTTCTTGGCAGGTATTCTATCCGTATACGCCTCGCCCTAATACCGACGCATGCACACGTGCAGTGCTACCCTACCGCAACAATCTACTGAAGTACCATCCACTCTCGTGTGTGGAGATACCCAATGTCTGTGAGTACCCAACGCCGCAACCACGCACACACATGTGCAGATACAAAGAGAGATAAATATACATATGTATATATAACATATATATATATATATATGTATATGTAGATTTGTACACATACACACCGGCGCGTACACACGTTGTTTCACAATTACGTTTCCATGCAAACGTACGCGCCGACGCCTGGACGCATATATGTATTTTTGTATGTATATATATATGTGTATGTGTGCACATGTTTATAGATGTATACCCGCATTCGAACTTACGGACGTATGCAGGCATCAGCACGTATATACGCATATACACATATATACATATATGTGTAAGTGTGCACGTGTGTGTGTATACGTATGTGGATGCATGTATGTATATGTATGTATGTATGTACATATGTATGCGGATGTACGTGTGTATGTCTGTATGTCTGTATTTGTATGTATGCGTATGTATGTACGCGTATGTATATATTCACGTATGGATGCATATGTATGTATGTTTGTATATATGTGTATGCATATGTACGTACGTGTATGTATGTATGTATGTATGCATGTTATACGTATGTGTGTATGCATGCGTATGTGTGCACGTCGACTCCTGTGCCAGGGGTTTGCACTGCTGGTAGAGAGTGGTGCAAAGAACGCACCCAGAGTAAGCAGACGCTCCCGTTTGTCTACTCTTCTATTTGCCCTTGCTTCAGTCTTTCCGCTTACAAGGACGTCTTCAGAGAGGCGCGTAGGCATCCGCGGAAAAGTTCACGCGCACTGCAACTACCCCCGGCATTCCACACCGGGGTCGCATGCACCAGCATCAAGCCTTTATACATACATACATACGCGCACACATACATAAATACATACAGACGCCTACAGATATATGTATAAAGGGTGAGCATGTCTCTCTGCATGCAAGCGGAAGTACTCACGCTCTCTGCTGAAATGACATCGGCGTGAAGACACCTTTCATTTCATCTCCTTGGTACAAACGGGTCCGTATCCGTTTTCTTGCGAGACACCAGCTAGAAGCGACGTCAAGCCGTCAGTGAGACAAACGTCCTGGCCACCGTGCTGTGGTGGCCGCTCGTACTCTATTGTTAGCTTTTCCGTGGCTTCTTTTTTGGCACAGCCCAGCCACGACTTCTTACCGGCGCTTCCGTACGGCAGCCAACAGCACGGCTTCTTCTAAGATGATTTGTTGCTGCTCCATTTCCTGCTCCCAGCCGTGCTGTTCCTGGTGTTGCCTGGCTTGTGCTGCAGAAGGAGCACAAGCAACGGCAGCGAGCGCTTCGCTGCAGCGCAGCAAATCCTTTCCCGTAGTGCGATGTGCTGCAAACAGCAGCCACTCCAGACGACGTGCCTTCGTCTCTCGATCAATCCCACTGCCACTGCTGCTGCTGCTGCGATGGCTGCTGCTCCTGCTACCATTGCTGCTGCTGCTGTCGTCGTTGCTGCTGATGCTGCTGTCGCCGCTGCTGTGGTCCCTACGCGGCGAGCTCTTCGCAAGGTTCCGTGCATGCGGAGTCAGCTTGTGTTGCAGTCGCTCATCGCCTACGTTGTCTGCAGCTGACGTCCTTGCTGCTGCTTCTGCAAACGCTGGTACTGCTGTAGCGTCTGACCCTGTTGTCGCTGTTGCAGTTCCTGCGGTCGTTCCTAGTCCTTCTGCCTTGTCTCGATCCGTTGCTGCCGAGTCTCGAGTTGCCGCCGCTGTGGACTGTTGTATGGCTGCTGTAGCTGTTTCTACGACTGCCGCATCTGGCGCTGGCAGGAAACGACGTCCTGTGTGAGCGCGCAGGCACTTGTTCGAAGAAGGAAGGCAGCCAGTGGCGTCTTCTTCCTCTTGCCTGGACGACGAACTCAACAGTTGTTGCTCTTCCTGTTGCTGCAACGCTGCGGCAGCATTTAAGAGCAGGTGCAGCAGCGGGGCATCCAGGAGTCCGGCGGCTGGCTTCGCACGCATATACAAGGCTGCGAGAGAGGCCGCATGGCGTGGCTTGAAGGACTCTAAGAATTTCGCCTGCTGCTCCTGCGCTGCCGACAGCGCGGCCGGGAACACCTCTATGCCGCTGCTGCGTCTGCTAGGCTTTCTGCTTGTGCCGCGGCCGCCCACGCTGTTGCGCAGCCGGTTGCTGTTCCGACTGTGAACTTGTACGTTGTGGCTGCAGGCGGCGTAGGCGGCAGGCGAAGGTAAAGCAGCAGCAGGATACTGCAGCGCTCCCAGCCGATACAGCAGCAGCTGGCGACACTGCTGCAGCAGCTGCGCCGAGAGCACGCCGTTTGCATGCAGGCTCCACAGTAAGTTGGTGAGATCCTGCAACAACGTACAACCGGTACGCTGGCCATGAGGTAGGCAGCTTGGACTGTAGCTACGCCGGCACGGGCTTTACCTCGGACCTCTTCTACCGCACAGGACCTGTCTAGCTAGTCGTCGCCTTCACGAATATTTCTCTGTGCGGCATAGAATGTTTTCTTCTCATCTTGTCCACCTAGCTCTCACACGTGATGCAACGATCGAAGCCGAGAGCGGTCAACGCACGCACCAATCGAAAACAGCTCCTCGGTTGCACACGCACTTATTCGTTTACACACAAATGCATGTATTGATATGTATGTGTATATACATATGTATGCATATATGCGTATACGTATGTGTACATATATATATTATATGACTCAAGGAAGCACGTGGTGAAAACCCGCTAAATGTAGTTGGGGGATGAAGGATTTGTCGAGAGCACCACACGTTGTCTCGCACAGAACTGCAGACTGCCTGGGTCAGCGTCTTTGTCCGATTGCCCCTCCCGCAACAGCCACCTTCGCTTAGTGAGGACATTCTTCTTGCGTGCACGTCCACTGCATTCTGCTGCTAGACGTCCCCCACTCCTGCAGGTGCCTGGGCCGCCGTGCGCTTCCTGCAAGCACCCTGTGTAGTCTGCTGACATATATTCAACGGATTCGCACGCTACCACCAGGACTCCTCGTACATCGGGACAGCCCAGCCGTCAACGCACGCGTCCGCTTGTCACTTCCTGTACCTCTCCGTGAGTCAACTGGCGTGCTGACGCTGATTCTCCGAGTACGAGAGTCCTCAGCCACCTGAGCGGCGCGAGTGGATGCGACGCTGCTGCCTTGTAATCTCAGCACTTTGGACTATGCACTCGGTCTAGAGATCTGCGGACATTTCGTGCCAAGATAGACCCGTCTGGTGGTGTACACAGGCCCCGCCTTGTTCCAGTGTACGTACACCAGCCAAAAGCCTTCTGTTGTGGCTGCGCACGGGCTTGCTTACGTCTGCGTGGTCAATTTCCTGTATATGGACAGACATGCGCGCTGCGACTTTACGCAGCAGCAGACGCTTCCCATTCAGCAGCAGCTGCTTCAGCGTCCTCAGTCCACTGGCTTCTTCACGAGAAGCGACCGCCGTTTCTTCCTTCCTCGTCTTCTCACCAGATGCGGGGGCATCTCTCGCGGCGAATGCAGCTTCTGTAGCAGCAACCTGGCGCTCTGAAGATAGAGCCGCGGCGGCTTCTCCACCGGTGCGCGCGGCACCACGCGTAGTTGTACTTGAAGAAACACTGGCAGCAGCACTTGTCCACCGAAAAGCGGTAGCGTGAGAAGCTTCTGGTGTTGCTACTCCCGTACGAAGTTGATCCCTGCAGCTGCTGCTGCCCCGACGTGTGACATGTGAAGCACCCGTGCCTCCTATTCGGCGCAGCGCGCTGCTGTTCAGCAGAGCCGCCACAAGCGCAAGCTCACGAGCGGCGAGGTCTTCCACTCGCTGCTGCAACATATGTATGCAGTGCACGGTGGCAGGCGTCAACACGAGGCCACTGGTGACAAGGTACTTCAGCGACAGACATACGTCATGCGCAGACATCACAGGCAACAGCTTCTCCAGCGAGCCTAGCAGCCGCCTCCACTTGGGGTGTATGTACACCTGACGAGAAGCAGAAACATCTGCAGAGATCTTGCACTGCGGGCGCTGCCAGGCAGAGTTGATCACGCTGCTAGGATCACTTGCTGTTGGGAACGGATGGCCTGGCTGCAAGGAGTCATTCCAGCGTTCGTCAGCGTCTGACGCCCGGCCTTCCAAAGTGCAGACGGGAGTTACTTTCGCTGCGTTAGCTGCTGCCACTGCTGCCCCCTCACTGCTGCTCCGGGAGCCGCTGAGACTGCTGTCACCCACACTGCTGTCGCAGCTGCTGTACAGACCACCGCTGCCGCAGCTGGTAATATGTGCGCCAGCGGGACGTTTGGGATCGTTGCTGCTGTTCGCTGTGATGCTTTCTACAATTTTACCTGCATCCTCATGTTGGCTTCTGCTGCTGCTGTTGTCAGTGGTGACGTTGCTGCTCCCGCTTCTGCTTTGACTGTTGCTGTCACCGGTGCTGCCACTTCTCTCTTTGAGACTGTGCACTCCCGTCTTTGTCGCGGTCAGAGTAGCAGCAGCAAGGCAAGCATGCGGCAAGTCTTCTTCTGTGTCCTCTCGCCCTCCGAACACAGAAGCTTCTTGTATGTGCGTGTCTGCCTGTGGCTGCGTCTCCGCTATCTGCTGCGCTGGTGCGTGCGCCTGTTGTACTCTCTGCTGATGCGCAGGTTCCACCTGAGGGTACAGCTCCTGAGCCCGGCGCTGCTTTATCTGCCAATGCGTTTGCTGCGCTTGTCGCAGAGGCGGCAGCAGACCCTGGTTCCTACTCTTCTGGACAGGCTGCTTCCCATCGCCCGACTCGCGTTCAGTGGCCAGGAACTGCTGCTTTTTCTCTTGCCACTGCATTGCTTGCTGCTGGCGCTGCTTCTCTCTCTGTTGCTGCTGCTGCTGCTGCTCCGTAAGCTGCGGTTCCTGCTGCTGCTGACTGTCTAGCCGTGACTCGAAGACTGCAACGGGCACCTCACACCCTGCGCCCAACTTGGTAATACGGACAGTCTTCCGCTGCTGGCCACTCAGAGAAGAACGACTTAATTGAGACAAGCAGCTACCATATGTAGGGAGTGATCCGCTTGGTACGCTGCTGCCCCTGGTATGTTCCAGGTCGGCGGCAGTGAGGTCGAAGGCAAGAGGCATCACGTCTTCTTTCGGCGCGTCGCGCAGTCGAAGCGACTTCTCCTGGTCCATGAGTTGCTGCTGCTGCGGCGCGGCCTGCCGCTTGTTCGAAGCAAGCTGCTGCTGCTGCAGGTGCTGCTGTGGGTGCTCGATGCCGTACAGTTGCTGGGTGAGCTGCTGCTGTTCTTGCAAGAGTTGCTGCTGTTGGTGGAGGCGTTGCTGCTGCAGGGCGAAACACTGCTGTCGCTGGTGCGCCTTTCTGACGAGGCGCTGCCAGCTGCGAGAGAAGCGCTGCAGGGCAAGACGCAGCCATCTGCCGTGCAACTGTCCCACACTCGTGTAGCCGTACGGCAGGCGCAGCTGCTGACCCTGTTTGTCCGTTCGCAGCTGCTGTAGTTGCTGCTGCCCGTCGTCGTGCGGTTGTTGCCTTTCCTGCGGCTGCTGCAACAACGTCACGGCTCCGGCTCGTGGGGTCAGGGCTCCTCCCTGCTGCTGACATGAACGCGGTCTCTGCGACTGCGACTGCTGCCGTGGCAGCTGCTGCGCGTGGTACTTCGGTTGCTGGGGGTGGTCGGCTCGAAGGCGCGAGGAGAAGAGAAATGGAGGAGGATCTGCTGCAAGATAGGCCCTCGCTGCTGCTGTTGCAGCTCTGCGATACCTGTTGCTGCTTTCGCTGCGATGCTTCTCGTTGGGCGAGCAACCCTGTGCTGCAGCAGCACAACTTGTGGAAGTAGCGGCGTCGCCGGCAGAAGCCGCAGCAGCAGCAGCCCCGGCCTCTGGAGGCTCAGCACCCACTGCGGCTTGCTTCTTGGAAAGACAGGGAGATTGACGGGGCGAAGCACAAGCAGCTGCAGAAGCAGCGCCATCTGCTGCCCTTCTACAGCATCGTCGCAGCATGACCCAGCAATCTCGACGTAGCGGAGGGACGCTAGCCGACTCGTTCCGCCTTGTTCTGGCAACAGCAGAAGCAGCAGCAGACCTCTGCACGCGCCCGTGCGCTACTATCGCGCCCTAAAAGGAGGGAGAGCGAAAGGGTGACGTTCGAACGGAGATGCGCCTACTAGAAGCCCAGACGCGTCTGTCCTTCTTGCTGCTGTTGCTCGCCTGTTGTTCCTCGTAGCTGTCCTTCTCTTGTTGCAGCGGCCCCACACGCCGTTGCTGCTGCTGCGCCACGGGAGCCGGCTCCACGGCCCACGCATCACACCCGTAATGGGTTGGTAGTGCTGCTCCTGCTCGACTGAACGTCTGAGACGGGGCCTGAGGCTGCGGCGGTGTTCCTGGGCGCAGGAGCTGCACAGCAGCAGGGGGGGTGGTGCCTGAAGGAGTTCCTGCCGCTCTGCCGTTCCAAGGCTCTCTTCCTGCTGCTGGGGGCGATGCGGCGCACACACGCTGCGACATATCGGAGGCCGATTTCTCGTGCACCACCAGCAGCAACAGCGTTCGTGCGCTTATGAAAGGGGCACGAGAATCAGGCTCTTCATCTTCAACACTTACGGATGCATATACATATATACATGCATACCTGTACGTGAAGACGCACGTACGCATATATATATATATATGCGTATGTGCATATATACGTATGTGTATGTCTACCCAGAAATATCACCACGTATATGCGTGAAGAAGCACACACACACGGGCGAACAGCCATATTCATATATATGTAGTAGTATATAGATCAATACATAGAGGGTGGGGTCATGCTAGAGCAGCACACCTAGCACCGCTGTAGCGCAACGCAGGGCTTGTGCAGGGGTAGGCTGTTCCATAGTGGAGGTGTTTATCTGCTCTCCTCCGCAACACATGCAAATATGCGTAGATATGTAGTCATTCGTATATATCATCCACGTGTACGCACAGATATGCCTGCACACGCCCTCATGCGTATATGCGTACATACACGCGTATATCTTTAAGCGCTGTACAGAAGAATGTGGCTCTGTTCAGAGGCGCTGCGTGTGGGCGGGGGTCGCTTCGGGGCGGCTGGAGGTGGAGGGCTTCTTCGGTGCCAGCAGCAGGAAGAAGAGCCCCGAGGTGGAAGAACGGTGGCGGCGGCCGCAGCAACACTGTGGAGCCCATCACAGGCATTGGGCTCTGCAGCAGTGCCGCGTACTTTTTCGCCCAGCAAAAGAAGCGTTCAAAGTAGCAGCAACAGACCGGAGAAGGTTCACTCCATAAGCAGATCATCAACACTGGCGTGGGTCACGTCTCGCAGGAGGAGGAGCAGAATAGAAGCGATGCTACGGGTGGAGCTGCCGTGCTCTACAAAAAGGTGCGGCTGCGGTTCAGCAGTTCATCGTAGGAGACACTGCTGCATCACGGCTCCCAGCCGGCTGCGCTCTGTAGCAGCCCAAAAAGGAGAGGCACGTGCTGCTGCCGCTGTTGCAGCGGAGCCGAGTGGTAAAACTGATCTGCAGCAGCTTCGGAAAGGAGCCCTTCAGCAGCAGCACCAGGGTCGTCGCCGCCGCTAGCGCGACACAGAAGCAGCAGTGGCAGCAGCAGCGACACCGCGATCGCAGCAGTAGAGATGAGGAGTGGCAGAGGCCGTCCACGAAGAGCAGACGCAGGAGGAACAGCAGCGACAACCACCTCTTGTCCAGCAGCCAGCGTCAGAGTCTCGGCAGCAAGGCGGACGACCGTGGCGTCAACGCGACAGTGAGCCAATCTTTAGTAAACTGCAGCAGCAGCCGCCGCGGCAGCGGGAGCACGCAAACCCCGACAGCCGACCCGCCTTTGGTACTCCTCAGTCCCGCTGTATGTACACGCAAAGACGCAGATTAAGACGGGACGCATGTAGTCGCCACCCTGAGCAAGGAGATCGAATCTCTGGCGTGCACGCGGGGCTCTTACACGCTGAGATCCCAGTGTATACGACCGCGGAGAGGTGTGCAGCAGTGTTTCTCACGACCAGCATTTCTCCTGGTGCGAGTCGCACGACACAGTCCTCTGCGTGTACGGTGTGCTGCACGTGGTAAAATGGCTGGACCCCCAGGAGATTCACTTCCGGAGGTGTGTTTCGTTTGCAGCGACACTGTAATGCTCCTGCGCGGAGCAGTCATGTGACGGCTACAGCAGCCGGAGCCGCATGGCGAGACGGAGACATAGCGCTTCAGCATCAGCAACAGCACGAGACGCGCTGACTCCAACAGGAGAGCCGCAGCAGCAGCGGCTGCAGTGGCAGCAGCGGCAGAGTTGCAGGACAGCCGATTCTGGCTAAGGAATAAAAAGCAGGGCTTGTCTGCAACGAGCACCGAAGCGCTCGCCGCATAGAAGTGGCGGGCAACAGCGACACCACGGCTGAAGCAACATTTGCGGGATATGTCTTTGCAGAAGCGCGTGAGCAACTCTCACTAACACATCTGGCTGCAACGAACCACGTAACCGGTTACACGAGAATTTTGTAGTGAGGTAGGTAACAGTCGCCCCGAGGACACATCCTCTTGTGAATCTCCACCACACACACAGCAGTTTCTCTCTCCTACAAGAGGAATAGTACCGCAAATGAGCTACTGAAGGCGCAGACAGCAGCAGAGTACCAGACGAGAAAGTTTTTGCTGGCTGACGCACGACGCCTCGCACAATGCAGCTCTTCTCACCGTCGCCGCCGTAGTTGCCGTTCGCTGCCGTGCTGGTGCTGCGGCCTCGCTGCTGGTGAGAAGAGCGGCCCCCACCGGCATGCGCATGCAGGCCCAAGCAGAGAGAGACACGGAGCCCGCAGCAAGAGTCACAGGGGCAGCACCAGCAACGGCAGGCCCGAGAACAGCGACTGCAGCAGCAGTGAACTAAACTACAGCCCACCCAAGACAACAGACAAACGAGCGCATACACATCCTACTTAGCGCATGCAGCTCCAAAAACACACCGGGGACAGTGCCTGCATCCCATATGTGTGCATGTGTACATGAGCGTAGCCTTGCAAAGTGCGTCTAGCGGTAGTACAGGTGTGTCTCGAAAAACCAAGGCCTTTAGAGATTGCAAAGGGTCCATCAGTGGGAGCAAACGTCGCTTCCTGATTTAAAGCAGACGGAGCGGGGTCTGATTGTGTATGACTGTTTCCCCCTGTGTCCAGGCGTCTACACTCGCGAATGTGGCCTGTGGTAGTACTTTAGGTGGAATTCAGGGCCGGGAGAAGGACATGCGTGTACGTTTCTGCTTCGATAAAGGCCCTCCAGCGCGTGCCACTGTGGGCCACGCACACCGGTGGGACGCGCCGTATCAACGATATGACGGAGAAATATGCTCACAAGTATTCTCACGGTACAGATGTCTACTCACCCTCTTGTGTTGTGGGATGCGTAGGCGTGCCGTGCGTACTGCTCTGGAGACATAAACACATATATATATATATATATGTTTACCTACACTTACAGGGGGACAAGCGCGTGGGGTACATACAAAGATACACGCCCGTGCACGTAGACACATTGCCTTGAATACAGTCCACGTAAATGTATACACAACTGAGTGATACGAACGAACGTATGAATAAGTATCAACTGATTAGGATACTGAATACCCACGGCTGTCCTGATATAGTCGTCAGCCGAAAACAGACAGTCGACACATGCCTGTCCTCACGCACTCGCAAACGTATCTGTTTATCTCTCTCTCCCTACACACACGTATGTGTGTGCATATATGCACACAGAAATGTGATTCCCAGTTGGCACCTCCGTGTGGGCATCGTGTGCGCGCTTGTTATAGGTGAGGCTAAGCAATGCCAATCCGTGGGAAATTAGAATTGCTCTACTTCTCACTCATGCAAGTGATGCGTACGGAGCAAGTCTAGAAAGCTGCAGCTCTTCAGGCTCGCATGCTTTTGTGGTGCTCGTCCTATAAATTGATTCGCAAGTTATGTGCATTCTTCTTCGTTGACACAGTCGACGAACGTGTCGTACAGCGGCTGACCTCGCGTTAGAGATTAAGGGACAACAACCAAAGACGGTCTCGTTTGCTGCAGCTTTCCCTCCCATACACTGACAAACGCAGACGTCCACACACCGGCAGACGCCGTTTTTCGCAGACACACATACGCCCTGTAAAAGTGAATGCTTCCTGGTAAGTGAGTATAGCACGTATATGGTAGCACTTGTAGCCATTTTGAAACATACTCGCACTCCTGCAAGTGTCCACGTGCGTACGCGTAAGTGAAAGTGCTTGTAGGACGTTATTTGCAGCTGTTTGGTTGCACTGCTTCGTGACCCTTGTCGCTCGAGAGCAGACTGCGTTTGAGCTTGCAATGGTGCAGCGCGTAGAGTCTGTTTGGAGTGTCCACCCGCCACAAGTGGGTGCCCTGTAGCGGCTGCCACCTTATCGAGTATAATTGGGAAAACGCTGTGACCAGCTTTCTCCGGATACACATCGCAGGAGGCTTCTACACTGATGTAAACGCACCAATAGCCAAGCAATACGGGCAGACCCGTGAACCTGGCAGAAGCACGGCAACTGCTTGTTTACGTCACTAGGCAGCCACAGCTTTCCCCAGCAGGGCGTTGGCCCTAGCAGCAATTGCGGCAGATTGTTCACAGTAATCGCATCTGCAAAGAGCTGTTCCCACTAGCAGCAGCTCTTGCGGCACCTTGTTGAGGGCAGCGCACCAGTATATCCGCTACGGGCTGCTTACAGCAGCCGTTGCTGCAGCGGACTGCGCAGAGGAGTACCAGTTTCGTTGTGCCGTTCACGCATCGCGGGATTCGGAGCAGCGCCAGCATCAGCTTATCATATGCAGCAATAACGGCAGCGGCAGATGACGGAACAGCGGTAGCAGAAAGTCTCCAGCAGTACGAACAGGGTGTTGCCGGTTTCAGTGACTGCAGCAGGTGCTAACAACTAGCAGCAGAGGGGAACGTAGTGTGTTGGTCAGATCAGGAGCAGCAGTTGTCGCTGCCTATTCCCCCCAAGCCCCAGTAATACGGTTCAGTTGGGACGGCCGAAGTGAGTAGTTCTGCTGCAACAGCATGGGCAGACGCCTTTTCCGTTATCGCATTGGAAGCATAAACAACGTGTCACTCTCCTTACTTGTCCACCACCAACATCAGCCGATATTGTTCATCGCATAACCGGAAGTGTATACTTTCAGTACGACAGCAAAAGATGTGCTAAAGCTGCAACCTTGTCTTCAAGCACTGGTGTCCGCGAATGCGAAGCAGCAGCACTCATCGCAGCAGTTCCGCGCAGAAAAATACGGGCGAATAGAATTTTACGTGCGAATGACCAGTGATGCAGCGCAGAGACAAGTCCAGAGAGAAACCTACAGTTGCGCGTTTAGGTACTTCTGCTGTGAGGACAGAACTACGGAAAACGTTGACACTACATGTACACGGCGTCATGCGACAGGTTTAGTACACGTAGCGGTCTGTGTTCTTTGATACAACATGTGCACGGCGTCAAGCGACAAGTCCAATTCACGTAGGGGCCTGTGTTCTTTACCGCATAGGTAGCCCTACGAGATTTCCACGTCGTGAATCAGGATATAGATATGTACACACATAGATACATACACATATACGCAAATATATATTTATATACATATGTCTACTACAGATGCAGACAGGTATACAGACAGATACACAAACCTGCAGTCATACGTGCAAGCGCGCGTACAGATATGCATTAGGCAGCAAAGAGACAGCCAACAAAGCAGTTTTGCCCACGAAAAAGGCACAGGGATGTACAGAGGAAAGTGGAGACATTCGCGCGTGTGAACAGAATCCCCCCCACGTGTATATCCGCACGTTTGAGAGCTTCCACACATACATATATGCACGCGCACACGTGCGACCACCACGTGCATGCACGTGTGAGTTTGTTAAAAAGGAGTTGTTCGAGATCCGTTCCAGATTCTGCCAGTTCACACTTCCCTGCTTCGTGCGCTGCACGCCTGCAGAAGGCGCTTGGTGCTTGAAAGCGGATATTTCTCATGCTGTTGGCGTCCTGGTCCAGCTGTTGCTGCTGCCTCTGCTGCATTTGCTCGTGCGATGCTGCGCAGTCCAACAACAAGTGACGGAAAAAGGTGCTTGCAAGCGGCAACAATTAAAAGCTGCGACAAGTATAACGTGGTCACTTGTGCGGCAGCAGAGTGCACGCATGCAGGCTCTGCCTGAGCACTGTGACAAACGGCTTTCAGTCTCAAGACGCAGCAGCCCCGGTTTGAAACGGCAGTGGCAGCAGCTGCGCACTCACTCTCCGTCTGCGCTGTGACAGACCTCCCGCTTCGTCACGAGTATCCAGCAGCAAGGCATCCTTAGAACAGCTGTTGCTGGGCTGCACCACAGCCACCGCCATCAAGCACTGTGTGCGCGAAGCAGGTCGACTCAGCGAAGACGTCTCTACTGCAGGCTAGGCGGCGCACGCGTGCGTCGCGCGCTGCACCGGGATTAACAACAGCAGCCGCACTGCCGGGAGCACAACAGCAGCACAACTGGTAGCAGCAGCAGCAGCGACACGACGGGTAGACCAGCAGCAGCAGCTTCCTTGGGGCACCAGTAGCGGTGCGATTCGCAGATCCAGCAGCGGCCCTGTTCGGAGCAGCAAAAGGTCCCTTGATGATGACAGTGCTTCACAAGTTCCCTCACTCGGCTGACCCGTCTCGTTCCTCTGCGGCTCTGGCAGCTGCGGCTGTACGTGCTGCTGCCGCTGCATATGCCTCGCTCCCAGCAGCCTGTGGGTAGTGCTTCAGGACAATCGCTTCGTACTGCCGCAACAGCAGCACATCCACAAGAGCAGCAGCACCAGCAACAGACAGTCAGTCCTGATGCAGACCTGCGCACAGCAACCGCTTAATCTGAAAGCAGCAGGCAGTACTCACTAGCACTGACAAGCAGCCTGGTCTACATACGCTCTCCTTTGTATGAGAGTACACGCTGTTTTATACACATCTGCACCACAACCCTGTACGTTTCCCTGTATACAGGTGTAGTAGTACTTGAGGGCTTAGATGTCCCCTTAGATGCCCGCGTGCGTGTACGTGATGCCTGTCTCTCTCGCTAGCACACGGAGAAATACATAAAGGTATGATGCGGTAAAGCGGTCACCACCCCCACTCCCCCTCCTAGATCGAAACTGAACACATACATATATATATAAACGCGCGGTGAAGCATGCAAAATCTGTGGCAGCACACGCGGACTGGTAGTCGCATGCAAAATCCTTACAGGTCGGTCCGACAGAAGAAACAGCGATGGCTCCCACATGTTGAGACTGTATAAATACACATACATGTACAGTCACACGCATGGGCGTATATCCACGGGGAGGAGAGTGGAGGGGGTGTTGAAGGACCCACACGCACGCGACGACAGGCGTAATCCCCGTTCTGCACAGGAAGGGTACACGCATATACGTATACATATATGTGTATACATATATGTATATATCTATATGTATATGTACATGTATGTATATGTGAATACAGTAGACACACTAGAATGCGATGAAAAAGCATGGCTCTAGAGTGTGTGGCAGCACGTAGGGACTGGAAGTCGAGGGCCCTCTACAGCGCCGCGAGGGGCTAAGAGACTGCGTGTGAGACACGTGGGTCGCCACCAGCCGTAAGAGCTCCGCATGTCCTTCTGAAACGGCTTTGTGGAGTCGTGCATGCAGTACTCGCTAGCCATACATATCTCGGACCGTGCAAATTCAAACATTACATACCTCCTTCCGGGCTTCGTTGCGCTGGGCGACGACGCTACGCAGACGCGTCACGAGCTGGCCCTTCAACGCCTGTTGGGACAGCAGTGGCAACACCCCACAGCGACAACTTCGCTGCAGGTTCTCTGCGCAGCAGCAGCAACACCAGCAGCAGCGACAGCCGCAGCAGCCCGGCCAGAAGCAGCAGCCGCACACGGATGCAGAACAACACACTGCACAGACGGCGCAGCAGCCGTGAAGCACCGATACGCGCAGGACGACCGGGCCCACGGCTAGGAATCGTCTTTGCTTCTGTTGATGCTCCCCCACGACGCAACGGGAACACGTCTGCCTCTCTATCTGTCTGTCTCCTGCCCCCTGTCTCTATGCGTTTGCATGGAGAGTCTGGGAAAGACGCCAAGCCCCACAAACGATCCTAGTAGCTGCGCCGGAACACAGTCACAGACGCTCACACCTCGGAGCAGCAGCAACGGGAACAGCAGCGGCAGCAAAACCGCTTCGTAGCGCAGCAAAACTTGGCTCTCCGCAGCCTAGCACCGGCCGGGGGGAGAAACAGACTAATGGCAGCAGCACACGGAGCCGCTTGCAACAAACAAACCCCATTATCGGTAGCAGCAGCAGCAAAGCTCATTATATCAGTGCTGCACGTACCTGCATGCACACATATATAAATATACGCGCACCTAACACAGACGGACGTAGATATATACATTGTGTATCTTGATACATACATATCACACTACCAGACCCTTCGACGACTGCGAGAGAGGACAGTGCCCACATCCCGCGCAAGCTAGGTTAAGGACGAAGAGCCGCAGTCTCACACAGCAGAGTGCCATCTATATAACGACAGCCAACAAGGACCCATGCGGCCGGAGCAGCAACAAGCATTGACAGCACCGCGGCGCAACTGCAGCAGCACCTTCGACGGGACTGAGGCAACACACATCCCTCCCAGCAACAGCGACTGCAACAGACCCTTTCCTGGGCCAGCAGCAAACGCAGCCAGCAGCAGAGAACGCGGCTGCAGGACAGCGGCAGCGCCCGCAGTACCAGCAGACTCGGCAGGCCACTGCAGCAGGACGTCGGAAGCAGCACAGACTAGGAACAACGTATGCAGCCGACATCGTTACCAGAAGTAGCAGCAGAAAAGATGCAGTATACCAACAGCACACAATTTGCGTCACGCAGAGGAAACATCCGCAGGAGCAGCCCCGGCAGCAGCTCAGCCCCCGAGCACCAGCATGGCGCAGCAGGAATTCCCTAGTTCTTCGAGGCACGACGCAACTGCAGCTGCGCCACCGCTCCCCACGGGTGCCTTCGAGAGGCGAAAAGTAGCAGCTGCTGCTAAACGCAAGAAAGCGTAGTGGAAAAACCAACTGCAGCACGGGCTTCACAGGCGAAAGCCTCGGGCAGCACACACGGCAGCGGCGCCTGCAGCAAAACCGCCGCAGCAGCAGCAGACTCCAAACGCATGCTTCGCGTTGCATAGGTGGGCTGCACACGTGTACGCAGATCATTTACATAAGCAGAGAGGTAGAAGCAACACCGCACGTTCATCCGAGGCAACCGAGAACTCCACCGCAGGGTGCAACCGCAGCAAATCAGCAGCAGCAGCAGGAAAGCCAGAAGAGGACGCAGCAGTGCAATGGCCCCCGTTAATATACGCAGAGAAGCAGACGCCCAGCCGTAACAGCTCGAGAAGCTACTGCCGCACAGTGCACCGCAACTCAGCACGCCGTAGACTGCCAGGTGCCTCTCACTTCCAGCTTTGGCAGCTCCTTCTGTTGCACCTGCTGCCGTTCCTGCGTCAGCTGCTTCTCGAGCTGCTTTGGGGGCGTCAAGACGAAGAGTCGCGAAATCTGTCGATACGCCACGCACTGCGGACCCGCTTCCTCCAGCTGCGTGCACAGGTGCGCACACAGACGGCCACGTCAATACTGAGAGAGACGCAGACACAGGCGAAGACACGCACGTACAGAGAGCTCGCGAGATGTGTGCCGCCTTCTCCACCAGTGACTGTCGTTCAGCGTGAGACTCCTTCGGCCGCAGCAGCCCCCTTCTTCTTCCAGCAAGGCAGCATCAGCACGAGACGCAGCAGCAGCAGCAGTCTCGTCCCAACAGGTGCGCAGTGCAGGGGTAGCAGCAGGACACGCAGCAGGGCCAGTACACTCGCAGCAGCAGTAGCACCACTCGCAGCAGCGGGGCACAGCACCAGCGTTCGCAGAGGCAGCAGCCAATTTTCCACAAGCAGCAACCCTTCCGGACGCGGAAACAGCAGTGGCGCTCCTAGACGCAGCAGCAGCAGCAGCACCAGATGCAGCAGGGGTAGCACCGCTGGCCGTCGGGCTGGACCAGGCCACGTGCTGCGGTCCTGCCGCAGCACCCCACACAGCAGTGGCTCAGCACCTCAGCAGCTGCTCAAAAGCAACTGCAGCAGTAACCCTGATGGAGGGAAAGTCACGCTGCAACGCCCTCTCACCGCCTCCATAGCTGCTTCAGCTCGCTTCGCTCGCAGCGCCTCAGAGTGAATTCTCGAAGCCAACTTGTGCAGCTGCTGCGTCAGCGTCTCGTAGTTCTGCTCAGCCTCTTGACTCTGCGGCAGCAACTCACAGAGACGTGAACAGCAAAGACAGCGTGGAGATCAGATCCGTACGCATGCGTACATCCGCACACAGCTATTCGTCGGTCTATACACATACAGAGAGGGGAAGGCCATACGCGTATACGCTACAAAGCAGATCAAGAAACAGATGGTAGGTAGGTGCAGATGCTGTGGATGCGGGTGGTGCAGCAGCGTCCTCTAGATCTGCTTGCTTCGCTGCCTTCAGTTGTCCCAGCCAGCCACCTTCTTACAGACACGTCTTCACGCCGGTACACACAAAGCCGTATTTCAGCATATATATATATATGCGTATATATTTGATGTGCATGCGTATCACGTCTCTAGTGCAATGCGGATGCTGTGTCCCTGTCCTGCGGATCACCTGACTCTCCGTCATACCAAGAGGTGCAGCAGGATCTTGTTGCATACGCAGTGGCAGAGCTGTCAACACCGTCGCATGAAGGGCATACACGTGTATACGCAGAGCGAGAGACAGACGCACATACATATACACATACATATATATACATATATATGCGTGTAGGTATATACATGTGTGGAAGGACCTTCGCACTCCAACGCGCAGTGTGTTGTGTATTCACACTACCCAGGAATATTCGGACTTACGCCTGAAAAGGCGTGTGCAAATATACGTACACGTGTAGACACGTCCTTTGTAGACACGTGTCTACACAGGTGTTTCTCCTCAGTGCTGCTGTCTGTGTCCACCTTGTACACATTGAGACCTGCGCACAAGCGGCCCCCACACAGGGAGTCACACTGCTAGATCTGCGTATGATACGCACCTACGTAGGCCGCAGTGGTTCCCATCTCCATATGCATGTATATATATGTATGTACATCTCTGAGTTCTGCGAATGGCAGCGCTGTGGAACGGCTCTTGCAGCGACCGCCGACACGTGTGCATGCTTTCCACGAGTCCTGGCGAAAGGCGGCCGTGCATGCATGTGTCACTTCAATAGAGGCAGGGCGCGTACGTGTCTCTGTGCAGCCCTCTCTCTCTGTTTTCCGTGTCTCTTCGTCAGCCTGCACTTACGTCTCCCAGCAAAGCACACTACCATGAATGCAGTTTTCTCTCGAGTTCTCCTACGTCTATTTACTTCTATTCACGTGGGCAGAAACGACAGACACACACGTGCACAAGGTGCGGACACAAACATGCACATACGCGACGTCCGGTCACAAGGGCCAGTTCCCACGCAGATAACTCTCCACAGACATCAACGTCTCTACCGGTGCGCTGTCGGCTGAGAAGCAGCAGGTAGAATTTTTTGACAACGTCAGCAGCAGCAGGAAGGCTCACGATGCGCTGCAGCTCACGAAGACGCTCGAGATCTGCGGAGTCGGCTGCCACCGGAAAGCCAGGCGCTTGAGGACCTGCCTCTCCTGCTGCTGCTGCTGTCTCCATCCTGTCCCGCTGCTGACGCTTGGCCTTCTGCTGTCGCTACCGCTGGAGCGTGCACTTTTTTTCCACGTGGCTGTCGCAGCAGCAGAAGCGACTCTTTGAAATTTGAAGAATGACAGGGCGCGCTGGCGTGGCGTCTACCCGCAGAAGCAGCAGGAGAGGCGGCAAGACAGCAGGTCACCACCAGCACGGCGGCAGCAGCACGGGGGTGGAAGCTGAGAACCACCGCAGGCGTGGCAGCAGCACCGGAAACAGCTGCGTACTTGGAGCAGTCGCACGCGGTGCTCTGACGGCTGCAGCACCACGACCACCCCGCAGGACAGCGGCAGCACAACCAGTAGCAGGACAGCAGCACGCGTGTAGCAGCGCAAACGGCACTCCGCTGCAGCAGGAGCAGCAACAGTACACGCGGCAGCTCCCACAAGCTTTCTTGTCCTCACACAAAGGTGCGAGGCTATAGACTGTCCGTCAGGACACACGTAGCGATTTCATTCGCATGCAGTCCTCAGCATCTCCTCGGTCGGACATCTATTTATGGCCGTAGGGATGCTGCTTCCAGGTCTGCTGTGGCCGTCGTGCTCTTCTTGTGCTCGGTGTGTCCTTCCTGTGCTGCTACACGAGTCGCTCTCTCCCTCTCTCCACCTGTATTCTTCTTCCATGCAACTCTCTGAGGGCCTTCTGCGTTGCCTAAGATCCACGACCGCACTGCTGCTGATGCTGCTGAAGCTCTGCTTGACTGCTTTACCTCCTGCGGTGCCGTCGGGCTGCCGCTGCTCCTGTCGCTGGCCCTCTGAGGAGTAACCCGATTCCCGTGCTGCTCCCGCCAGGACGACTCACTGGTACTGCTGCTGCAGCTCCGCTGCCCCTTCTCCTCACGCTGACGGCATGCGTTGGTGCCGCAAGTGCTCTACACCAACGCCTTGTGCAATCTCAGTGCCGCACCTCCTGCTGTGGGGCTCTGGTGCTCATGGTGGGTTTCTTCGGCTGTCTCTAGCGAGCTGCGGCTGGCGTCTTCGAAACCGCAGCTGCGCAGCTGCAGCGGCCCCCCAGACACTCCTCTTGACCCAAGAACTGCCGCCGCCGCCCAGGGAACTGCTGCCTCTCACACAGCTGCTGCACCTGCTCTTGCGGCTCCTGGTCGGACGGTTCCTGCCAGCTATCAAGAAAGTTTTGCACGTGCTGCGGGAAATTCGTAAACACTGCCGGTGCACATGCAGTGGCTCTTGTGCGGTCCACCGGTGTGCGGTTGTTTGCAGCAGCTGTTGCATATAAATATCATTGACCTGGACGGGTGGTTTGAAGGGGTGGTGTGAGCATTGGAACACGCCCGTAACAAGGGAAAACTGGAGGAGATACAACTTTTGAGGAGGGCGATGCACGAAGGGAAAAAGACCCGCACACATGTCACTCCGCTCAGTGAAGTTAAAAGATAGAGAGGGGCGAGGAACGGTAGGTGGTCAAGAAGGCGCAATTTTCCGCCGCTGATGTTCCTCCAGTTTGTAGGCATGTCAGCCGCTCTTTCCCGGTCTACTCTGCGAAGCAGCAGACCACGCAGGGAAATAAGAATACGAACAGCAAGAACATCCAAGAGTGATGAATAGAAGTGCGACAACAACACAAACTGGCAACAGGCATGCGCTGCACCAAGCAGCAGCTGCTGGTGGCGAGTGTGAGGCACCGGAAGATCGACTGCTGCAACGGCGACGGCTGCTACCGCGGCTGCTGCCCTGCACGTGCTTCTCCCTCCTCCCTGTCACCTGCTGCTGCTCGCATGCATGCGACGGCATTTTTCGTTAATTTTTGCTCACCTTTTAATCGCTTGCGGCTGCAGCAGCCACAGAAGCTCAGTGCAGTACTAGTGGGCAACAGCAGCAGTAGCAGCAAGGTCAGAAGAAGCCGAGGAGAAGGCATCTTGGCGCCGCAGGGCCACGGCACGCAAAAACAGCCTCGGGACGCGCCAAGAGCAACAGGACACTGCAGCCTCATCAGCAGCATCGAGTTGCAGGAGCAACGTCACCGGAGCTCCTGCAGCTGCCAAAGGGGTCAGCAACAACCACGACAGCTACTTTTGGCGACAGAGTGAGCCACCCGGCTCGATAACTAAAGCGGTCGGCAACAGCAGCAGCCCGGTGCCGCAGGCCAAGCCGCCTTCAGCCTTTGGGAACGCCAGCAGCAGTAGCAGAATCACTCTTCAGGAGCTCCAGGACCAATCGTTGCGCTCTACAGTAGCCGCAACAACAGCAGTAGCACGCTGCAGAAGCAGCTGCAGCACTTCTTCCGCATTCACGTCTACAACAGCAACGCAGGCACTCTAGCAACGGCGCAAGGCGGACCGGTAGTGGCAGAGCCAGTAGAAAACGGCGATGGCCCGGACCGGACCATGAACAGCAGCACCAGCAGCAGTAGCAACAACAGCGGCGGTAGAAAGAACAGCCGCAGTAGCAGCCGCGGCAGCAACAACAGCAGAAGGAAGAGCAACAGCAAGGGCAGCAGCAACACAGGCAGCAACAGCAGTTGCAACAGCGGCGACAGCAGCAGTCGCAGAAGCAGGCGCAGACACTGCAGCAGGGTGGCCACAGGGGCTGAACAGGCGGTGCTACAAGAGGCTCAACAGCAGGAGCCGAAGCAGCAGCAGAAGCAGCAGAGAGGATAGCCACCAAGTAATAACAGAGGTCGCATCCAAGGAAGACGAGATGGATGCGGGAGAGGACAGCAACCTCACTGCTGCTGAAGAAGAGCGAGAAGACCTGATTGATGATTTGCACTACGCAGCGCGCTGCGGAGAGCTGCAGGAGGTGAAAGAAGCCCTTGCCGCCCTCGAAAAATTCCACCAGCTTTCCACACCCCGCACGTGTTGCTGCTGCAGCAGCTGCAGCAGCCGCTTTGCTCATGTGAGGCTCAGCTCTGGCCAAATCCGATGCAGCAACAGTAACAACAGCAATGGGCGCAGCGGCGGTAGTGCCAGCGGTGGCGCGACCGATAGCAGCAGCAGCAGCAACGCTGGAAGGAGCGATGGCGGCAACTGCAGCGGCAGCAGAGATAGTAGCACCAGCGCGTGCGACGACAGCAAGAAGAGCAGCGCGGCGACCAACAACAGCGGGGGACAATATCAAAGCGTCTGCAATGGCGCTCATAGCAGCGGGCCGGCCACGTCACAGCGGCAGCCGTTAGGCTGCACGTGCTGCTGCTGCTCGCCTGTTAACGCACGAGAGAGTCGCGGAGGACTAACTGCCCTCCACATGGCAGCAGCAAATGGCCACACTGCCGTGGCGGAATATCTCATCTCCTCTGGTAGGGAGACTCCGTATATGTACATACGCAGATATATGTATATATATGTATATATATATATATATGTGTACATGTGCAGGTGCACTCTTGAGTATAGTACAACTGCGCACATAGGCACAGCAGGTCCGTACTCACGCGCACATACATCCAGACGTTAGTTCACGCTTGTCTCCCTCTGTGTGTGTGTGTGTGTGCGTGCGCGCGCATGCATATACGTATGTATGTATGCGCGTATACACACAACAAAATACGTGTAGGTGTACATATGTGTATCCCTGTACGTCCGTGGGTGGATGTGTGCGTCTGCATGTATACGTAGATACATGTAACACCCTGTACCACCAGCTGCTGCTCTTCGTGTCGAGACTGATGCTTCTGCTGAAGTTCTCGTATAGGCATGAGTGTCCCAGCGTCGGCAATTTCTCTCTGGCTGGCGCTGCTGTGGAAGCGACTGCAGCAGCAGCAGTAAGACGCACGTGCGGTTTTGCGTGCTGCGTTTGTCGACCTCCAGGGGCGCAGCATCTGGCGAATAACAGCGGTAACACACCGCTGCACTGGGCAGTCACAAACAAACACGTGGCGATGGTGAAGCTCCTGCTCGGTAGCAGCAGCGCGGCTCCCTCACCTCCTCCTGCTGCTGCCGTCTCTGCGCCTGCTACGGTGTCGACGCCTCATGCCGTAGCACCTGCGTCTGCTGCTGTAGCCGCTTCCTGTGGCGCTCCTGTTGTATCAGCTGCGCCCGAGGCTGGTACGCCACGTGCTGCTCCTTCCTCTGCGGGCCGGAGGAGGTCTGCTGCAGCGGCTGGTGTTGAAAACGAAGAGGAGGACGGCGGTTTGCGGCTGGAGCAACTCGAAGGAGACCCGTTCAGCGGTGCGTTTGTTATCGATGTGCTGCAGCGCAACAGTGTGGGACGCAGCGCGTTGTCCGAGGGATTTGACAGCGGAGACGCAGAGATTCTGCAGCTGCTGTTGGAACACCCGTCGGCGCAGCAGCTCGAGGAAGCATACGCCCCCATGTTTCAAGCAAAGCGCCGCAAGCCGATGTCGCGTGACGCTGCAGTAGGTCAGGACAACGGGAGCAGCTGCTGCAGCAGGAGCAGTGGTAGCAGCAGCAGCAAGAAGAGAAGCGGCACCAGCAGCAAGAAAACGAACAGCAGCAGCATTGGCAACAGCAGCACCAGTAGCAGGACGGTTGTAGAGTCGGGGTCGACAAGCGCAGGGTCCCCTAGTAGCAGCGATGGATGTTGGGATGCATCTCCTGTTTCGTCTGCTGACAAAGACAAAGCAGGCTGTGCTGCTGCTGCTGCGTCGGCGTCTTTTCTAGCTGCTCCACCTGCGTCTTCTAGAGACGGGGCACGCAGCGCGAGCGAGCGCAGAAGCAAAGGCAGCCACAGCAGCGGGGAGCGCAGCAGCCGCAGCAGCAGCAGGGAGCACAGCAGCGGCGGCAGCGGGAGTGGGGGCCCCAGCAGCAGCACGAGGGAGGAGAACCTGTGCAGCTGCGCAGCAGAAAGTCACGTCGTGCAGAGCGTAGTCCACGAGCTCCGGTTGGGTTGCAGCGAGACTTCGTCTGTGGTCGACGCGTCGCAGCAGCAGCAAGAGCACGAGGAGAAGCGGGCATGTGGGGAGGGCCTCTCACCTCTGTGTGTCTGTGGCGACGACTTTGACGCAGCAGCAGAGAGCAGAAGGCAAAGCAGCCACAGCAGCAGCGAACACAGTGGCAGTCGCAGCAGCCACCTTTGCCCTGTCAGTGGCAACAACTGCAGCAGCAGCGACACGGGCGGAAACTGCAGCAGCCGCTCCGGAAGAAAATCTGTCTTTGTGAGGGAGGTGGGACTCTCGTGGATCGGCGACCCGTTCGAAGGCGAGGCTGCTGCTGGAGACACGACAGGGGTGCACCTTTGGACGGCAGCAGTTGTCGGGGCGCAGTGGATGACCCGTCTCGCCCGCAGAGTAAGGCTGCAGCAACCCGCAGCAGTAGGAAGAAACCGAGCATCGTCTCAGCACTTGGGTCTGCTTCTCCGTCTCAAGTAGAGAGCTTCCCCCCTGCGCGTCCGTGTCTGGACGCATTTGCGTGTCTCTTGCCGGCGACAAGCTCTTCCACAAGCGGGGCGCTGTGCGCACCGGCACAAGCGTAAACAAGCAGGTGTCACGTACGCAGGCAGTCGTACATATGCGTCTGTGCCTATGCGTCTCCTGAGCTTGTGCCCCTCTATACCCCTATATATGTATATGTGGAACACGTCTTTGTGTCTCTCCCGGCGTCTCTCTCTATGTACGTACACGCATGTGTGGAGCACGTGTCGGTGTCGCCGTCGACCTGCAACAATATACGCATGTGTATATCTAGGTGGAGCACATGTAGGTGTTTCTCGCCACCTACACATGTAGGCGTGTATGTGTATGTGGGGTGCTACTTCATACTTTTCTACTTGGAGATGTACTCAGCAGATCCACATGGACGAGGTGCAGGGGCTTGTACTTCCCCGGGGCGGTACGTCTAACGGCTGCTTTCCCCGTGCGAGTGAGTGCGTTGCCGTGTGGCCGTGAAGGCAGAGAAAGCCGGGACGGCTCTCGCTGTATCCTTTCACTCTCGCCTGGGAAGCTGCTGCAGCTTCTGAGGGCGCCACGTATATCTCAGTCGGCTGGCACGTGTTCAGACATCAACGCATGCGCATAGTTATGAGTCTTCGTTGTAACGGTCTCGCTCTCTCCACGCATCTCTGTATACGTATACTGTATATATGCACAGAAGATATGTGGGAGAACACGCATGCGTGTAAGCCCTCAGGTGTACGTCTACGCATATTTGCTCGGGAATGCATGCGAGACGGAATGCATCAACGTCCTGCCTATACAGTACGTACGCCGGGACAACTGGTGTGTGTGTGTGTGTGTGTGACGCTTCGGAGTATCGCAGAGCTCGTGAGTAGTAGATTCTGCGTGCGGCGTAGCTGTCTGCATGCGACTGCTTCGCTGCCTGCATCGCTGCATGCACGTTCCTCTGCATATGAGTCCAAGCGCGCAATGAGTGCGTTCGTGTGGCTGCCCAGGGAGAATTTGCGAACAAAAGCGTGCTGGAGGTGGGCGCGGGCTGCGGCTTGGTGGGAATGACTGCTGCACTTTTCTCTGAAGCACCGCTGAAGAAGCTGTTTTTGACGGATGTCTTTCCGCATGCGCTCGAGAATCTGAAAGTTGGCCTGCGTCTCAACAATCTGCTTACCAGCAAGACCGTCTGCAGCAGCAACGCGAGCACGAACAATAGCAGCAGCAGTGCCAGAAGCATCGGCAGCAGCAGCACGAGCGTGAAGAGCAGTGCGGATGGCAGCAGAATCGACAGGTGCACTAACAGGGACGACAGCGGGAGGGACAACAACAATCGCAACAACACCAGCATCCAGATTCACGGTGACTGCGAAGCTCCCGGCAACTGCAACAACAGATGCGACAGCAGCAGCAGCAGTGGGGCGCCATTGGAAGCAGTTGTAACTGCATTCGACTGGGATGCACATCCTTCGTCTTGGCCAGAGGTAGGCAGGTCGATTTAAGATGGCGGGTACTCTTCGAACTGCGTGTACCAGGCCTCCGCCACCACCAGCAGCAGCAGAAGCGGCTCAGAACCAGCAGCAGAGTCACAAGCAGCATAATCACCGACAGCGCCTTACAGCGCAGCGCCGCGACGCAGCAGCAGTGGTGGAGGCGTGAACAGGACACACGCTTGCGGCTGTGCATATTAACAGAGAAATGTTCTGCAGCGAAAGGGCACTTCTTGCGACCACTGTTCGGTTCGACATGCGAAAGAAGTGAGGAGGCGGCACTGTCATTGCTCCCGTAGCAGCTGCAGGAGCAGAGGACTTTTCCCTGCAGGATCTCTTGCTGTCCTTGCAGTTTGCAGTTGCTGCTGTTGCACTAGAAGAGGAAGGGGAGCCGTCGGTCTGCTGGTGGTGCGGACAGCGCTGTTTGCTTTGGCCTGCCTCTCGCTGCTTTGTGGTGAGCCGGCGGCGTGACGGGCTGTCGCTGCACAGGTGCTGCGGTGGAATCTGTTGCTGCTGGGAGGCTGGCGTGCTTGCTGCGTTTTGCTGTGAAGTAGGTGGCGCTGTCGGCATTGCTGCTGCGGTGTGTTGCTGCGACTGTCGGTGTTGTCCCTGCTGTCAGTCTCACTGCTGCGGTACGTGGTGCTGCTAATGCCGTACGTGCCGCTGCTGCTGTTGCCCGGACTGTGCCTGAGCTCTGCGTTCATTCGCGCAGCTGCTGCCGCCGGCGACTTTGCTGGTTTTACGGTGACAGTTGCTGACTTCCTTGCTGCGGTCGAGGGCGCAGCGGTGGAGCAGGTCTTCGGCAATGCTCTTCGTCTACTTGCTTCGCGTGCTATTGGTGGTGCTCTTGTGACGCTGCTTTGGCGTCTCTTCAGGGCTGGCATGGCGGCTGGGACGTTGTCGTGGGAAGCGATCTGGTGTATGAACACCGCACAGTGCAGCCGTTGGCTGCGGCAGTCGCGCAGCTTCTGCGGAAACCGTCGGGCGTTTTTTACTACGTGCACCGCCTTGAGAGACAAGGAGCCGGCTCTTTCGTAGACGCGTAAGCTGTAGGCCTGTGGCGTAGTGTCGTCTGTTGCTTTGGCTGCGGCAGCTCCATTAATAACTAAGCTGCGACAGCAGGACCTGCTCCATTCCGCGTTGTCTGCTGGTGCCTCTGCGTGTATCTGCGAAGCGCGGGAGGCCCAACTGTAGAAGGTGTTGGAACTGGAGAGGCATAGGGGGCTTCCGTTGAGTTTCTCTCACTTTTATTCTCGACAAGGGGGTGCGCGGACAGAATCTACCTGTAGACACTTGTGTGCGGACTGCCGTATCCATATACGTACATGTATACATACATATCTGTGGTACTATGTATAAGTAGATATGCACATATATACATGTACGCACATGTGTATATACATGTGGATATGTATAACTGTATATGAGTTTTGTGAAGGTGCGTCTCAGGTGGTTTCAGTTGCTGAGACTGCACGAACACACGTGTGTCACTGGCTGCCGTCGTTTTGGAGGTGCCTGCGCTTTTTGCGCTTCTTTTGTTAATGTCTGCAACATTTTGGGTCCGTTACTTGTCGGCTGCGGCTGTTGCAACTTCGACGGTAGAAGGACTGCTTCTGGCGCTGCTGCTGCGCTGGCTGGCCGGTGCTGTCGCTGCGGTCGTGTCGTCGGACACGGCCGCTGGTGCTGCATCCGCAGCGTTTCGAAGAGGCGCAGCTGGTGCCGTTTCTGTCGCTGCAGCTGTAGGAATCGGTAACGTGTGCCTCTTGGGGTTGTCTGGAAAACTTTGGTCTCAGGCGGCTGCTCTACTTTCTGCGGTTCCTGCTTCGGCTTCTCCTGTGTGTGCCCTAGATTGCGCCGTAACGGCCTCTCGTGCGACGTGGAGAAGGCGCCAGATGAATTTTTCGTGAATCCCTTCGCATACAAGCGAGAGGTGGGCTTCTTCGGTTTTCCCTTTGTTCGCAGTCAGACACCCATATATATATATGTATACGTATATATGCGTATACCTAGGAGCGTCTCTGGACGCGCCGCTAACGTGCCCCAGGAATGTGAGAAACGTGTGCTGGATGAACACACGTATAGAGGGAAAACAACACACAGATAGGCATGATGTAGGCTACACAGCTAGCAGACGAACACAGGCATATCTCTTATGTATACGTGTATATATATACATATATGTATGTTTCTGTAGCGTGCAGTAAGTGTATTTTAAACTGTTGTTTGTCCTTATTTAGATGGGGTCGCACGAGTGCACTTTTTCCGCGCCTGCCTGCGTGCTTAACTGCATTTCTCTTGTTCAACGGTGTGCCCATACGACCTACTCTGTGTGGTCTGGTGCCACTGCCCCGTTAATGTTGAGGCCTATCTCACCGCGTAGTAGGGCTGCAGCGGACGTGCAGCATGTACCCGTTTTCCTGTATGCGTGTCCCTTATACCGTATACAGGCAGGCTAACGTGCCGTAGAGGTGTGGGAGTAGTAGTTGAATAGAGCTTGGTGTCTCCGCGTGCGTACCTTCGAGGCGGGTATAGGCATCAACCGCGTGCGCAGTCAGGTAACGCCGTCTATGTACGTCTATACGTGTAGCAAAAGACGAGGCCGGGTATTCCTGTAGAACTCTGCACTTAGGTGGTTGTGTATGCGGTTGTATCTTTGCGGGTCTGCGGGTTTGCGTGTGTTCGCTCAGGCACAGCTGCAATATTTATCTTCGTAGGTGACGCATATATACATATGCAAACGCTTGTATGTGTTCACTGTATGTATATGTGTCTATATAAATAAAGGTTACGTACACGTAGATAAGGAGAGGTGGACAACTGTATTTTTTTTTTGACACGGGCGCTTGCCCTACGTGCACTTTGAGATGAGACTTCCCTCAATGTATACAGGTGAGGGGAACTGGGTGAGTGGTCACCTTTGTGTACGTGTGCGCATTACGTGTATCTAAATATGAGGCTGTATTCAGTATGTGAGTACTAGTGGGCTGTACTCTCTGTGAGGATCAACCTATGCTGCTGGTTTCAGGACGACGCAGAGCTCTGCCTGCCAGAGCTGAGACACCGAGACTTCGAGTTGGTGCGGTGCTGCTGGCATCAGTGAAGCTTCTTTCCACACTGCTACGCAGCGCTGCGGCATCCCAAGCTTGTTTGTGCGACTGCCGCAGGATGCTCCGTACGGGACACGTACATTTGTTGTTATATTCTGATGCGAGCGTAACGTCTTCCACACCGGGACTTTAAGTCAATTTGCATACGGATTTCCGTGCTGATGCCATAGAGCTTCGTGCCAATAACATATATATATATATGCATAGATATAAAGTATCATTCTCTTGTGTGTACGTTTGCAAACTGCTTCTATTTGTGTGCCAATATGTCTAACATACATACCGTTGTATTTGTATATTCGTGCGTGTCTAGTGCTAGGTCCTTGAAACTGACAATCAACTGTCTGTGCTGAATCAAGAGAGCGCTATTGCTCTGTTAGAACACGGTGAGTTTCTCCTTAGCGAGTGTGTTTATGCGCTGCATATTGAGAAGTACGCAGTAAGTTTCCTGCAGCGCAGAGCTTGGAAAAGGTAGGTAAGGTGGCAGATGTATGCCTCCCCTTTCATTGCAAGTGAGCAGACGGTGAGGCAGCCAGGAGTTCGTTGTTCCGGTTGTGATGAACGCTTATCCGCAGGCAACACGGAAGTGTTACTTCCGGATAGTGTGTGCCGGTCAGGTGAGTACCACGCAGGGGATTCTCACATTATTCTCCTTCATTCGTGTCCGCGCCAGGCGCCGTAGTTTCTCACCGTACTTCACACGTAGAGGAGCGGGCGATATATCTACGTACACACGCGTATACGTGGAGACGACTACCGCATGTATATAGATACGTATACACATCCATGTATTTGTGCAGGTATGATTCGGAAAATGCTGACGACGAGCACCTAAATTTCCTTCGTGAAGACGTCTGCAGTCCCGGCTCCACGCCCCCATGTAGGGGAGTCCTACACCACTAAAATGTTGGGACAGTCCCTGGCTCGACTACACTTATCAAAATTTGAGTGTATGCGTATAAGTCTGCCTCCGTAGACGTAGAGCAGTTTGCTGCTAGGGCTCACTTTCCCCAGTTCCGTTTATCTTCCCAGGAGGTGACCAGTTGATAGCGAGGCTTCTGCGGAGGAGAAGGAGACGTTGGCCGTAACGGCAGTAAATCTGCAGAGCCGATATGGCGGTTGTCGACTAACAGAAAAGCGATCCTAAAGTTGGCACAAGGCTGAACGGAGACTAATTCAATCACTAGTACAGCTACGTACTGCCGCCGATTCGTGACGCACTTACACTGCGGCGGAAACGGAGGCGGCACAGTTCTTCAGTATACGTAGATGAAGATGTTTTGCTAGTGAAGAAGTACCGCGATTGGAAGAAAAAAGCCTGTATTCAGTATCCCTGTCAGCAGGCCGATCGATGAATTTAGCAGCTGCAGCTGCTGCAAGAACTACACCAGTGTAGTACCACCAACAGCTTCCGGCTTTTGCCTGTCACATTGCTACACGCTACTGACTAGGCTTCGTTGCATTCCCTGCGGCAGCTGGTGCTGCTGCTGCTGCAAATGCTGCGATTGTTGTCGGTAAACCACGAAGAATAGCGTGTGAATGTGGATCAGTCACTTTATGCCTCGAACGAATTGACGTGGTCTGCTAAGACCGATGGAGTGAGGACGCTAAAGAGGATTTTATAGCTTTCCAGGAGTGCTAGTGCAGTTGTAACATAGTCAAGCGGATCACCCAAGGCTGTGAAATGCAAGTGTGGGAATCAGTGGAAGAATTCTCAGCACCACCCGGGAAATGTGCCGCAGATAGCATCATCAGCGAAAGCCTTCCTGAAAGAGCAGCAACAGTAGCTGCGCGGATATGCGTCTTCAGCAGTGTCAGCCGGAAGAGAAGCGCAGGTGGCACTGGCCACTAGCAAGGAAGGCATCAAAGTGAGCAGGCACCACAGCGACAAACAAATGAAAGCCCAACCGAGGCCTCCCCACGCTCTGTCTTCGTGCAACACGCACTGCGTCAGTCACAGTAGACGACACAACGTGCGTACGAGCTTGCGGACATTAAAGAGGTCGGCGTACGATGAAGGGACGGGCACAAAAACACCCGAGCAGTCGCAGAGGCCTATTCGAAACAGAGAAATCCGAGAGTATATGGCTGCTGCGAGTGCTGCGGCTTCGTCCAAAAACTAGTACCTCCCACCCCTTGACGTGACTGCTGCTGCTGCGCTGCTGCATATGTAGTGTCTGCCTCCGTCGCGAACGCGCAAATGTAGCGCGTCGGGTGAAAGGCGACGGCAGAGACAGCAGCTGGAGTCGCACACTGCAGGTAGATCTCACATGGATCCGTGCCTGCGATTGTTAAAAATGTTTCTGGTTTCTCTTCGCTGCTGCTCTCATTGCTGCTGCCGCGGTAGCTGCCGCCGTCTCCACCGGAGCCCCTGTAACATCAACGATATATAAAACAGACATATATATATATATATATGCATGCGAGACAATTAGTGCCTCAGTAAACATGGTGGGAGAGAGGCCCACCGCCAGGTGGATCCGTGTGCACATACAACAACCAGCGCACTTTTTTTTCAAGCCGTGAGCTGTACACACGTATGTGGTGGGACGGGCACACAAGAAGACTTGCTCGATAACCACGTGCGGCACGGGGGTTCACAACATCTATGTGCAGTTGCCACTAGCAACGTATGCGTAGAGGTGTGCCCCGTTCCCCTGATAGACGTAAAACTATTTTTCTAGATCTGGTAAGCGAGAAGCAGCAACTGCGACACCTGTCCCGTGTCGCTCCCTCGTGTCGCTGCGCAGCAAGCCGCGTTAAAACGCGTGCAGCTCAAGACGCACGAAGGCTGAATCCCTGCCCTTTAAAAACGTGTCTATATGTACACGCGTGTATGCACACGCTCCTATACATATGTGTACAGAGAGGGTCGGGTACATATACATACATTGGTATACATGTGTATGGGCAGTATTTCTGTCATGTACCCGTAGAGCGTGTTGCACGTGAAAGAGAACCGTCTTCACATCTGTAACAATGTGATACGGTAGGCCTGGGGTTGTCGAGAATACCTGCCCTCCCACACGCGCGGACGAAACACACGGCTGTGCGCGTATACGCGTGCAGGCGGCTACCGGCATCGTAAAAGACGTACGGCGTTGCACACGATAGATTCGTCGGCACGGCTGTCTCATATACGTACACACGTCTACGCGTCTATGTGGCCGTGTATACACATGTCTACAGCTATGGATACGCAGACTTACTTCTCGGTGTAGTCTCTACCACACGGACTTACATATATCGGATCTGCGTACCTGATTGCTACTGCCCTGGGCGTTACGTTCACGTTTCATTCTCGGCCCCCGCCTGAACACCTACTCTCACTACTTGTGGCTTCTAGTGTGTGTACAGCATCACGGGGTGCAGCACTCTCGCGGATACCCCCCCAAACGCCGCACTGCAGCTCCCCACATGCACCTACAGAGGCGCGGTGACACAGACGTGCTCTCAAGCGTACACGTTTCCTGCTGCGAGGACATATACATACATGCACACACGCAGACGCCACCACCTGAAAAGGACGCACGTGTGCCTCCTCGATCTCCGTCTATCGATAAACGTAGAGACACGTACGTGCACGCTCTCCCACCTCCCCACCGGCACACATGCGCGTATACATTTGAATATACACGTCCAACGTATACGTGTTTGTGCAGGTGTGCGTGCAAAGACGCATGTAACCACTCACGCATGTACACACGTATATACGTGTACGCACACAGCCCTACGCACATACACACGCATACACACACACACACGCACATAGCCAGGCACCGATGTATACGTAAGCTCACACCGTCATACACAAATACATTTATTCTACACTTCTGTCCAGAGAAGTATACGCACGCATCCTCAGACCTACACACCTCCGCTTGCCCTGCGCGTGCTTTGACAGCAGCCGATACACAGCCACATACACACAGAACCACAGCCAGTGGTCAAGACCCCACACACCGTATTGAGCACGGAGTTAATCTCTCGAGCCCAGGACAGTGCACACTGAAGAAAGCAAACAGATGGATGGGAGATAAAAACAGACTCAGCCACATGCCTGGGAGTGTGTTTTTTCCAAGGAAGCATTACGTCACTTACGCCCCCCTTCGCAGCTACTCGTCAATGATAACAACTCCTTGCTGCCACTTACCTTCCAGGGGCACCCACTGCGAGGCTGCTGGCAGCAGTAGCATCTCTGCATCCCCAGGCGAGGAACTGGCCGTCGAAGGAGAAGCTGAGAGCTTGTAAGCCTCCTTCTGTGCGTCCGATTTCTCCGACGACCTCCATCGATTCGGCGTCCAGCAGCAGCACACAGCGCTCGCTGCTGCTTCCCCCTGTGGCAACGAACCGCCCTGCGGGGTCTGCGGCGCAGCAGGTCACGCCTCCCTGGTGCAGTGGCAGCGATAGGGAGAGCGGTTCTGGAGCCGTCGCCGCGGCAGCAGTGGCAGCTGCTCCGGCAGAGGTAGACGATTTATCGGCGTTCAGCAGGGGGTCCGTGGAGGAGGCAGCGTCAAACGGGAGTATCAACAGACTGCCGTTGTCTTGAGCAAGAAGCAAAAATTCGCCGGACGGATGAAAAGTGCATGCATTGACAATGCCTTCAAGTTGGTGTACGTACGCCGGAGAAGAAGGCGTCCGGGGGCTGGCAGCACTGCTGCTGCTATGTGGAGAAGAGGTTCTGGAGGCTGCTGTCCCCGGCGTGGTAGGACCCCCAGGAGACGAAGCACTGCTGCGTTTGAAGCTCGCAGAAGATGACCCTCCAGCATCCGGCAAAGAAGCAAACGACGCAGCAGATCCACCGTCTGCTGATCGTGATGCAGTAGCTCCAGCTAATCTTCCCACTGCGCCACCCGGGGTGCCTGCAAACGGAGTCTTCGGGCGCGCACCTGCGCTGTTGCTGCCGTTGTCGTGCGAGGAAACAGCAGAGCCGCTGCCAGCTTCTGCTGCCACGCCAGTGCGCTTGGACGTACTGCTCGAAGAAGTGCTGCTCTTGCCCGCAGCAGCAGCAGTAGCAGCCGTAGAAGTGCCAGAAAAAGAAGCGGCACCAGCACGCCCCGAGATCCTTGAACCAGACGCAGCAACAGCACGTGCCGAAGATTTACGCATTCCTTCGTTCAGAGAAAACACATGGAGCACATCTTTGCGATCCACACAGACAATCTTTTCTCCAACGGGACTCCAGCACGCTGACCACCAGCCATCTTGACGGGCACCCCACAACTCCACCACCGGCGTGGTATCCTCCCGCCCTCCGCTGCCGACGCTACTGCTGCTCCGCGTCGTGCTGCTGCTGCTGTTGCTTGGAGGCGTCCGCACGTCATAAAGGCGCACGTACGGCGACTGCTGGTACGCCTCCTGCAGACACAACATCCAAAGGGCATGCTCCCTCAGACACGTATGCATGATGCATGCATCCACACATATATCTCAAAAACTGTACGAAGAAGTATCACGACGAGATTACTCTCAGATTCGAACAGACAGCTTCGCTCGGGACAGTACATTATACCTACGCGAGCCACGCCAAGGTGCTGCGTATCCCATGCTTGCGAAGCCAACTCACCAAATATACCTCACATACGCAGGGTATGCGAAACCACTTGTCACGACCTCGTACGCTCACGCGTGCTGCAGGGGAGGACCTCCGGGAGCGCAGTATAGGGAAGACACCGACATACACACACAACACAGCTGCAGCTGACAGCAAGAAGCCTCAGAAACGCGGGCTCTGTACAGCTGATGTGTCCCTGGGCACTGGCAGATGTTTTTCTGCGACTGACGAGGTGAAGCGCGACCCCAAGAGGACGTACGTTGACGGTCGTGGTGACGTACTTTAACGACCGTCCTCCTTCGCTGCGGAGGGCTACGGAGCGACTAACACACCGACACCGGAGGTGAGGGCGTCACCAGCAGTGTCCATCAGTGGGCACCTTGCTCCAGACTGCTGTTGCATGTGGGTGGGACTACTACCGGTCTTGTCGCTTCTACTGCCGGCTCGACTCTTTCGCCTGCCGCATGTGTTCGCATATGTCCACGAAAGGACAGGTGGGCACAGTCACTTCCTGCAACAAGACGTTGTAGCCCTGAGTACCCATGCGCTTGTGGCTGCTACAGGGACGTAGCCAGCTTGGTGGCGAACTGCCGCTTTGTTACCTCTTCCTGTTCCTCCAAGACTCCTTCAACGGCGTCTTCACGTGAGCCCTCCACCACGGCCTCTTGCTCGACTTGTACGTGAATAACGAGACAGGAGAGAAAAACAGGCAGTTATCTTCCGCCTGTTGTTCAACGATAATAAAGTAGAGGGAAACAGACCCTCATCCTCCCACAGTACAAAAAAAGGAGAGAGATGAACAGACACTCGTCTTCCTGCCGTTGCTACCGCTGTCGCTCCTGGTGCTGCTTTTGTTGCTCTTGCTGTTGCTGCTTCTCTTGCTGCTGCTGTTGCTGCTTCTCTTGCTGCCGCTGTTGCTGCTTCTCTTGCTGCTACTGCAGCGTATTCTCGTGCTACCGCTGCTTCTACTCTTGCTGCTGTTCCGGCGTCTTCTCTTGCTGCTGCTGCTGCTGCTACTTTTTCCCCTGCTGGCGCTGCTGGTTGTGTCGCTGCTGGTTCTTGAGTGGTCGCTGCTGCCTCTGCTGCTGTTGCGGCACACCTCACGCTGTGGCTCACTCTCATCAGCAGCACGTACCTGCCCTGCGACGGCGACGAGGTCGGGATGGGTGTTGTGCGGCAGCACTATGGCAGCCCCGGGGCAGGTGATGCAACTTTCAGTAGCGATAACATCGGCGTTGAGCACCAGCACGTGTTCTCTCGCTGCTACCAGCAGTCTGCTTCCCGACGCGTTGAACCGCAGGCCATCGCTGCGAACTTGGGTGCGACACTTCGTTGCACCTTCTGCAGCAGAAAGATAATGTAGCCGCAGCCGCTGTCCCGGCGGACAGCTGTACGTTAACCCGTCGGCGTAGGAGTATCCAGGAAGTAGACGCAAGGAAGAATAATCTGTCCAAGCGCATGCAGAGGACGAATACGGAGAAGACGTCGAAACAGAAGGTGACGCAGAAGACTTGAGGTCGCTGCTAGGTGACTTTTTTGACGGGGTCCCTGGTGAACCAGCTGTGGTAGCAGGGGAAGGAAAAGAGACGGGAAAAGACGGAGTATCACTGGTAGAGATGACGCGGTCAGGAGAAGGAAACCAAAAGGGTAACGGCGGAGGATTCCGCGGAGGCTTCCCTGCCTTCGGAGTGAAGGAGAACGGCAGGGTAGAACCGAAATGGTGAGAGAAAAGGGCGCGACGCTCCAGCTGACGCGGAGTCAACGGAGGATGTAGCGGGTGTACGTACACCTCAAGTTGACGCGTAAACGGCATCGTGGTGGCAGACGGAACGGGCAAGACTCGAACGCTGACCTCCTCTTTCAGCAAGTCTAGCAACAAAAAGAGTATAACACAGCGGAACACCGCACGTCACGCGCTGGGACCGCTGAACTGCGCAGAAAGCAGCTCTCACCTAATAGAGGAATTCCCGTAGGAAGAGAGCACGGGCACAAAACAAGAAGACGGAGAAGAGAAGACAAATGAATCCTCTCGGACATGCTTCCACAAAAGGGAGGAAAAGTGGAGAAAACGGCAAAGCGCTAGTCTTGAGCGTACGCAAATCCGTCCCCGTGCTGTTACGTGAGAAGTCAACTACAGGAAGTCGTCGGATGACGGTGGAAACAGCTCCCACTATTCTCGGGTTACGACAGTCGTACGCTTTTACGAAGACACGTACATTTTGCAACTTCTACGGTGTTCCCCACCAAAACGACCCGTGCCAACGTTCACACACTGTCCACGAATGCTCCCTGCGGCTCTACTGTTTTTTGCTACCGCAGTTGCCTATATCGCACAGCTTGCATATTTCTCGTATTGTTCCCTTGCCATGTATCGTCGCGACGTTTGTGCGAGCTTCCTGTTGTATGGCCCTGATGTCGTTGCAGCTCGTGTAATCCTGCTATTCTACTGGCCATCCATCATCGCACCTCGTGTATGTCCCTGCTGTCATTGTACTGGCCAGGTATCGTCGCAGCTCGTATTGAGTTCTGCGGTCGTACCTGCCATATATCCACCTTCCACAGAAAAGCATGTATTTGTGCTCTGCATAGGTACCTCCGTGGCGCGCACGTGTCTGTGCGGCCGTTCGCCGTGGACGCTCGTGAGCGTGGACAGTGGTCTGTTGGAGAAAGCGAAGTCAGTCACGCCTTCCGTTCAAGAAAAACCCACGGCGCATCAGAGGACACAGAAAGCACGCTTTTGGTCAAAGACTCTGTGAGACCGTTTTCACACGACGCCGGGAACGTACAGAAGACAGCAAATGCTGCCTGAAGAGGTGCCCAGGCGCAGGCGGAAGAAAGCAAGGACCTGCGGATACAACACGCCTCAGTCAAGGAGACAACTGCATGCTGGCGCAGCACCACAAAGGAAGTGGCTGGAAACGGCTTCGTCCTGAGGCCGGGAGGCGCCGATAGAACTCCTCGGAGGCACAGAGATGCGTGGTCTAGCAAATGACAGGGCTACGGGGCGACACTTGCGAAGACGACCAGGCTGTGATAGGGGAGACGGGACACCCGCAAAAGTGCAAGCCGCGGACTGTCTACGCACGTCTGCGAAAATGAGGTGTGGCCACGAAGACGAGTTACGGAAGAGGCTTTTGTGTGCCTCTACAAAAACACCACAGATTTAGGCGTGTGCAGATCTGGTGGAGAGGGCCGTTACTTGTATGGATACGATTTCAGCCGCATCTCAACATCACGACTGAGAACATCTGCTTGTCTCGGTGCTCTTCTGGAGTACGTTTGCTCTTCCTCTTCCGCCTGTTGCTCTGAGTTCTTCTTCTTCTCTCCTGTTCCCCCCCGCTGCTATCGCTCCCCGTCTTCGGAGCTCGTGTTCGGTAGTAGTCTCCAACACCCCGCCGGTTTTGTTTTTGTTAACTAAGACTGGCTCTCTTCCCTTCTTCTTCTTCTTCTTCATCTCCTCTTTGGTCTCTCATTCCGCCTTCTTCCCTTCCGATTTACTTTCCTTCTCCTTTTCCCTTACTCCTTCCTAGTTGCCACAGTACCGAAGTCGCCCTTTTTACGTCGTACAGGGCGATTCTCCTGCGTCGTTCCCGGGAAACTCTATCTTGTGCTGGGTGTTTCCCTACTGTTTTTTGTCGTTATTTCGTCTCTTCTTGTCTTCTATCTCCGTTGGCCTTTTTTTCCCTCTCTGAGTCTTCCGGTTCTCTTGTGACCTGTGCGCATTCATGCCGACGCCGTCATATGAAATTCTCGGCCTGTCTCTCTCCTAAACCCTCGACGACCGGTGCAACAGCCGACAGGGTCACACCCAGCCTACTGCAGACGTTCACACACAGTAAAATAATATACTGCATGCATGGACACACATGAAACAAATGTAAAGTACGAGAGGTCTTCGACTCCACCCGTCTGCTATGCAAAGAAAAGCAACGTAGACGATACAGCGAACAGAAAAAGGTGACTTCCCGTGTCTACAGAGAGCATCGAAGAAGATTCCTGAACACACGCTAGACGACGGCAGACAGCACACTCTGTTCCACTGGCTATGGGGGAGAGAAGAAGACGAACCTTTTAACTTCTGACAGGACAGTAGAACCCGCGATAGGAAATAATGCCTCACAGAAGGACAACAGACAAGACGCTTCGTCGCCTTGTGAAGACAAAGTACGCGAAAAGGTACGGCTTCTGGTAGTCAGAACGGGAAGATGCAGGAGGCCTATGCAAACGACAAATCAGGAAGAAGGCCATCGAACGCGTGCAGCTACTGGAAAGAACAACACACCTTGCAACACGCAAAACCGCACGGGGACGAAAAGCTAGCATGCGTGTTAGACGAGACATGCGACAGAAGACGACGGCTTGAAACAGTCTGGTGAGACGTAGAAAATACCGAGAAGTGCATGCCAGAGACGCTGAGTCCGGATGCAGCGGGAAAACACCAAACGGACAGATTGTACGTTGACAGGAGGACGCACGTCTTTGCACACTCCATATCAACGGTGGACGGCGACTCGTCAGCGGATCATGGCTAGAAGGCAGAAAACTACAATCTAACGCAGAAAAGCAGGACACATGTTGTAAGCCAAGCCGACCCCGACTGACGGTCTTTCAAAATATGTCATCCGCCGGCGATACAACCCTCATAGAAGCAATGTAAGAAAGGGCGGAAAAAGTTGTCCTGTCAGGTGTCCGCAAGGAGCAGATGTTCACACCAACCACAAACAATGAAGCAGTTGGTGCAAAAAAGCGACTATATATCCAGAGGGAGGCAATGTGTCACTGCGGATTGCACATGGGTATTTGTGTGGCGGAAGAGGAAATAGGAACGAAGCACAGGGAAGAAGGCAGTCTCCAAAGAACTGTATCACTGTCTCAACATGATAGGGGCAGATGATACAACCCCACCGCTTAGGAAAACTGAAGCGCTTAGGAACAGTATGTGTCATCGCCGTCTTTGATCACAGGCTTCACGGAAAACCTCATATGCAACCCAAACTCGTCGATACGGGGGACTCTGAGGCTACGACAGTAAAGTATGGAGGAAGGGAACAGCTTTCCTGAAGAAGCGACCAATGTGTCAGCGATCTGAGCATTTGGCGGTACTGCGGACAAGAAAAAGCAGGAGACTGCATCTTGTGCCTTTTGCACGTGAACGCGGCTACGTTGCATGCATGCGGGTGTTACTGCAGAGAAACTACCAGAAAGGCATGCTAGTGTCCGCAAGCAAAAAATATATGCATTCTAGTGACGTTGTCTGCTTACTCTGTACGCATGTACAGATGCAGTGTTTTACCTCAAGGAGTCTACTTCCGCATGTTCACTAGGTTTACGGATGAACGACGAGGAAACAACTGAACAATGCATGGAACATCGGCATTTGCGGAGTAACAGCGACTAAATTTGCAGTGTTGGGGAACGCGGTACGTAGGTATGTACGTAAAGGACATTAGTGCGCAATAGGGCAGAGGGGGCGCTATTGTAAAGTAACTATGTAATGCTGCGGATGACACAGGAGACGATACCTACAAGGAAAAATGTAACTAGGCAAACACCGGGGCGGAATTCTCAACTTCCTGCATATTCGTGGCCACACATCAACTGCGCACATTCCCAGAAGCCAAGCGTATCTTCGAGTGCACCTGCGAAGGAGATATCTTAGTTATAATCTGTAACTGTTCACCTTAAACTGGGGTGGGCCAGCTGCTGCGTGCAGGTGGTGGCAGATCCACACTGCCGACACTCAGCCGCCGCAGGTAGTCACGCATACGTGCTTGCAAGAAATCAACGATCCCCAGCAGAAATCACCAATACTTGGTAGAAGGCAGATTTTGGCTCCCAGAAGACGATGGATGAATGGAAACTGCGACACTTGGGAGAACGAATATGGAGCTGCGTCTCCACCACTCGCACATCGTAGACAGCTGGGTTTGACAGGGGGGCTTTGAAATGTAGCTCGGCTTTCCCGTTACGGCCATCTCATATCTGAAAGGTCGGGCTTGTGACTGCCCGTCTGTTTACTAATTATCCTCGGGTGCTAGTCCACCTCTTCTACGTGACAGATTCCACACACGGCATACACGGCCAGCGACAGCATTACATGCCAGGTCGGTGCAGTGCGTACACGGCTTGTTGGGAAAGGCCGCACGCGGCCTTTGTCCCGCCTTTGCAGCTGACAGTAACGTGAAGAGTTATGTCGCGTGACCCTTCTAACGTATACACGTGTATGCGTACACCTGTTTAGATTCGCATTTAGAGGGGTACACACGTAAATGTATGCATACGTGTATACGTACGTTCATGGGGAAGTGCCTCAGGTATGAGCATTACGTATGGTTTAACGTTAGCGTTCTTCGCAAGTGGTTTCGCAGCTAACAACGGTTGCCGCTGGGAGCTGCATAGCAAGTGCCTCGACGCACTCGACTTCCCAGAATTCTCTGAGAGTTGAAAAAGGCAGGTGGAGTATCACTCAGTAGCGTTCCACAGGCTTCATCAATGTAGGATGCACTGGCAGATGGAGGCTTGTCCTTTCTCCCATGCTAGTACGTGTGTGTGCAGCAGCCTCATACACTGTATATAGGTGTTATGTCCGTAATTAATGTTTTACAAGGAGCACTTCACCTACTTCATTTGCGTCAAGTGCTCGTACGCATGCGTGTACATCTTTGTGACAGCATAGATATTTGCATACACGTAAATATACGTGACTGCGTATTTGATTAGGTTATATGTATGTCACACAAACATTGTCTGCACACACCTACTCTAATTCATACTTGGCAGACAGCTGTCTGCGTAGACGCCAGCAGGGCCCAAAGTCTTCGCACCGGCAAGCTTCACAGGCACTTCTGCATACATAAAGCACACGTATCCCACCTACGCAGTAGACGGCGTTGAATAACTTCAGTGACGCACAGCGGGGCAAGTTTGCTTGCACCGCGCTCAAGTTCGCCGGAACACCCGCCCTCTGAGATACCCTGCCTTGTACAAGCATTACAGTATTGTTTCTTCGTAAGACTACAGAGAGGATCTGCGTCCCGGGGCAGTAGAAAACAACCTTTCGGCTTTGTGCATGTGGCCCCATGTCGAAAGGGGTATCGCAGAAGGAATGGGTTCCACGTTGACCATTTTGAAGACTTTCAGCGATTCACACCCAGCAGGCGCAGGAGAACCAAGGTTTGGACAGTAAAAAAACTCAGTTGCTGCACCATAGACGCAGTCGCACGTAGCGCTGATGCGCGCAGGTAACAAAAGGCGCATGCCTGCGGTGGCACACCCTCCAAGACGACGGTCCCACGCCTATACAATCGTAGCCCTTCGTGCATTGTGTATCTGTGCGTGTAGGTGCGTGCACTTCAGTTTAGAACGTGCACAGACGCACGTGCGGAAACAAATACGCCAGACCACGTAGGGACAAGCTACGACCCTACACGTAGAGACGAAGGGGCACGGGAAGAAAATCCGCACGCGAAAACCTTGTTGGTCATCGACGTTCTACTGTCCCGACTAAAACACATACTGCGAGATGAATGAGATGCCACCTCCCTTATTAAAGCGTAAGACTTCGGTCGCAAAACTGGTATGCAGGGAGCATATCCAATTTTTTTTCTTTCTGCCTAAACACAAGACAAGCGACCGTGCCGCTTCGAGGGACCCCGCACAGCTTCACGAGCAAACTCTGCTCTGGGCTGTTTTTATTGAAGCAGGAGGAGAAGGGCGCTTAAAAACACCCCTGCGCCAACAAGGAACGAAGACGACTGCGTGGAGGCACCTGACGCTGTAACTGGGGCGGCAGCGACGTTTGACTTCAATGTGATGAAAACGACACATTCTTCGGGCTGGTGTGCTTCTCTTTCTGTCTCCGTGCCCTCGTTGTCATCGTGTTGCTCTGGCGATCCCACGCATTTATAACATACCGTTTTATCCTCAGAGGCGCCTAATGCAACAGAGACAACCGTTGCGTCGCCATCCTTTGTGATTTGTGCCTCAGGCACCAGATCCGAGATGGGTTTCTTTACTTTCCCACATTTTCCCTCGCCTTCTTCGTAAACGAGGTTGTTTGTCTCTGGTGTCAGCGACATTTGGTTACCGCAGGTGAACGAAATCGATTCACCAGCACTCACGCTCAAGTGAAGGTCTGCATTTGTGCACTGGAGTGCAGGTTTTGAACCTGTTTCCTCCTCTTCGGAGGAGCCTGAGTCTTCTGACGTGTCCAGCTGCTCCTCTATCGTTGTCTTGTCCTGTCTTTCTTCCGCGGGCCCGTCCTGTCGCTGCTGTTGTGCTTCGGTTTGCTGCTGCTCTCCTGGTCGACTGTTTCGCTGCGCCTCTTGCTCCTCCACTGTTGCCGGAGGTTGCTGTGTGGCATCAGCTTGTGATGGCTGTGAGTCTCCTTCTGACAGTTGTTCCGCTTGCTGCTGGGGTTGACGCGGTGCGACTCTCTGTGTCGGGCGCTGCGGTCGCGTGTGCTGTTGTGACGACCGCACCTGCGGCGACGGTGGTGGTGAGACTTGCTGCAGCCCTTCTGGAGCCTGCTGCTGTGGCGCCTCCTGCTCAGATGTTGGCTCCTGCTTAGATACTTGCTCTAATGCTTCCTGCCCCGGCAGTTGCTCCTCTGCTGGCAGCTCGTCCTCATTGTTGGTGTCGACAACTGACTCGTCCTTATTGTTGGTGCCGACCACTGTCACAACAACCGAGCAAATCTCATTCTCGGGCACCTCTCCTTCGCCGGTTGCTCCCATGGCACAAGCCAGGCAGAACTGCTCATTTTCTGCAGGGAGATTTGACACACTTAGAATACGGAAAGCGCCTGTGTCGTCGACGTTATGGTCCAAAGCT
Source organism: Sarcocystis neurona (assembly GCA_000727475.1). Lineage (NCBI taxonomy): Eukaryota > Apicomplexa > Conoidasida > Eucoccidiorida > Sarcocystidae > Sarcocystis > Sarcocystis neurona. Next base: position 4,951,260 of record KL647291.1, read on the forward strand.
GCTTTCATATCGCCTACCTCAAGGGCCTTAGGACGTCTGCAATCAGCTTCAAATACCTCGCCAACATTGGGCACGTCGTAAACTGCGAAACCTCCTCTACAGCTCAGCTTAACGTTGTCCTTTGTAGAGCGGATGACGGCGTGCTGTTCCCCAAATGCGTCGCACACCAACTCCGTGGGGCGATGTATAGCCGCACTTTCATCAGAGCCCTCAGGCGAAGACAAGGCGCCCGTAAGCTCAGAATCTTCAGCAAGCGGCTTAATTTCTTCATGAGTTTCTTCTACTGCCCCTCGGAGAGAGACTTCCTCCGCTGCTACTAGGACTCGTGCAGGCCCACCTGTCCACAACAGAGACACAGCGATGACGCGCGCAGCTTGGCAGATGCGTCTTCGTGCCACATTAGAGCGGAAAAACATGTAGCGGCTTGACATTTTTGTTGACCGAAAGACAAAGATACTGAGACGCAGAGGGGAGTCGGAGCCTGATGGACACCTCTCTGAAATGAACTTAGAACACGGTGTCTGCTGCAGTTGTCTCTAATCCCCCGCTGTTACTGGCCGCGCAGCGCGGCAGAAACCAGAATACTGTTAGAAGTTTTCCTGACCACAGGCGGTGTTGCGTGAAGAGAATGTTACACCACTGCGATTGTCGGATTGTGTCCGTGCCTCGAGCCTTATATAGAGTTGTCTGGCATTAACAGAGAGTAAACACGCACACTGTATTCAACTTAGAAAAACGGCAGCCCTGCAGACCTTACGCTGCAACTGACGAGATGATCACAAGCAGGCGTTTTTGAAGCACCTTGCGAGCAAGTCACAATTTTCGACTGGGATACGTGGCCTTTCTGAGAGCGAGGCCGGAGGCACGGAATGCATTTGTTGAAAGATAGCTCAGTGGGACTTTGAGGGGAGTGAACTGCTGTCAAAAAGTCAAAATCTGTAGCGGATGCAGAAAAATGTGGCTGGAACATAAAAGCAGGTATTAAGTGCCTCATTGGTCTGATGGGCACTCAGGTAGAAAAGTGGATCCCATTAGTAAAGGATGAGCGCGTCAAAAAAGACAGACACTGAAACTTGTCACGCCGCATGGTAGTGCCGTCTCCTCCCTCGACGCCGATGTCTCCCTGTTGCTGCTGGAGTCTCTGGCACTGCCGCTGGCGGGCCGCATTCGGTTGCTGCTGTCGGTTGCTATCGTCTGCTGCCGGTGGCAGCAGTCGGCTGCTTTTTGCCGTACAGATCGGTGCACTGTTGGTGCTGCCGTCGGCAGCGCTGGCTTGGCCACCATTACGGCCGGCGCTGCATTCCTGAATGGCTGTCTTCTTGTCTCTCGCCGGATTCGTGATCCAGTAGCACAAACGTGCAGGTGCACTGCTGATACTGAAGATGGAAGCGCTAGCGCGATTGGTGCTGCTGCTGCCGCTATCTGTGTTGCTCCTGCGCACCGGTTTGTTGATGGCTCTTATCGTTGGCAGAAGATCTGACCTGGTGGCCTGAGCACAGCGACAGCATTGCCCTGTTTTTCTAGGCGGATCGCACACCCCTGCTCCGCCTGGGGTACCGCTGCCTCAAAAGTAACCCTGAGGCACCTATACTGGTAGTTCAGTTCCAGCGCTGCTTCTGAGTTGCGAGCTTCGGTGGTGACGACGAGTGGTGCAAAGACACCTGATCAATAAAAGACCCTGCCTCTTTTTCACGTTTCCGTTCCGTGGACTCTATCGGCGTACACGTTTCTGTGCATTCTTAACCACCAGACCGCAAAGATCGGCCAGATAGTCCGCGTGCAGGCAGAAGTTAGAGGATATTTTGTAGATGGACCTCCGGGAAGTCTCATGTGCCCCAGCGGAGGGTACGTGTTGACCAGTACAACTCGCGTGGGTAAGTGGTCGCTTATAGCAGTGCCAGTCTGTTTCTTTTTGAGACCCCAGTTTTAAGGGGCTTCCGCTGAATGTAACTCCATGAGCCACAAGCGCTCCTCTTAGTCTTCGACTAAACTTAAGTGACAGACATAACGCACTTCCCTTGCTTTCTTATGTGTAAGGTCTACAGCAGTACTGAGGCGGTAGCAACTCGACTGAAACAGTCGGCGTGACGCACGAGCGCAACGCAGGCTCAGCTGTCTCCTTTGTGCGACGTTGAAGTCCTTTTTCTCGGCACAGAGTATTTTAGTTTTGGCATGAAAATCGACAGTATAAATCGCACAGGTATTCTCGACGTTGCGCCGGCGTATGCGCGCCAGACTACCTCTGCCTACGCATCCTGCATGTGTAGGTATGTGTAGATGCGTGTACAGTGCGTACGTAGGTCTGATTGTAACGTGCGACCCCAGTGTATCATTCGTGCGTGCCTTAGGAGATCGCGAGCCCGCGGAAGCACATGTTCCACGTAGTAGTTAGCGCAATGCTGCGTAGCTGACTTGTTCCGATACACGTGTGTACCAACGACCGTAATACGTATATGTTTACGATACTTCCCGGCGCCGACTGCGCGTTCACCTTCTCCCGCCCTACTCCATCCAATGTATGAAGTGTAAACTTCCAACGGATGAAACAGTACACAGGTTATTCACAGAGTACCTGAGCGTGTGTGCACACAAATTTCGAACTGCACACCACATAAAGCACAGCTGTAGATGTGGGCTCCCCAGGATGTTCAATGTACATATACATGCAGGATACGTAGATTCAGACGCAGCTGAACAAACTACGCACGTATCTGTGGATGCAGTTTAGGGCCTTCGTCATGCCGCCGTCGAGCTCTACCTTGCACAACCAGATTACCGCACTATCGGAAGTCTCACATCCTTTGCACTTCACAACCGTAGTTGCCTGTATATGTCGTTGTGTTCCGAATATCAGTAGTGATGTAATGCGTACTATCATTCATCCGTACCTGAAGCAGCCTGAACAAGGAAAATGGAGTCACCTATAGAAGACGATCGCAGGTGATCGGCATTTGTAGGTTACGCTGGCTCCGGATGCACACCCCCATGCGAGTAATACGTATGAAATGAGGGTGGATATAAGTATTTGTGTGCATGTGTTCCTTCTGTTGTCACACAATTACAAATTGTTACGGACGATTCACGCTGAGGGCATACTGCATGACTGAGTACGTGTCGGCAGTCGCACTTGTGCGGAACCTGAACATGAGATACGTCTGCTTAGTCGTCTAGTGCCTGTGTGAAAACGTTGAAAATAAGAGACGCACGTAGAGATGTACGCATGCCATACGAACTGAAGTTTTTTAGCTCTCAACAAAGTTGTTCTGCCGCTCACGCAGATGGGGGCGTTGTCAAACCAAACCCCGTGGCAACACCGACCTAATGCAAGCCGGGTAAGGATGAGGACTAAATTGACTGACTTTTTGGGTTTCTCTGACTTGCATTCGGGTAGGAAGCGTAGCTGTTCTATTTGTTCTCGGCTTCCCTCTGCAAAGACGCGATTCGGCGCCTGTATTGGCTCTGTCCAAAGTTATTCAGCTGGTATTGTTTCCGCTGAAGCGACTGATGCCGCCGTATTATGTGCGGTGTGCGCTGCCTTTGCAGGGACATTCACTCAGGATATCACAGAAGCGCTGGAAACCCGGCGGCACCGCAAACTAGCATTCGAAATATGCCGTAAGTGTTTCTCGACAGCAATATTTCTGGCTTTTGAAACGGAAGGTTGTGCACGTTTCTTTTCTTCCGAAGAGTGACACTTCGAAAGGCAAAGGTGTCATTGGGCAAGCACACCTGCACCATACAAGTACGAGATGCGCGGACACAAAAAAAACGCCATTGTCTAGACAAACTTCAGAGGAGCGGTCCCCTGCATACTTGAACCCGCGATTTCCCGGACAGAAGTAGCCTTAACGAGGCCACGCAGACGCAAGATAATCTGTTTACTGGAGCACCGACCGTACTATATATATATAGATATATATATATATAATAAAATGTGTAAGGCTCGCGTCGCCGGTGCGAGTAAGGATGCGTACACGTCAACTGTTAGCGTTCGAAATATGTGCCCATATGCGTGCGTGTGAAACACATGCACCTTCTGCTGACAAAACCGTCTAGACATCATGTTCAGCGGTGTTAGGTCTTTTGGCTCAATTTTTAAGTGCAGCAAATGGTGCGACGAGAAGTAGCACGTGCTCACATGTGTTAACGAACGTGGGCGTAATACCTGTGGAACTTTTTTTTTTGCCTTCCTCCGTACTGAGGTTCGTCGCTATATGTTTGTACGACACGGCGACGTCAATGTCACTGCCGCAACTGCGTACGGGCGCTGCCCACTTGCGGTATTACAACAACATTCGTACAAGAAAGAGCTGCTGATATCGCACGCGCCCGCGCGGGGCACTGCGACAACGACGAGGTAGCAGACGCGTAGGAATACGAACAGGGTGGCTCTCCCCGTTTGCCACCTGTGTGCCGACAGGCGCTAACGTCCACCTTTGTGTGCCGACAGGCGCTCATGTCCACCTTTGTGTGCCCTCACAATTTAACTTGATCCTCTGATTCTGGTCGGCTGTAGCTGTCCGCAGCTGTCGAAAGCAAGCGTTCAAGGTAATTCTGTATTTTCGAGCGCCCTTTCAAAGCGCTCGCCTGGAGGGGACGCGTCTGCTGTACAGGCTTATGGTAGGACACGAGCTCCACCATTGCTGCTAACAAAAAGTTCACCTTAACCTTCGTGAGGACCGGCTGGGCCGCCTTGCAAAACGCTTCACTGTAGTCTGCCGTTATGGGGGACAGAGTGAACTTTTTCACGGCTTCACGCTGGAGGTGCTGGAGCACGAATCTCTGGAGGGGGGAGAAAATACTGAGTTGAATAATAGGGTGTGCCTCCGTGTTCTCTGCACCACCACGTTAGAACATGTGTCGTCCAGCTACGTTCCGGATGCTGCGGAGTAGCGTCCTCCAGCCTCACACACTGCTGCACTTCTCACACCCATTATTCATCATTCGTGGCTGTCAGCAACCCACTGCGACGTGCTGTGACTCTGATCGGTATCCCATATTATTCTAAAACAGAAGATGCATGTGCGCCGGGGTGCTGCCCGCGAGCGCTCGAGCATGCCTGGCGCTACAGCTACCACTGCTACCTGGTCCCTACGAGGCGCACTCCTCTGCCGTGTCGCAAGCCTTGACAGGCTCCGAAGAACAAAGCGTTCTCCGTCGAGTTGCAGCAACAGCCGCGCCACGTGGACTTGATGGGCAGAAAACATCGCAGACTCGACGACACTCCTATATTCTACACTCGCATCTATGCAGTAACATTGCACCAAAACTGTTGCTGTTCCTGCTGCTAGGTTTCTGCCGATATGCTGGCGCTGTTGTGCTGATGTGAGCCATGCGCTGCCATCAATATAGGTGTATATACATGTATATATATATATATATATATGTGTTCGATAGTACGTGTGGGTGTGTCAAGGTTCGAGATGTCCACCACCCTGAGTATCTTCTGCAGGCGCGTTTCCGCTGCGGCCGCGCCGGTGTACGTGTTGCAGCTATCCACGTCGTCTGGGTATAATTACTTGCCGCTTCAGCTGGCTTGCCACGCGCCCTGCTCCACCTCGGACTACTGCCGGTTATCTACACTTGCAGCTGTCATGTCCATCCGGAACAAGCCTTCTCCCGCACACAGAAGGTATTCACTGGTGCTTCACTTCACACAAACGATGACATCTTTTCTTGAAAACACGAGAACAGTGTCGCTTGAGTTGATGATCGACTGCAGGATCAGCTTCACCAGCGGCGGAACTGCAGCTGCAACTGCCGCTCCGCAGGCACAGTCCCTTACGTACATTGTCTCCTCCCTACACAAGCTCGACCTGTGCAGCATTCTGTAGCTAACCTGTTGCTCTGCTCTTTTCGGTCCCGCTCCTCCAGTGGGATCATTGGTTCCCTGCTATCCCTTGCGACTCTCGGTGCTAGTCCACATTAGTTTTGTGACCTGCTTGCTCTTGCCCAACGTGTCCGCGCTGCTTTTGCTGCTGCTCGTTCTGCGCCTCTACGTCCCTTTCTTGCTAGTGCTTTCGCTCATACGTTTTGTCTGGACGTGCTCACGTGCAAGTGGCTGCTCACGTAGAAGTTCTGACCGCTCGTGGTCGTTCGCCTTTCCACCTAATCGGTCTTTCCGCATCTTGAAGACCGTTGCACGTGCTCCCCACTCCGTAGCTGCTGCTCCGCAGAATCTCACTTCTGTTCCTCTTGCTGCTGCTACTGCTGTCCTCGGTATCCCCCTGGGCCTGCTGTTCCTGTGGATGCTCTTGGTGGTGCCCAGAATCCCGTTGCTCCAGCTGATGCTGCTCATGTTGCTCCCGGTGTTGTGCAGCGTCCTGCTGTCGCTACTCTTCTTCTCGGTCCTGCTGCTGCTGCGGTTGCTGCGGCTGCGATTGCTGCGGCTGCGATTCCTGCGTCTGCGACTGCTGCGTCTGCAACTGCTGCGGCTGTGACTGCTGCGGCTGCGATTGCTGCGGCTGCGATTGCTGCGGCTGCGATTGCTGC
>KL647291.1:4958163-5097580 GCA_000727475.1 Sarcocystis neurona
GATTGCTGCGGCTGCGATTGCTGCGGCTGCGATTGCTGCGGCTGCGATTGCTGCGGCTGCGACTGCTGCGGCTGCGGTTGCTGCGGTTGCGACTGCTGCGGCTGCGGTTGCCGCGGTTGCGACTGCTGCGGCTGCGACTGCTGCGGCTGCGACTGTTGCGGCTGTGACTGCTGCGGCTGCGACTGCTGCGGCTGCTGTTGCCGCTGTTGCTGCTGCCGTTGCCGCTGCTCCTGCAAGCGGGTCATCTGCAGCTGCTCAAAAGCTTCGTTAAGAGCCACTTGCTGCAAAAGGATCTGCGGGGCAACAGCAGCACACGGGCACTACAGCGCCGAATATAAAGTCGAATGCATGCAACAAGTCACCACGCTCTCCAGTGCGTTCAGCGGAACAAGTAAAAAGTAAAACGGGCACCTCCGTCCAGCTGCAGCCTACCTGTTGTTGTTGCGCTCTCTCTACCTATCAGGCCTCTCGTTTTCGAGTGTGAGCAAGTTGACGTGCTTCAACGAACTGCGCGCACATCCACGGGCTGCTAAAGACTGGGATCCATGTGTACCGTGTGCAAACGTATGTGCGGCCGATGGCAATTGTGAGGGTGCTCTACGTACGTACAACGCTAACTGCAGATATACATATATAGACTCATATGGAGACAGAGGTATTCGAACGTGCGTAGGTCGTCTTCGCGCTCGCGGCAGCTGCTGTCTCACCTGGGTGAGCCTTCGAATTACCAAAAGCACCACGAGAAGCAGCAGCAACACGACTAAGAGCGACACTCGCACATCCGCATAAAGCTGTTTGACGACCTGCAACGGCAAAGACAAAAAAAACACATGAGCAGCCTTCTGTACACAAATATACTTACACATATATGCAGGCATACGCACACATGCGCAAGTAAAACTGCCCGGCATATGAAAGCCTGTGACTTACGCAACTCCTGTATACGAAGCCACATGTACTGCCAGTGCCTACAAGTGGACGCGCGAATGCTTTTGCGTAGTACACATATATATATATATATATTATATACGTGTCACATCTGTGTGTAACACGTATACATACGTATATATATATATATACGTATAGATTTGCAAGAGAGGAGAAGCACGCGCGGAGTAGCGATATACCCGCTGGATGTCGGCTTCATGTTTGTACCGCAACAGGAGCAGCAAGGCCAGTGCCACATACACCGGAGCGCGGGGAGACGAGGGATCTGCTTCGAGGCACCTGCAGCAAAGCAGCACCAAGAAGAGACAGCACTGCAGCAACGGGTAACAGTGCAGCAGCAGTAGAAGGCAGCAGGACAGCAGTCTGAGGCAGAGGCACACCAATCACGCGCAGCTGTCGAGCATCTTCACGTAGCAGCCCAGAAGCACGGGAGCGCCACGCATCAGTCGTCGCAGCGGCGGCGCAGCTGCAGTACCGCCGCAGCAGTCCTCTGACAGATCGCATACTGCACTGTTGCTGAATGAGGATGAATTTCTATCTACGTAAGTGTATCTACATATACAACAACACCAGCGGCGGACACTAGCTATACCAGCACCAACAGGCCTAAAAACCCGACAGAAGAAGAAGTGAAGTGCCACGAAAGTGCACAAGAGTTGCGCGTCAGCAGAGGTCCACGCGGCTGCTGATGAAGCTGTCGCGATCGTTTCAAGCCTCCCTGCTTACTTTCCAAAATATAGCCGTGCGAGCGCGAAGTCCTGCGGAGAGCTCAGACGCAGCAACAGCAGGAGCAGAACATGTGAGCCACACGCGAGAGTAGAAGCCGCAGCGGCGCAAAGCGCGCACCAACAGCCACGGCGGGAACAGCGACAAAACATCCGCAGGGACTGCAGAGGATGCACCGCACCGGCACTGCGCGGCGAATGCGCTGTCTCACAAGTGACTTTGTCTGCACTAGTGTGGCACGTACGCGTATATACAAAGAGCGTCTGCATACACATACGGCTGTCGTACGTGGGTACCTATGAACGTACGCGAGTCTCCGCGAATAGAGAAACGACACCACTCTGGAGTGGTTCTTCTTACAGTCCAGCCCCTTGGCAGCTGTTCTTCTACGCGAGCTCAAGCCCTTACATGCAGACCCCAGTGTTGTCTTGCGCCATCGTCGCAAGAAGGCACGATGCGACGTGCTGCTGCCCTTGACAGGTGCTGGTGGTCAACGCGTGCACAGGCAAAGGCTCAAAGGCTTGTGATATCTCTCTCTACATATGTGTACGATTAACTTCCAGAGGGACAGGCCTTTCGCTGTGTGAGCCTTCTCGGCTGCGTATACAACGCCGTTCAGAAAGATATGTCTCCCTAGCTTCCGCGCAGAACCCGCATCCGTGCTTCGGGCGCTTGCTTGTGGCCGTCGACAGAGGACTTCCTTCTCACTTGTACAGCTGCAATTATATGTATGTATACACAGACACGTATTCACCAGGGCAAATACAGCGTGGACAAATACGTCAAGGCACATATAGTATGCTTGCATACCAACGTGTGGGTATCCGCACGTCTATACGGATGCCGGCGCAAAGTATGAGATAGTGGCCCCGGAGGCCCATCCCAACGTCAACAATCTCGCCACTCCACGTGCGTCCCGTCCCCGTAGCACTCGTGAACTACTGTGGACGCAAAATTGCATTTGCGTAAAAATACACACACACGTAAGTACACGTGTGGTGGGCAAACGTGCGACAGTTCTGCGGCTCTAGACAGCCACGTAGGTGTTGGTGTAGATACTGCCCGACTCTCTAGACACGGGCGTATGTACACGTACACATGTATGTGTCCACGCGTATATCTGTGTGCAACATCCAAACTAGCTGGAACTTGCCTTAGCGCTGCCACTTCAAATATATGTATCCATATACATATACATACATATATCTACATATATATGTATATATGTATAAACAGCGCATATACACGCACTCACTCAGACCTCCTTGCATGTTCCCCGGCTAGTACATATTATTCTCACCAACGTACGAAGGCACACATGTGCGCACCTCTCTCTCGATGCCTCCGCAGATACATGTATATGCACACGTGTAAATCAGGACGCAGAAAGTGTCTACTTGTGTAACGGCTTCCATCTCATATGTGTCTGTTTGTTCACACACAGATATACGCAGTGTGAACGCGTCTACACTTCTGCGTGGCCTGCTACTCCACAGGAGCCTTGTAGCCAGAAGAGCTCAATGGGGAAGCCCAGAAGGAGCAAATGTCTTGAGCAAGCGACAGGCCCTCCTAGCGCGCAAGGCAGCAACAGCAGCAGCCGTCACCGTTCCCTTTCTTTGCTGATGCGGCTGCTGCTGCAGAAGAAGGGTGGTGCAGCAGACAAATAAGGCCGCCGCCGTTCGCACCTGCTTGACGCCGAGGCCGTACATGTGCATGAAGCCGAGGTTGAAGGAGCCCTGCAGAAATACAGGAGCACTGACATCGTCAGCAGCAAGTCTGTGTCTGTTTGGCACAGTTGCACACATAGGTTGATGTAAGCATATAGACGGCTGGCGGTGTCTCCGCCTGCGTGTCACGCGCAAGTCTCCTCTAGGAGAGTGTTGCCGATTTAGGCGCTACGAAACGGAAGGTCAGAATCGAAAACGAAGCAAAGGTGGCTCGTGTACGAAGCTGCAAATCCGCAGGCAGGTGTTCCCACATTCTCCACTCTGCAACATCAGCCGCCTGACAGGAGACGTATATATATATATATATACATACATATTATATATATATACACATTATATATATACATTATATATATACACATTATATATATACATTATATATATATACATTATATATATATACATTATATATATACACACTATATATATACGCGTAGGTAGGGACGGCTTGTCCAGGTCCATATCCGTTTCTATCAGTTCTCGCGTGTACACACGTACATATACATATATACAATTGCTGACCGTATACGTTTATCTTTGCAGAGGTATGGATACGTACAGATATAGAGAGAGATGAACAGGTACTTTTGCCCAAGCTACATACACATATATATATATGGTGGAATGCACGACCCGGTAAAAGGGTTCGTCGGGCTACAGGCGCCTGCGGTGTGGTAGACACTAGGGAATCTCACGAGGTGTCACAGAAGAAACAGTAGCGTCTCCTGTTGACATTTCATAAAGGAGCGCGGGACCTAGTGAGGTCGCTGCCGGTCTCTTGCAAGCATAGGCAAGGGGTTCCCAGCGACACACACATAAGCACACTATTCCACGTATCTATCTGTCTGTACACCCCACGGCCGTCAGTGCCAACGTGCCCCTACACGCCGACGGACAAGACGACCAGCTAGCCGCATGTTCTACTCGAAAAGACTCCAGTGGCACTGTGCGAATGACGCCCTTGCGCGTACATTCGTACGTATACATGTAGGCAAGTAGATCCGAAGCGCAGCCGTGTCTACACGTTCGGAAGACTTTAGCGATCCTGAGCACGTGGACGCGCAGACAAGCGGCTCTGCTTACTTCTATATATATACATACACATGCCAACACGGGGAAAGCACACACACACACACACATACGTCATATCCGTGCGACGGTACTGAGCAGTGTATGTAGAGAAAGCTAATGTTGACAACGACACATACACGCATCCCGGCAGAAATCGAGCACGCACAGGACTCACAGACGCGAGTCCTGGCACAGCGATTCACCGCTGTACTTCATCTCGTAAGCGACAAATCCGTACATACACGCACATGTAGACAATAGCGCATGCAGACACATACGCAACATCTCGTGTACGGCTCTCGGGTCGGACGGACGCTACGAGAAGCAGTGGAAAAGCCTTCGTCAGTGCCCGCTGACTCACCCTCGCAGCGTACGCAGCCATCCACTTATGCGAAGTCGACATTTCTGCGACCTTCCTGTAATGCGCTGTACGTACAGTGCAAAGGACACCAGCAGAGCTGCCTCTGTGATCAATCTTGAAACCTGTTCGTGTAAACACCTTCAGCTACCAACCCCACGGACGTTCAAACTAAGCAACGGCACGCCCACATTTACACATGTACACATATATACACGCACACATATGTAAGCCCTACTATTCTGCACAAACATACTCGCGTTCTTCTGATATATATTGACTCCACGACTACTCTATTGCAGAGACAGGCGCTTAACGAGCAGCAGGCGTCGGCCACGTGTCCCGAAAGAGGCAGCAGGAATAAGGCTCGTCCGGTAAGTAGCAGCCGTTACATGGGAAAGACGCAGCGGAAATAGCAGCAGGGTTCTGCAGGCGGCAGCAACGAGTGGGATACAGCAGTGACCGCCCTCAACTGCGGAGGAAATGGCACCTGCGCGTAGAGCCCGGAACAGCAGGAACGGTGGGGAAAGAGCAGGCCCAGGAAGCAGCTCGCCGGCGGCTGGTCAGGGTCAATTGAGAACTGCAACTTGAGCTCAAGCAGCGTTCAAAAACTGGCCACCCCAGCGGCACCATGAAGAACAGACGCAGTCGCGACAGCGGCAGCAAGCAGCAGTGCCGGCAGGCACATGCAGACACAGAGATTCCGGACGCGGCAGAGAGCACCGGTGGCAGCAGCAGCACGTCTGTGACCGGGCATGCAGGCGTGAGACGTGGAGCGGCAGCTGCTGGCGCGCAGACAGCTGGCACCGCACTAGTAGCAAAAGGGAACTTTTATGCCACTCGCGGCAGTCAAGCTGCCGCCAGTCCAGCAAAAAATAGGTAGACACCTTGAAGAGGATTCCGTAGCATCACCTACCCACAGCCGCGCTGTAGTTGACTTTCCGCGGGGTGTACACCGGGATCGCCTCTTTGACCCACTCGGTCATATCGTTGCCTACGACACAGCAGCAGCATCAGCCTGCGGCGCAGCGCGCCATGCAAACGAGGGAGAGGTATATTTCTGCTGCGTTCAACACGAACCTGAAGCTGAGAAGCTAAAACGTGTGAAGCAGAAACGTCCATGCGGGACCCCCACACAGGTACCCCAGCTGCAAAGGTTGGCGCACAGACGCCGGTTCTGGGTGAGAAAGAGAAGTACGTAGCTGCCCTTGCCTTGCACCAAGCGCTACAGCCTATCTACGTACATGCGCACCTGCGCATGCACCTTCGTAAGAACCCACCTACGGAAGTCTCCACCATGTGTACGCACAAAGCAACATATAAAAATATATATATATATATATGCTGGTGTATGGAGGCAAGCGTCCACTGAAGCCGCCACGTGCATGCACTTTTGCAGAGGTGCGTCATGACGTGAAGCCCAAGTACCTAGCTGAAAATTCATCGCAGGCTCAGAGACGGCAAGACTAAAAGTTTCAGAGTAAGGAAAGACGTACGTGCACCGTCCTAGACGCCTACCGAGAAATGTATTGACTCACGTTTCTACAGCTGCAATTGTCAAGGTAAGAAGCAGGAGAGCACAGAGGCACGGAGTTGATGATTACAGACGAACTGCGGGCGCCCGGGGCAAGGCAGCACGCGACAGGTTGAATCCCTTCGATCTATCACACTCACCAGGTGTGTATGTACATCTACGTCGAGGTGTGTGGATATATATATATGTATATATACAGGTATAGACATTGCAGTCAGACGTACGCGTACGTAGACATAAGAGGATCGTCTGTGCCTGGGGCTACGGTGACGTGTTGGAAGGACACGCGTGCAGTGCAATGATCGCATCTAGAGGGAACGCTCTGAGCAGCGAACCCGGGCTAGAGCGGGTACGTCGCAGCAGTCCCCAGCACCTGCAGGTGGTACTATACAGTCGCAGCAGCAGAGCGGGACACACAGAGCTCGACAGCAGCAGGGGTCTCTGGCGAAGGATATATATCCGAATGAACGAACGGCAGGTACCTCAGCCGTTGTGTCTGCCTCTCACCTTCGTCGTCTACGTAGCGGCACCCCTGTCGCCGGTTGGGAAGGATTAGACGCTGCATGCCATAGCCGTGGTAGGCAAAATCTCCTGCAGCGTCAGAAACCCGATGGTCAAGTGAGCAGCAGCAGATGCAATCAGAGCAGCAGCAGCAGCGCGACGCAGCTAGCAGGAGTAGCAGCAGCAGCAGCAGCCTCGGCAGCAACGCCACTCCTTCGCCGCAACGGCCCACGCAACCTTGGCCCCAGAAGCAACAGGCAACCTTCGCTCCCCTACTGAATGGCCGAGGTACGTCGTCAGAGACAGCTGTCACTACGGACCTCTCCCTGGATATCCATCTACCCCTACGCAGAGACGTATATCCGCAGAATTAGACAGCGGAATTCTACGTATGTATAAATATGTATTACGTATTGACAGATAATTTCTTCGAAGCAGCGACACACAGACATACATACACAGGGGTCCAAGATCCCCGCAATGGAAACACTCGCACGTAACTACGTATGCACTTACACAAATGCAGGCATCCATACGTTCACGGAGCTTCATGTGTGTATACACATGTACACATATCTGTTTGTCTATATGTGTCTGTCCTAATGTAACCAAGGGACTCTACTTATACAGATATAAACATATACGCCTATATATATAGAGACAGACACACACACACATATACGCATACACATATATACACATTTATACACATATACGCATATATACATATATATATATACATGAGTGCGTTTGTATGTATATCTTTGCGCACGTAATGAGGTTTCGCGCCAGCGCAGGAGTGTTGATACGCTGGTCGCTGGACTGACTAGGCACTGCAGTTACCGTCGGCTTACCGAGCCGCAGGCCTGCGAGCGGGGAGCCCTGATGCGTCGCCATTTCATAGTAGCGCTGCGCATGCACTCGCTGCTTCTCAATCGTCCCTGCATGCACCGACGTCGCGCCAAAGGCAAACAACGTGGGACCCCAGTACCACAGCCACTCGCACGGCCACAGGCGCCAAAACTGTACGTATACCGGATGGATGTATACATCTGCAGTACCTCTACGCTGTAGGATGGCAGTACACGTCTGGGCATTTGGCTCCTGATGTTCGTCGTTATCCGCCGCCGGTAACAAAGACGTCCCCACGCGCGTTACACATATGCACTGACGTACACACAGAGAGACATGGGTGCGTATATACACGCAGACTCGGACACACCTGGACACGCATGGCCACAGCTACACACATACATATCTATATATTTGCATGTAGATACGTACACACAAAGGGATATGGGTACATATGTACACATAGACTCGGACACACATGGACACGCATATCCACAAGTATACACATGCATGTCTGTATATGTCTATATTTTTACGCATGTCCGTGCGTTACAGGTGGAGCGCGTCTTCTGAGTCACTCAAACTACTTCACATCTGCTAGCGATCAGCGCCACACGTATATTTCATTTGTGTACAAAGACGAAGGAGAGGACAGACGGACAAACATTCGGAGAGATAAACAGAGCTCCACATCCCGAGGCACTTGTGCTACACACAGATATGGGACATCCGGGCAGACACGTCAGGCGCCGACGGAGAGACCCGAATCGGCGGGTGCCGCGGGCTCGAGTTCGTGCGGAAGAGCTGCAGCAAGTGCGCGACAGCAGCGAGAGCCTGCGAGGAAACAAATGCGAGGCAGCAGGGTAACTGTACAGGCCATCTTTCCGCTCTGCAGCAGACGGATCGACGGCGCGTGCGGGACTGCAGGGTGTGCGCCACAGCACGGGCAACAGCAGGACGCCCGGCGCAGCAGCAGCTGCATGCGTACACGCGTTCGCTTATTCACAGCAATAGCAGCAGCCCGCCAACCAGGTAGTTTTCTAGCCTACCATCAAAGAAGAGGTCCGTCAGGCCGCTGTCGAAGAGGTAGGCCAAATCTGACTGAGCGACCTGCGCAAGACGCAGTCAGCCAGCGCCCACACATCAACAACAAAGCGAGTGCGCCAGCTGCCGCCCATCCAGCGCAGCCGTACCTCGTCCTGTCTATACTTGTACTGTACAGACCATACCATACCTCGTCCTGTCTGTATACGCACTGTACAAATGAATGTATCCAGAGAGCGACAGATGCTGTTCCAGGCAGACACGAAGCTGCCCGCGTAATGGAACGTGTGTGAGCGTGTTCACGTACAAAACGCCGCCGCGTACGTAGAATTCCGCGCTGCTGTATACGCGTGTAGGAGAAGAGATGCAGGGGCAAGACACGTACGTAGGTGTGCCCTCGAGCGGAGGATGGAGCGGTTTTCGGCTGAGGTGTGCTTGTACGTTTTAGTAGTCAGAGCTGACGGCTGCGCAGCAGCCAGCTCTTCGTCGCTGCAGCTTGACGTGAGCTACAGCAGGGGCCACGGCCAGCTCTGAATGGCTGCAGCAGCAGCGGCGTCAGAATGAAGAATGTTCGGCGTGCGTACCTCGAGACCAGCCTCAGCCAGCAGTAGCAGAAGAAACGCAGCCTCGTCATACCTGCCCTGCGCGTAGAGATCGTAGACCTGCAGCGACAGCAGTAGCAAAGGCATGCAACGCGTCAGAGGAGCAGCAGGTCATCAGCGACACAAAGGAAGGTCACCGTCCTCACTGCAAGCCTGTCCCGCGCAGAACATATATATATATATAGATATATATATATATGTTCTTACGTCAGCCTGCTCAGCCCCGACCACACCTGAAGGAAGCGTGCAAAGTCTGGGTCTCCACGCAGCACACGGCTGCACGCAGCAGCAGCAGCAGCACGCGGTGGTAGATGGCGTTTGCGCGCGCGCAGATGTTCAAGAGGACAAAGCAGCTGCAGCTGTTGAAGGGCCTGCATCTCTCTAACAAAGAAAAGCAGCAGGGCGGCCTTTAAGTATGGCGCGCACGTTCCCAAGACGCCTCAACTGGCACGCGCAGCAGCTGCCGCAGAGACACAAACGACCCTTTCGGCCAGCACACTAAGACGATCACGAACGAGATGCGGCAGGCGTGAGGAACGCAGAAACTTCTCTGCTCCGACTTGGTAGCAGCCCAGCAACAAATGGCGAACCAGTGAGAAACACCTTTCTTCCCTACGAGCAGCAGCAGCAGGCCTCACTGCTCTGCCACCTGCGTGCAAGCTGCAGCAAAGCTGCTTACGTGCCGAAGAAATAGTACACTGCGCGTCCGAATGTGGGAGGACATGTGCTAGCCTCTAGAGAAGACATTTACTAGACCGAGTCCACCGCGGAGAAAAAGCAGCAGCCCCCGAGGCAGACACGTGTACTAAAAAGCCAGCTCTGCATGCGCGAGGGATGGTTCCGCAGTCAAAATCGCGCTGCACCGCCAAATTTAAGAAGCAGACCTGCGGGTTTACCATGACACACGCGGTAAAGATTCTACCTACGTCTGCCTCCCTCACAGCCAAGAGATCCAACTTCATTCCACGCACGTCGATTGCCTCCACCATCTAGTTTCCCACCCTGCCGTGGCTGCCTGCGACAACTATCCATACGTACGTATGTATGTACGCGCTTGTAGGATCATACAGGCAAACACCCGGCACCACGCGCAGCACGAAGGCACACACTATTACACCTGTGAACGTAGGCAGGTCGGTTATACCTCCTACTTTTCTGCTTGACACGGCAGCAGCTGCTGCTGCGACGCCGTGGCGCTGCGGACGCCAGTACCCCCAACGCAGCTGAGCTGAACAGGCAGGAAGCGCCGCAACAACCGCCCTGTATCCGCATGCAGCGACGCCCCAAGTCCCTGCTGGCCATCATGGAGGTCACTATGTCACTTCACAGAGCTTCAGCAATACAGACCCGTAACAACCTCTGCCGCCACACGTGTCTCGGAGTGTGCGCAAGTACTCGTATAAGGTCGCAGATATACGGAGACGCGCGCACATGCAAACACGCACTCGTGGAGGTCTACCTAGACCCACACACTAGTATACATATCCGTATATTAACGTAAGCCTACACACAGTAGCGACGCATGTATGCGTGCACGCACAACCCGTAGACTGACTCATGAACAGAGGCAGGTGAAGAGGTGCAGCAGAAACTCGGCCCTGCGATTTTCTCGAGAACGACACTCACGAAGGATCGGAGACAACCAGACGGCCCAGCAGAGCAATCTGACAGCTGCTCACCCGTTGCAGTTTGATCGTAACGTAACCACTTCTTTCAACGAGGCGCTTCAGCAGAGAAGACGCAAGTGCGCAGTCTCGCACGGCTCCTAGTCCGTTGAGATGCATCAGTCCCAGGGCATACGCAGCGCCGGTACTCCCGCTCTGTAGCGCGCGCGTATACCTGCAGCAGCCACAATGCAGCAGCTGCGCCGCCAGCCCCTTCGCCCTAGCCCAGACAGAGGGTCAGGAATCTTGTGCAGAGAACCGCGACACCGCAAGGACAGGCTGACGCGACCGTCAGCAGTGTTACACGGCCTGGAGCCCCGGTACCTCTATGCTGCTGCACTTGGAGCGGCGATGGTCGTGAAGCAACCCAACAACTACTGGAGGAGGAGTAGTGGTAGGATTGATAGTAGTACGTAGACGACTAGTCATCACGATAGTAGTAAGTGGCAACATACACGTTGTAAGCGCACACGATGGATCACAAGGGGCTCAGCGACAGGAGTCGCAGAGGATGAACGACAGCAGCAGCAGCACCCGCGTCCGCAGAGCAGCCGTAAAAAGAGGGATGCGGTCAGCAGCAGGAGTACCGGTGTCGGTGACTGCTCAAGTAGACGCAGAAGCCCACGGGGAACATCCGGGTAGGCTGTGGGTGTGAGCGACCTAGGCAGAAACAGAAGGGGCAGCGGCGGCACCGACACCCACGTCGAAGGAAAAACCGGGGGAAGGGAGCGTCACGCAGCAGCGGCGGTGGCAGACCACGAACGGCAGCAGCGGGATACGGACAAGTCAGCTGCAGCGACGCAGCAACAGCATGCAGCTAACATCAGCTGTCGCACCGAAGAAAAGAGCAGATATCCACAGAAGGTGAGCAGCAGAGCAGTCCCATGCAGCCACGGCAGAAGGGAAAGCAGTGGACAAGCGATCAAACAGCAAGCGCCCCTGCTGCTCCTGCTGAGGCTGCAGCGTGCCTCGCTGCGAAGGCTAGACTCATCGCGCGGGCGTCAAGCATGAGCAGCAGAGACACACAGGAGCAAAAAATTGTGGCTTACCACTGCATGGCCTGCACGAAGGACTGCGAGTGCCCTGCACGCATGCAAAGAGTTGAGCACACGCAGCTAGCTGCTACAGTCGCACCGGACGGGCAAGGCGGCGGGGTAGCACGGGCAGTAGCAGCACCCGTGGGACACGGGGGACTGCCAAAGTGAACGAGGAAGCACGACGCGTGTTTTTGTATGCGTGAGGACAAGAGCATATCAGCAGCAGGAACGGTGGAATAGCGGTATCACGTGCAACGTAAGCCAGCAAGCAGCGGTGGCAGCAGCTGATAGCTGACGGAAGGCAGGTGGTGCGCAGACGTGACTCCGAGGGCAGTAGCAGCAGCAGCAACAGAAGTCGTGACGCAACCAGCTGCAGCAGCTTATCCGCTGTAAGAATTTTTGTACTCGTAAACCAGCAGAGCATGAGTGTACAGAAAGTACAGTTGCGACGACACTAACAGCAGCAGCATTCGTGCAGCAAGATGTTCTTGTGAATGTGCAACACACACTGCGCGGTCGTGTGTTGTGTGCGCGGGTGGAAATTACCGTGGCCAGAGATGTACATCGAGGCGAGGTTGGTCTGCGCGTCCGGGAAGCCGTGGGTTGCGCTGACATTGAAGAAATGCAACGCCACTTCTTCATTTCTCTCTATCAAGTCCGTGCCGAAGAAGTGCAGGTACCCGAGTCCACTGTACGCTGCAGCAGCAGCAGCAGCAACGCAGTATCGCATGCGCAGCGCAGCAGTCAGCCTCCGAAGGGACAGCAACTGCACCACGCGAACAACGTAGAATCTTCCGCTATCGAGGAAAACAGCAGATACCCCAGCAGCCCCACCAGCGGCGACCAAGGAGCGGCTTTCGGAACCACCACCACCCCCCGGCAGCAGCCGCGCAACTCCGGCGGAAGGGAGCGCGTGCGTCTCCGCGCATGCACACACACGCACTCCCATAGTCACGAGCAGGCGACGCGCCACATATACAGAAGAAGCACCCGGGTCGCGCGCACACTCGCCAACGTCCAGATACGTAGGTGGTTGAGAGAAGATTAACAAGATCCCTCCTGCTACGAGCGAGAGCCTTTCCACACCTTGTACTTACACGAAAGAAGCATCCCGGTGTTGCAATAGTAAACCAGTGGCACGCAGCCCATTATCAAACCGTGAGCGACAGCTTCGGCTCCGAACGCGTTGGCTGCGATGCAGCAGCACACTTTTTCACTACTGCTGGCAGGAAGCAGTCCGGTCGGCTCGTTGACGCGCTCCCTAGATAAATAGTGCGTTATCTTCTAGCAGTCTTTTACACGCTCGTCCCTCAACAGAGCGCACGCGAGAACAGAGTCAAGTGAATAAGGAAGAAGAAAGAGAAGACAGCGCAGCAGGCAGTCGCGTGCAAGAATCTCGCGGTGCAGGAACACGCAACACACTGCTTCAAATCGATAACTAGCCACGTTCGAACCACCTTTTCTTGCGTGCAATCCCCTGTACCATCTCCGGTAACGTCCCCCACCAGCGAGAGTATGTGGCAGTCGGAAAATTCGCTACGCGCGCCACAGCAACACCAGATGTCTACCACGGCACGCGCGGCACATGCAGCAGCACCCGCACGGCTAAGTTTACCAGGGACCGACAAAAAGCGGCAGAAACGCAGACAGCTATCGCTTTCCACTCAAGCCCAACAAGGTTCTTCTCTTTCGCAAGCGTACGTAAAAACGGCCGTGTAGTCACCCGGTAGATATACACACAAGCAGAGGCACGCATGCGCTGCTACGCTACACACATACAGACACGGCACGCGCGCGCCAGCACAGCAGTGAACACAGATTCTGCGGCACCTCACCAGCAGCACTTACCGTGCGGTTCGGTCTCAGAACACTCGCCGGCCACCTATGACAACTGTCGAGGCTGTCTCGCCTCACAGGCAGCCTTTCTGCTGTTTACCACTGCTGCTGCATCCTTGCTGCTGTGCTGCGACGGGTCTCTGAGTCTGCTGTCGGTGGTGCTGCGACGCTGCCGCTCTTACGATGCCGCGGCTGCGTCTCACGTGGTCCTCGTGAACCGAGCTGCTAGATATGCTGCTGGCGGCGTTGGGCTTACCCACGGGGTGGTCGGCTGCCTCTACGGCGCTCAGGAACCAAAACGTCGCGCTCGTAGTATTCCGCGGGACGCCGACGCCCAGGGAATACATGTAACCAAGTAAAGCACGTGCTTCACTGCGCCCGCCTTCGGCAGCAGCAAGCAGAAATTCTTGCGCCAGACGAAAGTCTTGCGGCAGCCCTTCCACGCCGAACAAGTACCCTACACCAGCGCGTCACCACCGGCAGCAACGAACAGCAAGGAGGAGCAGTAGCAGCACAGCAATAACAGTGCGAAGGCAGAGGTGCCTCCTGCGCCGCTGCAGACGGCTCGTCGCACCGAGAGGAGCACGTCCAAGCACATCGCGAGCATCAGGAATAAAGCGACGGCAGGAGCAGGAACAGGAATAAAGCGAAGGCAGAACCAGCAGCACGAATAGATGCAGAGGCAGCGACGCAGTCGTGCTCAGCGTGAGCTACAACAGAAGATGTCGCAGCGCGCAAGAAGAAGCGGCAGTTCGAGCAGACGGCAGTACGTGCACGAACAGCAGCAGCGTACAGAAGACCTCCTGGCCAGCCACACTAGCCAGATAATCCACCGTCCCGTCATGAACATTCGCAGCCAGAGAATGGCACCGGCCGTATAACGCCGGCATCACCAAGAGCAGGCTCACGCTGTGGAAACCTGTTAGTTCGCAAAGCCGAAGTACCTCTCGGTACACAGCAGCGCGCACAGTTGTCTCAGCCTTGAAATCACTTCAGGTGTGGACGTGGTGCAGCAGTTCTCCTCCCGTTCGAGGATCCTGTCGCCCTCGAACTGCAACAGGCTGGCCGTACACTGGAAGTGGTGTTCACGATGCCCTGCTACGCTTGTTGCCGCTACTGTTGCGGCTGCCGCTGCTGTTTCTGTGGCGCGACTCAGCCACTGCTTCTGCAACTGCTGCTGCTCCTATCGGTCGCATTACCACTGCTGTTGCCGTGCTGCTGCCGCTGCCGCTGACGCTACGTGAAAAATGTTGTCCAGCGCAAAGGGATTAGCAGCTCCTCGGGGTCACTACAGAAGCTGCAAATAAACTAATACTGGAGTCAGCACGCATCTCACCATTTCCCCCCCATGCACGCTGCTGCCGCGGCTGCTTGGCGGTCGCTGCATGCGGCGCTGGTAGCCAGCTAGTGGACGCTCCCCTACAGCTGTGTCACTACGCAGACGCTGTTCATCGTCGTCACTGCAGTCTACAGACGCGAAGTTCTCATGCTGGTGTCCGTACCCAGCAGACTAACGTCAGAGTTGCCAAATACGACCCCCACCTGTTGAAACGAAACAACATCACGCAGGACGTCGCTACTGAGACTTTTGCCATTGTTAATCATTTTACGTTACTTCGCGTCCTCTGCTGTGTGTGCGCTTTGCGCAATCACGCTGTATCACTGTTGCTGCGATCGGCCAAAGGCTTCGTGCTTGCTGCTGCTCTGTCGCGTCCTCCGCTCGAGCTTCTGCCCCTGTCCTGTGTGTCTGCCGGTGCTGCAGCGCCCTTCGTGTCGCAGTCCTGTTGGTGCTGCCTGTGTTAGTGTTGCACTTCTGCTGCTGTCTGTGGCGGTCGAATGCCGCTGCTACTGGTACACAGTGATATCAGCGCTGCTGTGCTGCTGTTAGTGCTGCAGTCCTGTTGCTGCTGTCCGGCTGCCGCTAGCGCGCTGCAGCGTTGCTGTGACCGTAGTGCCGATGCTGCTCTGAGTGACGCATGCGCCGCCGTTGCGCGGCTGACGCTGCAGTCGCGCCGCTGGTGCTGCAGGGCTGCGACTTCTCCAGCGGTGTTCTTCGTGCTGCTGCGCCCGCTGCTGAAGCTGCAGTGCTGCTGTGACTGCTGCGACTTCTCTTCTTAACAACGGAGGGGCGTCGCGCTTACGCTTTCCAAGTGCGAGTTGCACGGCGGTGTTCCCCTCTTGGGCAACAGCAGTCAGCATGTCCAGTTCCCTTGACGACGGGGAAAGTCTATCCACCAACCCACTGGGTGTCGAGTCGCCGTTTCCTCCTGCGCTCGTTCCTCCGTTGCTGCCCGCGCCCCCGCTTCGACTGCCGAACCAGTCCGCACTGGCGGCGCCTGCTGTTGGTTGCGGCACGAATAGAAGCAGCGCGTCGTTGTGCTGCTGCCCCTTGC
Source organism: Sarcocystis neurona (assembly GCA_000727475.1). NCBI lineage: Eukaryota > Apicomplexa > Conoidasida > Eucoccidiorida > Sarcocystidae > Sarcocystis > Sarcocystis neurona. The sequence continues at coordinate 4,974,457 of KL647291.1, forward strand.
TATTGACACTCATCATTGGGCTGTGGAAACGCAGCAGCTCCGGCGCCTGCGGGATGCCGCTGGCGTATGTCTGTGCAGCAGCGGCAGCACCGTCACAGCAGCAGCAGCAGCAGAAGCAGCGACATCGTGAGCGAGCCCCAGACGCAGCAGCGCATTAACCTCTCTAATACAACGAGACGCCGCCGAGCGGCCGCCGCTACTCGCCTGCTTGTGCCCGTGCACGCTGCTGGGACGAACAGAAGAAACAGTTGCCTGACCTAGACACGCAGTGTGAAATGCCAATACGTATACAGGGTGGTGCAGGCAGGAATACACAGAGACCCCGACACACAGGGTATCCATATCCATACGCACGCTTACATATGCCGGATGCGGTTGCATGTACGTGAAGCCTGCGGAGACATACAAGTACACCTCCATACATAGCTGCAAAAGGACAATGTGGAGTTGTACATATATACATGTATGTGCATAGATACACGTAAATACAGAGAAACAGAGAGACGTAGAATTTCATGTGCAACATAGCCGCAGGCACGCATATAGACACACGTCCAGATGCGTAGATGCATATATATATATACACATATGGATGCGCACAAGTAGGCGGCTGCGTCTCCGTGTAGAGAGACTACGCACCATCGATATCCGGCTACCGCGTGCGCACGTCTCGTCGTAGACTTGTGACTGAAGAGTGGCAGATGCAAACGAGGCGCCTCGGACGTCTACTGCAACAAGTTTGCAAAGGATACCTACCTCAACAACAGCAGCATTTCTGCAAGTCCCTCACATGACTGTTAAGCGTATCCGGCTATACACACACATGTAGCGCACCGCTCACTCTTTTCCTTGTACTTCTTGTAGAGACCGCTTGGGGAGGGGGGAACACTACATTTGACGTCGTTACATCCGTACGTGCCTACTGCTGCGGCTGCTGCGGCTGCTCCTCTCTGTGTGTGCGTGTGAACACGTTTCAAAGGCCTGTACGTGTTGCCGGTACACAAGCATGTGTCGAAGACAGCCAGGGGTGTCTACGCGTGCAATTTTTCTGGTGCAACTATGTCACGCAGTCTCTGCGTCCGCATCCGCGCAGCAGGAGCCTGTCCTCCAGTATGCCACAGAACTTACTGTAGCGACCTGTCTGGCGAGAGGCAGGAGAAAATTGGTGGCACCTGTGCAGGCCTGCTGCTGCCTTAGAGGCGCGTCGAGAGAGCTGCTTTGAAGCCGCTGCGCCATGGCCATCATGGCGCCCGGGTGTCCAGCAGCCGCCGCAGCGTACAACAGCACCATCGGCACACCCGAGCTGGACGCAAAATTGGGGACTGAAGAAACTCTTGCAGGTGCTGCTGAAGAGGTGGATTCTGCTGCTGCTGTGCGGCGAGCAGCACTTGCGGCACTTCTCTTCCGCTGCTGCCTCGAGGACGGTGAAGGGGACGAGCCAGCAGCAGCAGCCCCAGAGGGACGAGGAGAAGGAGCACCAGCAAGACCAGCGTCGACTGCCGCACGCATCGTCGAATTCATTACTACCTCGTCGTTTTTTCCACCCGAAGGTTTCTTCGGATGCCGCTTCTGTTTGCGTGCCTTCTTTCGTGCTTTGTCCGTAGTCCGCCTGCCAGTGTTCGTGGAAACCGTTCTATTGCTGCCGTTGCTGCTGCTGCCGAACAGGGGATCCCACCACCCAGAAAGAGTCTCGCGCAGCCGGCCAAAGGCGCGGAACAGAGAGGAGCTGCGTAGCCACCGGAAGAACCGGATTTGCTGCTGCTCGTCGTAGGCTTGCTGCTGCAGTTGCTCTGTGAAGGAAGTAAGGGGGGCCCAATCCGTCGTGCCCTCTCGATCCAGGAGTAGCACGGCAAAATCCGACTCACGCACTTGAACCAGTGGCCACAACCGCGGTCCTTCTTTCTCCTGCAGAGGACGCATCTTCGAGGCTGCTCCTCCTGCTGCTGCTTCTATCTTTCCTTCTGCTGCTGCGCACTCCGCTGGCTCTCGTTCTGCGGCTGCTGCGCTTTTTGCCGTTGTCGACGCTCGTGCTGCCGGAGGTGACCCTGCTGCTGCTACTGCGGCCCCAGCCCCCCACGTCTGGGGAGGAAACGCAGGCAGCACCGGCAGGTCTCGCAAATTTGCATGCATGAGTGACAGCGCATATTGCGCCTCCGCGCTGCCTCCCCACGCAGAGACATGCCACAGCAGCATCGCGGCAGTAAAGTTCCTCGCTGGCAAAGGAGGCAGCCCGAGAAAGTAGTACACGCCTAACTCGTATTGGCAGCTGGAGCAACAGCAGCAGTACGTCACACACATACTTGTCAATGTCTGTACCCCTGCAACAGCACATATATATGTAAAGTGTAACCAGATGCAAACATAAGGCTCCCTGAAGAAGTACATGAAGACAGCCGCAACCTGAGAGCTGCTGCTGCACGAGATAGCGCTCATGGACCGGCTCAACATAGTTGTAGTGCTCCACCAATACGTCCTGCGTAAGGGGACGCAGGACGTCATACATAGCGATCTGCAGGCACGTGCATACGGACGGACGACTGTGCGTCCCCGTCGTCGCCAAGCACCTGCCGACCAAGTAAACACTGACTGACACACACGCACAGACAGATACGTACTCGTGGCGCAGACGTACGTAAGTGCGTAGAAATTGATCTGGTCACTCGGCGAGAGAGTAGCGACATTGCATGGCCGGTGCACAAGTGGCTACCTGCGGAGGAGATCCCACCTACTGACGTACAGGTGCGTGTGTGCACGAACATGCGTACGCTGTACGTGGGGAAGATACGCGGCGCCACTGGGAGGATGTATCGCTGGACACACGCACCCACGGGCTTCACGTCCGTCGCCATGTGGCCACTGTAGATATCTATATTTATACATACATGTGAATGTATACAGACAGGCGTGTACGCACCGAGCACGACGTGCAACTGCAGTAGAAGACCAGTACCAGAGACAGGACAATAGACACGCCGACAGTTTCCGCGCCAGAGTAAAGACGTTGACACATCGAGAACCATACACAGCACAGCCTTAGCGCCGCAGACGACGCAGCGGGCAAGGACAGTCCTGCTGGACATGTGTCTTCCTTTCGCATACGTCCCCGCACGGCGTCTCTGAAGACGGCACAGCTACGCAGGCGTGTCTACCAAGAAAAGCTCTCTAAACTGACGCACAGGGACACACTTACATACATGTACACGTCTGCAGGCGCATATTTACGTCGGCGTACGTGCACGTGGACGTCTGTGTAGACACCAACATGCAGACGTACGGGTACATACGTTTGTATAGATAGACACAAGGATACACGGGAGAGGGTGTACACACGTATACATACGTACACAGTCGCATACGCACGCGCGTGTAAACACGTGGATATTTCAATAGATACAGAAATATACGTATATGTGTGTGCATACGTGTGGCCCGCTCACCGGACATCGTCACTCATGCTGCAGTCAGCGAAGAGAGGGAAAGCAGCTTCATGGTTATCCTCCTTCTCCACAAGCATCATCGCAGTTACAAACGTATCTTCCCATTCCGTAGTTGCAGTTGGTGCTGCGCCTGCTTCTGCAGCAGGATTACTCCCCTGCTCAGACGGTGAGGCTGCAGCAGCAACGGGCTCAGCGGACGCAAACACTAGGCCACTCGCAACTGTCGCTCTCCTGATGCTGGGCATCGACTTGCTGCAGCTATTGCTGCTGTAGTCTGTTCGCCTATCACCGATGAAGTTGCCGTTGCCGTGGCTCCGTTTCCTCCTCGTGCTGCTGCTGACGCCTGAGTCGCTGCGCACCTCCCTCCCGTTGAGGCCATTTCTCACGTGGTGCCCCGCCTGCTCCGGCTCTCCCCGCCAGAGGTGACTCCGAATAGAAGGAGACGAGGAAGACGTGCAGCTGACTAACCAGTCGTAGCCTTCATCAGCACATTTCGCCTTCCTGCCTCTGGCATGGCGAAAATCGGCGGGAACTGGCAACTGTTGCTGCTGTCGCCCCCTACACATGTGCAAGCCTGGGTCACTTGCTGTGCGTGAGTGGAGAGCTGTCTCCCTGCAGTTGTTTGTCAACGGCGCGTACGAGACAGCACCCGACGCACCAAACCCTGTCATCTCTGCGCGGCAGGCGACCCTCAGAATGTCTCGCCCACCTCGTGAGGCAGCAGTCCCAGCAGTCGCTGCTCGTCCTGCAGGTGCGTCTGCAGCGGCAGGGGGGGTGTCTCGCCGCCGCGTGCTGCCCGCGTCTTCCCACAAGAGCACCGCCAGCAGCACCAAGACGCGCGCAACCACCGCAACGACGCGCCGAGCACGCGGCCTCCCAGAGTCGACAGAACGAGCAGCTGCCTCTTTGTTGACTCCCCAGGACTCGAACCCGGGCCCCTGCCGCTTCAGTCTTCGGAACCGGAAGGCTTTGAGGAGACGGTCAAGGGCGGCGCCTTTCTGCTGCTGAGTCATCCGCCAGCTCTCGCCGCACCGATCCAACTCCGGCCAGGAGCTGCTGCTGCCGGACTTTGTCTGCTGCAAGTCACCTTCATCGACTGCGTCCCCTGTGCTTCTCGCCTCCTGCATCCGCACGACTCCGCCTGCGTGGCTGCTACTCCAGCTGCCCTCACCTAACGCCATTATTACGCTTCTTGTGTGCAGATGCGCCTGGTCATAGACATCACGGGGCCGCAGTGGGTACCTGCTGCTTAAGCAGCTTGACTGCGAAGCGGTAGCATTCTTCTTGGTGCTGCTGATGCTTTCCCATCGCCTCGCGGCGCTCCTCCAGCTGCTGCCGCTATCACCGACAGACTCGGGGACAACTGGTTCCCCTTGGCAACCACATACGTCGCCGCTACGGTGCGCGAGCGCGCTGCCTCCTGTTCTCTCACTTTGACTGTTGCTGCTTCTTCTGACGTTGTCGTTGCTCGGCAAATTTTGAATCCTCCAGCGCGGCGGGGGATACGAGGGAAAGCGCACCGGATGACTAATGGCTCCGGCCCAGGCCGGCACCACGCGGTGTCTCCAAGTGCGCGTCGCCGTGTAAGGTGGGGGACCTGCTGTCGCTGACGCAAGTCCGGCTGCTGCTGCTCCTCTTGTCGGCGTAGATGTTGTTTCGTCTGCGGCACTTGTTCCGCGTGTATGTGTTTCGCAGGTACTCGCTGCGCTTGTAGAGCTTCGCACTACCGGAGACCGCGTGCTCTGGCTAGTACTACTACCACTGCAGCTGCTGCTGCTTCTTTCCCAACGTCGGGGAGGCCTGCTGAGTAGTTCGCACGTGGCACCCCACACGCCAGGGCCCCACGCGCCGCAGCAGGCGGCGGACGACCACCAGCGAGCCATTTGTTTTAGGGCTTCCCTGTGAGGAGGGGCGGTCTGTAGATTCAACGGTTGCTGCCATCTTCTGTCCTGCGGCTGCCCCCCTTGCTGGTGTCGCCCGTCCTCTTGCAGCAGCATCCGCGGTGGCCGCAGCTGCGCCAGGTATTCCTGAGAGTGCTGCGTCCGCGTTGCGCCCTGCTGCTCGTGTCGTCCCCGTTGCTGCGCTTGGGGCCGTTGTCCTGGTCGCTGTACTGTCGCGCGACAGGTCTGCTCCCCAGGGGCTGCGTCGGCGGTCAGCCCAGCCTGCTCTAGCTGCTGGTGCAGCAGAGTCGCTTCTGGTAAAGATGTCCTCGCGGCGATATCTGCGGCTGCGCGCAGAGCGCTACTTTCACTGCCGCTATAGAAAACAACTCCTGTGAGAGAGAGCTGCAGCTGTTTCCCGTCGGAAAGCATGCTGGTTACTGCAGAATGCCCGACTCGTCTCGCTGTCGGTGATGCTTCGCCTGCAGCTTCACACGAATCGGGTGACTTCTGACGCTTGTGCTTTGTCTGCTGTCTGTGCCCTTGCTCCTGATTACTGTGCGCCCGACGCTTGTGCTGCTGTGCCTGCTGCTGCAGCAGTGGCTGTGGCGGCGGCGCCACGTTGGGCGACTGCAAATCCGCGAGCAGCTCCAGCTCGTGCGAGCTCCGCGGCCAACGCAAACTAACACACGGTAGCACCGGCGTGCACTGAGGCGTCCTGAAATGTTGCTGCTGTTGCTGCTGCGTTTTCTGCTGGCTCTGCTGCTGTAAAGTCTCATTTGTCTGGCTCTGAGGCAGCCGAGGGCGCTGTTTGCAGGGAAAAATTGGATGGGACGCTGCCGTGTGTGTTTCTTGTGCCTTCTCTGCTGCGAGGGCTGACACTGTCAACGCTGGGCACACCGCCATATTTTCAGCTGTTACTGCTGAAGCCGCTGCTGATGCTGTGACAGTCACACCTGCGGCGGCTGCTGCAGTCACCACTAGCGCTGCTGCCGTATTTACACTTGCCACCGCTGCGTAGATACCTGCAGTTGCTGCTGCACCCGCAGTCGCTACTGGTGCTGCATCCATCACTGCTGTGCCTGTTGCGAATACAGCTGCCATAGTCGCTCGTGCGGTTGTCACTGCTCTGGCGCTTGCGCCTGCAGGTTATCTTGCCGCTGTAACGGCTTCTGCTGTTTCTGTCGCGGAGGACGAGGCCGGAGGAGGTGCTGTTGCTGGAGAAGCAGGTGTCCAGCCGACGCACGAAAGAGCACGTGTCCCGATATCTGCGCAGAAGAGGCGCTCTGAAGGAAGCGGAAACTGCAGCCGCCAGCAGCTGCCGCAGACGCTGCCCGTGTAGTGGCCGGAGCAGCAGGAAGAAGACGACGGTATGCGTACGCGAAAAGGAACAGCTCCCGAGGTAGTAGATCCGGAAAGATTTGTTGTGAAGAAATGCTATAGGGTAGTCAGAGCAATACTGCTGCACTAGCGGCTGGCGGTGCGACTGCGGCTGATCGGCCTGCGACGGTCCCAGCTGCCCTTGACACAGCACAGACAGCACGAGCTGTGCTCTAACCGTGGACTGCCGCTGTTTCCTACAGACGCTTTTACGGTGTAAGTCGAGGTTCGACAGTCGCGCTCTGCATGTGAATGCTGCTGCTTTTGCAAAAGAAGGCTAATGCTTGAAGAGCTGCCGGCTTTTCTCGGATGCGCGGGAAGAAAGAAACAGCTGCCTGCGTCCCCGTATGCATCAGCCGGATACGGCTGTCGCCGCCTGGGTACATTAGAATGTGCGCAGTGCAGGAGTTAACACGGCAGCACAAGAAGGAGCGCCGGTGCTACAAACGGCGCAGCAGAAGACCGAACAGCAAGTGCGCAGGAACGAACAGCAAGTGCGCAGGAACGAACAGCAAGTGCGCAGGAACGAACAGCAAGTGCGCAGGACAAGGCGTGACAGCGGGCGTGATGTAGCGGAACGGCTGAGCTGTAGACGCGTCGCAGAAATATAAGCAGCCCACCAGCAAAGAGGGCGTTGAAAAAGACGGAGAAGACAGAGCTTCAAGAAAGAGAGCAGAGCGTCGTCAGGAAGGAGGCGGGGCATCGGAAGCGGGCTCGCAGCAAGATACTCAACACGAGCAGTGCCCGACCAGCAGTCCGACTGCGGAGACCAACGGCATCAGCAAAAGCGCTGTCGCGAAGCAGTGGAAGAAGCGTGTACCAGGTGAAGCAGCCTAAAACGGGAGCGGCGCAGCCCCAGAAGCAGCATAGCAGCGGACGAAGCAGCGCAGCGGGGGAAGCGGTGCAGCAGCTGAGGCAGCGCAGCAACAGATGGAGTGCAGCACGAGATGGACTGCTGCAGCGGGTAGAGTGCAGCAGACAATGAAGTGGCAAAAAACGCGAGCAGTCAAATTCGGCAAGGCGGTTCCGATAACCTCGTTCCCCTCTGTCGTTATCTGACTCGGCCCGGCAGTGCGAGACACGGATTCAACAGAACCCCCAGGAGGGGAAGGAGCACATCGTAAAGACAGGCGGCACTGCATTAGGGGAGCGGACGAGCAGCGGCCAGGCAGTCCTACTGGCAAGAATGCAAAAACGAAGCAGCAAGAACAAAAGAACGGCGGACCAGCGTCGGCGCGGCAATAGAAACTTTTGGAGACACAGCAGCAGACCGCTCGCGACGACGCGAGACACGCTGGCCGGAGGAAAACACGCAGAACTAAGAATCACACCACCCACGGGACTCATCGGCAGCAAATCCAACGGCCAGGCCAAAATATGCAATGTAGCAAGAGCAGCTTAGCCGGCAACAGCAGACTTCCAAGGAGAAAAAGAAGGCAGTGCCACATTTTCAATGGTACACACATGTGCATGCGATGCAAGTGTCGTCACGGTTTTTGCCAGCCGCTTGCAGCTGCGTGCAGGTGCTACAAGAACAGGGGTCGTGCAGAAAAGTAAACAGCCCAACCCGAGCAGTGCCCGGCACCCAGACGCACCGCGGAGCAGGTACATGAGCGGAAGCGGCCTCCGGTGTGGCTGCCGCATCGGCTGCTGCTTTGCCGCTGTGACTACTGTTGTGGCCGCTGCTGGTGCTGCTGGTACTGCTGCTGCTTCTGCGGCACTGCTGTCGCTGCTGCCGCTGTTGTACATCCCCACTGCCTCTGGCTGTCGGGGATCCTGCTGCGGCAGACTCGGATGCTGCTACTGCTGCTGTTCTCGTGGCTGCTACTACCGTTCGTGATCCGCAGATCCTCTTCTGCAGGACGTCGTAACCACCTATTCTTGCTGGTCAGGCGGTCTTGGACACAATTGCGTTGCATCGCTTGTAGCTTCTGCGACAGCAGTCGTTTGCTGCGTTGGAACATAGGGGGCGTTCATCAGCCTTTGCCTCGCATTCTGCGTGCTGCCGCAGATCGGACTCCGTAGTTTTTGCTGCTGCCGCCGATGCCACTACTGCAGGGTGGAACTCCGACACTTCCTCTACACGTGCGCTGGAGGGCGCTTTGAAAACACCCGCTACCGTTCCTGTTGCCCTCCGCCTACCCGTTCAGTTGCTGCAGTCTCACGTCATTCAGGGTTGCTTCATTCCTCGTGAAGCAGCTGTAAGGAGCATTCTCTGCAATCGCAATCGCTTGTGCTTCAATGCTGCGTACATAAGCTAGGACAATAATGACGGGTGGTGTTTTGTCGTGTACACGCTTGCACATAAACGTATGCGAGTGTACCTGTACGTACGCGGTCACGCTAAAATCCATACAAGTATATATCTGTATCTACGCACGCCCGGACATTCACCTAGTGCAGCTTCATACAGACGCACGACCGCTGCGACAGGCATTGGTTACCTTTCGAACACTTGTGCGCGTGCCTGAAGCAGAGCGCGACACGTACTCGCCTCTGCTTGACTTTTCCATTTTGGCAGAGACTCACAGAGGTGGGTATATGGGAATACGTACACGTGTGTATCTACTAGTATACATGTGTGTGCATGCATGTGTGTCAACGTACACATTTGTCGATACACGACTCTACATCTTCATGGCCAAAAGCACGGCAGCTTCAAGTGCTCGAAACGGCAGATCCGCTTTGACGTCGTGCTTCAAAACCGCAGTAGTTGATCCTGTGTGAGGGAAGGAAGCAGAGCCCATGAAGCACGCATGAATGTTCCCGCCAATCGTCACTCCTGTCGCATGACGGAGGGCGCTCCGATTAGCAGTTGCGTGTGTGTGGAACAACTAAGCCCAAGTCTTCTGTAATGACGATGGGACGACCTACAGTGGGGCTATTCTGCGTGACACTGCAACCGTAGAGACGCCTACAAAGCCGTCAACAAACTTTGAGGGGTCTGCAGGTATGCGGACTTCGTAAAACAGTCACGAATGTGCACACGCCCACACGCAGACGCTCTGGGTGTATACACGTGTACACCGGTGTACGACACCGTCAGAAGACGCGACTTCGTCAGAGCGGAAAGTTGCGCCTACTTCACACTACTCATCTACTGTGTACACAGGTGTAAATGTATTAATGTGTTTTGGGTAGGCACATGGAGACGTGGAAGCCTTAGTGACAGCTGAGGCGCATTTTGAGACGAGACTCAGTGATGCACTCACACTGTCAGTGATACCCTGTGAGAAGCTCCGGCCTACAGAAGTATACGCACACGCAAATCAAGGACGGGAAAGCCACGAAAGTGGCACTTAGCAGAAACTGTAGTCTTAAACCTCAACGCAGTCGACCTGAGGCAGCGTGCATGTCTACTTTGTTTCGTCATGTCCTGCATGGTGCCGGACTCACACGAAGATCACATGGACTTAGTTTAGTGCTACAACATGTATAATATGCCGAAGGGGATGGACATCGTTGCCACCGGTAGGAACACGTGCACCAAGATATACACACAGACATATGCAGTTCAGGAACGGTAGTCAGTATATCTATGTATGTATTCAGAAAAGAGGTTTACAGACGCTTACTGGTATGTATGTGCAGAGATGCATACACATTCAATGATGTGCAATATCAAGAGGGTACGGACTATAGCGGTGCGAGCCACACATCAGGATGACAGATATCTCAGCGTCCTGCCGTATGCACGGGTGCAGCCACCCTCTGGGGCTGGAGTCGCAGGTGATAAACCTGCTTATGGGGGCGCCCAAAGGGTAAAAGGGATCAACCATGAAGCAGGTTCACACAAGATCCAGGCGGGCGACGACATCGCGTCGGTGAAACAAGTCACCACCTCGAACACGAGCACCATAATGCTTTCGTCGCCTCTGCCACCTGGCAAGAATTCCGAACGTTAAGAATATTGGGATATCGGGGGATGCTTCAACGCTGCAGATAAACCTGTCACTCCGTCAGCGTGAGACGTTTTTACAGACATGTGAAGATGTGGGCAGGAGGCAGGAACACGTCCGCTTGTCGGTTCGTGTTCGTTCGTTGACCCTCTGCGTCCCTCCGCGTATACCCCGGCACGCACACAACAACATTATAGAACAGCATGGGCAGCATGCAAAGGTCATTTGCAGCTGCGGCAGAGACATTTCGTGACCCCGGTGCATGGCGTCAAATTAAGTCTTTTCGGTTTATGAAGTACACAGTTCGAGGGAAACCGATCGTTCTCCTGGACACCGTACCACGCGTGCGTACAGATATGGATCTGCATCCGTATCTGCACGAAGAACACGAAGCTTCACGTTCGCTTCTCCATACACAGTTGAAAAGCATTGTCAGTGTCCGTCAACTTGATCAGGAAGAAAGCACATTCTCGAGAAGGCGCCTTACGTCGAGCTCCTCTCCCACCTTCTAAGTGGGACACATCGCATCACCGTCTCTAAAGACCCTACTCTACGCGAGGGGCTATTTGCACACTTTTTAACGCAAAATCTCTGCGGTGAGCACTGAGTCGTTAATCGGCATGGAGAATGTTCGTGCTTCAGCGTTCTCTTCTGGTCCGGGTGGTCAGCAACGTTCCAAACTAAACATTATGCATCCAAATTTGTCCACCACGGACTTCACGTATACATGTAGACGTAAACGTCCCTCTGGGTACACGACAATACCAGGAGTCCGTGCAGCACCAAAGCACTTCGCGCACACACGCATGCGTGTGCAGCCTGCTGGCGCGGACTGCGTCTGTAAGATCACACACCTACGTCTGCTAATCGCGGGTAGACACATGCGTACTTCTGCAGTGGTGGTCTTGCCCTTGTGTACCGCCGCATACTAACGTGGTGGCCTTCCCACCTCCGCATCGCAGCCCAGAATGGGTTGGTCAACCGGTGCACACATATGCTTGAATATACATGCGAGTATATGCATACGTGTAGCAGTGTGCACAAGCCCGTCAAAAAAGGAATGCACGAAGGCCCACATACCTAAGCCGTGCATTTCAGCAGCGCACTTACCACCAGGTAACGTAAACGCATCAATCTGTGTGCGTATGGTGCTCGTGGAGGTGCATGGTAATGGCTTCCGACTCCGCCCTCCTCGTGCGGCATTCTTCTTTGCGGCTGTTACCCGAGTCCTACCGAGGCATTTGCTTGTCGTATTCCTTCCGCTCGTGTTCGGATGACTATATATACACAGAGTTCCGGACGGCAACTTGTAGACCTGGATGGGGTACCCACGGGAGGCGATGACCCGATACGAAGTTCCCAGCTTCAGGTTCTCAGTCCTACATAGTGAAGAAAACGTCAGTTCAGCAGGGTAGATGTTCACATCTATTTTGCAACGCGATATCAGGTGGTGAGCTGCACGTGCTCAAGGGAAGCGAAACGGTTAAGATACTACCCGCGTGCGCAACCTCTACACACATACGCTTCACCTTCGCAGACGCAGAAGTGTACGTTAGCTATGTAAAGCGCGCCCCGCTGGGGTTCTTTCGCCAGTTCATTCAATGTAAGAGGTTGTAGATGGCGCTATCTGCGTTCTGGACAGAACTTCTTCGCAGGGTCACCCACGTGTCTCCCACGGCTTGTGTGGTTGCAGCTGGCAGTGTCTAGATCCTTGGTACGTGTGCACACATTCGACGACATGAGTGTTCCGTAAGTAAGTGATTTTGATTCGGGTGGTGGGCCGTGCTTCCTCAGCAGATGATGATAACCCGTTCCTACAGTGACTGTGAATGGTGTACAGTTGCTATCCGGAGATCATCACATCGTAATCCATACTCTAGGGGGATGTTGCATCAGGGAGCTCCGCAGCGTCAAGATCCCTGCTGCTGTCTGTAGGGGCGCAACAGAACCGCAGAAGTGGTCACCCGACTAGATAGACTGCGGCGGCAGTGCAGTACATGTGTCGTTTCTAACAACAGCAAGCACGGTGGGGCAGCAGCAGTGGCACTCGAGCAGCATGCATGCAACGGCTGGAGCAGGGGCACGACCACGCGCGGAGCAAGCAGGAGCTACTGGCGTTGAAACTGGCGTTTTCATTCTTTTCGATCTCGGTACTCTGTCCAAAATCTATCTGTCCACTCATTGTAGTGTCGCCACTTCTCCGTATGCGGTCTTCTGCTGAGGATTGTCGACACTTTACATGTGATTTTCTGCCACGCCACAGAGCGCCTCGAGGAACCGCCGACGGCAGCTGCAGCATCGACACAGCACCATCAGCGGCGGGGTGCCACCAGCAGCAGTGCTAGCTTGGACAGCACCAGCGTACGCATCAGATGGCAAAAGGGCGGTTGCGGAAGGATCGAGTGGCAGCGCCGCCCTGTCACGGTCTTGTAATTTGTTGCCAGATTAACTTTCCAACATTGACCTCACCCCCTCGGGGCTTTTTGTAGTTGGCTCTCCTCGACTACACACGCGTATCAGTGAGCAAGTACGTGTATGGGTAGACATGGATAACTTTTCTTCGCGCGCCCGGGCCCGGGCGGCTGTGCTCCGTGTTTAGTATCCATTCCCTGCAGTGCCGACCCACGTATGAGCTCTTTGCGGTCGATTTTCTCCTTTTTCGTGGGTCAGCACTTCACTTCTGCGTGGAGCCCGTGGAGAATTCCTACCCCACAAAATGTGTGTGTTTCGGCCTCTCCGTACGTAAGGCATTCACGCGGAAGTGGACCTGGTACTCAGCCTCTGGCATTTCGAACCCGTTTTGGCGAACAGTCGTCGGCCTCTGGAATGTCGACAACCGCCTTCTGCTGGGGACTCTTCTCCGCCACCTTCCTGTTGCAAGAGACTTTGGTATGTTTCACCGCACACGCACACACTCGCGATCCCCAATTAGCGGAGCTACATAACCTCCTTCAATGGGTAAGAATAGACTGCCGAGAATCCAGAAGCTGTCTACAGCAGTGCAACTGCAACTCCTCGGCAGTCAGCGTGGTCGTCTTGCAGCGGCGAGCGTAGCTGATGAATCTGGTGCAGCACACAAGCATTCCGCTGCCTTTTCTACAAAGGTCGCGCTGCTGATCTGGACTCGTGCCTCCTGGTGCTGTGATCGTGTGTGTGTGTAGTCGATGTGCACATAAATCTATACTAGCTAAGATCCGTATGCCAAGTGGAGTGTGTGTATGCCTTCGTTGAACGCATTATTCGGTGGCACCGCCCGAGGCGGTACAAAGTGGGATCTGGTAAAAGAGGATGACATGTATGTACTCTGTCTGATTTGTGTGCACTAAGATGTAAATTCGTCGAATGTGGACTATCTGCACAACGCACTGCGTGCACACTGTGTAGCGTATGCGGTTTACTGGATACTTGGACACGGTGTCACGCACGTAGAGTTCTTGGTGTACGTACAGTGTCTCCGGTGTCTGTACAGGGATCTGAGCACAGTGGCTGCCGATGTGTGCACTGCAGTGTACGGGGGAAACACGGTAAGTCTGAACCCCTTGATGTGTGTACGCACACGACGTCGCTTACGCACAGTCTCTGGAATGTGCGTGTTGACATGTGACGTGTACAGTAATTATGCGTGGATGCAGGACCTAAGGTGTGCAGATTAGGACGCGCGTAGACAGTTTGTGGTACCAGGGACCCAGTGGGTACAGTACAGTGTCGGGGTGGTAGAACCGGTGCCTTGTGTCCACAACATGTGAATGTCTACAGCTTATAATGCGTGTATGGTACTGAGGGCGTGCAACTCCTGAGGTGTATCTGAAGGATGTAGGACGTGCAAAGGGGTCGACTCGGTAGACTCCGCTTTTCACCGACTGTACGAACGGCAAGTTCTCAAGGGTATTTGGACGTCCAGATTCGATTGGACCCAGGAATTTGGGCAAGCACGCGTAGGTGTAAGCATCTTTCTGTGCGCGTAGTTATACCTGGTTGTCGAGGCCCTGCATAGGGTGGTCAACTTGTGCATGCAGCCCCATCTGCATTTTACTGCGGCTTCCTTCCTACGCCGTGCGTATCTCGGTTGCTGTTACTGGTGCAGCTGTATCCTGCGGAGGGCAACAGTGGAACGTCACAGGCTTGGTCTAGCGACCGCTTTAGCTTGTGGCGGTTGCAGCGCGTTTGGCGGCAGTGGCTGCAGTGCAAGGAAACGCAGCAGAAGTATCGACAACCCTGGCGCCTCCAGCGGCAGCATTGACGCCAGCACCGGCACCACCAGCAGCGTCGGCAGCTCTACCGGCATGGAATATACTACCGTTACGCGCAGTGGCGGCAGCGTCAGGGATTCTATCATCGGCGACAGGAAGAATATAAGCTTTTACGAACCAATGGGGCCGCAGGAAGTTAGTAAAATAACTGCAGCACCCACGCCTCCTCCTCCGTGTGATGATCTGCCGTCATACCCGTCGGTTCCTTTCCTGCTGCACCCTCATCTGCCTTTGCTGATGTGGTGTTCGTCTTCGGCTGTGCACGCGTACGATTTCGTAAATCATCGATGGGAGGCCGGAGGGCCGCAGCAACTTCAGCCGCACCTGCAACAACTTCACCACCTGCCAATTGCTGCAGCAGACTGTATTTGTCTTGACTGTGGAGCGCGCAGCTCGGCACTGCGTGATAGCAGCAGACTCAGCAAAAGCCACACCTCCATGCGACGTTTTCTTTCTCATAATGACAGCTGTCCATATTATAAAGATGCGCCTGCTCATCCTGACTCACCCGCTGTTTGTCCACCTGGTAACGCAGGCGCTAAATTGGAGGGCGGCGGCGCTGGTGATGCTGCTAGCAGTGAGGTTGATGACGCTGGTAGCAGCGAGGCGGCTACTGCTGCTATTGGTAGTAATGGCGCTGCTGGGGCACGTAACGACCACACAGCGGCTTTCGTGCCTCCTGCAGCTGCGAGTGCTGCAGGAAGAACTTCTACTGGTTCCGTGTGGGTGACAGCAGGTGAAGACAAGTATCTTCATTTTGTCGAGGTCGGCTCGTACAAGCTCCTTCGCAGCCGCCTGCAGCGCAAGAAGTTGAGTTCAGCCGTATTTCTCAGTTCCTGCACTCGTGCTCCTGTTGCAACGTCGTGCCCACACGCTAGAGAGCATCTAACCGCCGGCGCCAGTAAGGACAGCAGGTCACAACAGCAGAACGAGGGGGCGTCTGCCACATGGTGCAGTTGTAGCGTTATGCAGGAGCAGAAGCAGCGCCCTGCTGTGCAGCTGCTCGTGGCAGACAAATTTGGAGACGTGTATCTGCTGCGAGACTGCCTCGGCGCTCCTGCAGAGCAGTCGCTTGCTGGTGACCTTCTGAGTGAAAGGATGCGCGCACTACCCAGCCTGCACGGTGTCCGTATGTCTGCTGAGTCAGCTGCCGGGGCACGGCTGTTAAATGCTGCGTCGTCTGATAGCCTTGGAACGCTTGCTGCGACGCGAATGTCAGCCGGTACACCTGGTGGAGCAGGAACTGTTCCTTCTGCGGTTAGTGAGCGTACTGCAGCAGGCGAATCTGCTGCAGTTGTCGTGAACTGTTCTGCTGCACCTGCCAGATCTGCAGGTGCTCAACTCTGTGCTGCGCACAGTGCCGATGGGCCTCAGACTCCGAACAGTTTTGTAGAAGTGATGCGGCCCTCAGGGGCTGTTGTGGCGGAAGCGTCCCGCGGCGGCGTCTCCGGGCAAGAAACAGACTCAGGGAATTTGGTGACACCAGGGGGGGGTGGCCTGGCACCAGCAGGCGATGGAACAGCCGCTGCGAGCGCGGTCCCTGCGTCAGCGCAGCAAGAAGGAGCACCAGCAAAACGGGCGAATGAGGGGAAGAACTTACCTGCCAGTGTCGCACCGCGTGCAGAAGGTGATGGCATCAGCAACCCCCTGCTCGGCGGTCCAGTAGAGGAGCAGGGGGAAATTGGACAGAGAGAGAGACACGTAGGAGAGGGCACAGATGCAGCATCAGCCGGAAACAGAGCGGTCAAGCATGTACTACGATCTGAAACCGTGATCTCTCTCCGACCCCCAGCAACAGCAACTGCAGGTGCTACATGCGACGCAGCAAGCGCCAAAGCTTTTGCAGCTGTTACTAGACGCAGCACTTCTGATGCGTCTACAGATGCAGTAGTTGCTGACATGAAAGATGCGGAGCAGCTACACGCAACATTGTTGCAGCGAGGTGCGGGTGGATGTCGAACAAACGAATCGAATACGGGAGAACAGGGAATTTCAGCTCACTTACGTTCGCACCAGAAGCCGAAGAGGCAGCAAGAGCCGCATGAGGGGCAGCAGCAAGGACGGCAACAGACACAGCTACTGCAGCAGCAGACGCGCCAGCAGAAGTGGGCGCTGGAGCAGCAGGCAGAGGCAGAGGAGGGCCAGCGTAACACACGTAAACAGCGCTTTTGGAACAATGCGTGGCAGCGCGAACGAGCGCGTCTGTGGCGGCAGCAGCATCTGTCTACAACGATGACGCGGACGCAACAGCAACATCAAGGAGACGTGGACTGGTGCACGACTGTGGGGGGGGGGCCGCACCACCACACGGAGGAGGACGCCGAGGAAGATTCGGTCGCGAACGATTTCGCGGATATTCCGCTGTTGTCTCATTTGACCACCATAACCGTCATGAAGGTGTTTCCAGGAAGCTGTATTCTGCCTGGTACTTTGAAAGACACTACTGCTGGAGGCGCTGCTGCGCAATCCGAGACCGACGCTATGGCAGCTCCGGAGCACGCTGGCTACTCAGCGAGGCTACAGGCTGCCGCAGGTGGTCGGGAAGGTCTTGCCGCTTCCCCCACAAACATGGCTTCCGCATTCCCCAGTGGTAGCCGTATTTCGGGTGCACTTTGCTCTTCGCGCTGGGGCGCGTCACCCCGCCGCTTGCACGCATCCGTTCGTAAAACTGGTAGCGAGGGAGGGACTACATGCGTATCCCAGTTGCACCTGAGCAACGGCGAGGGATGTGGAGCAGAGTTGCTGCTGACCGCAGACCGTGATGAAAAAGTTCGAACTTGCTTGTTGGCACAGCCATGGAGCATTGAGAGCTTCTACTTAGGCCACTCGGAGTTTGTGGCAGACTGCTTGCTGGTTGCGGATGGGTGCGTCTATGACCAAAGGGAGGACACTACTTCCTGCGGCGGTTGCAACAGTAGCAGCACGAGAGAAGGGTTAGCACGTCCTGAAGGCATGAGCGGCCACAGGACAGGACAGGCTTGTCAGTCCACTAGCAACCACAGCAGCGTGCAGGTGCGAACGAGTGACCACGAAAATGGTAGCCCCTCGGAAAACGTAGGGACTGCTTGCTTATTAGAGAGCAGCGTCAGGGAAAAGCACCAGTTACGCCAGAGTGTTTTACTAGGGAAACTGGGGATATCCGCTGCAGCAGACGGAACGCTCCAGGTGTGGCGCGTGAGCGATGGCGCGCGGGTTGATGAGCTGCTACTAATTCCTGATGCCCTTTTCGATAATTACTGCAGCGATCTTTCTCGCGTGCTCTCGTACTACGAGGGAGCACCTGCAGCAGTACCACCGACTGACGTCCTTTCTTCAAATGTGGCATCGCGAGTCGTAATAAACAGAGAGCGTGACGAGCTCTGTTTGGAGAGCGTCGAACAGCAACACTCTGCTTCATCCATCCCACCTCCGCTGTTGTCAGCTGTTCGGCTGCTTCCATCGTCTTTGCTGTTCGACGAGGACCAGCGTGTTTTAATTGTGCAGTGCCTTAAGCTGCGAGGTCTGCTGTTGATTCCGGTAGGGCAGCGGGATGCAATTGTTCCTGCAGCGTTGCTCGTCCCTCCTCGCAGCCCACTGCTAAGTCGGCACCCCTTCTTCATTCCGTTTCCGGCAGTTCCTGCTGCCGTTCACCTCGTGTATCATTCGCTTGAAGAATTGAAGCAGCTGCCTGCGCTTGCGCAAGCTGCACGAGTGCTACGACCCCTTCTGGCTGCAAGCACGGAATTACACACGGAGGAGAGACGTTCGAGTGAACACGGTCCTAGTCGGCCGTGCTCGATTTCTGCAGCAGAGTGGACTTCAAGCGACACACGACGACTCGAAGAGCAGTGCCCACCTTTGTTTTCGAGAGATCACGTAGAGAACCAACGGTTGTACACAATACCTGGGGGTATACCTTTCGTGTGGTGGGTAGACGACATGGGAAGGCTGCGGCCTCCTGTCTGCGTGTCCATTCTCGTGCTGGAGCGGGAGCAGCACCGCCAGCTACAACAGGAGCGGCAGCGCACTGGAGCGAGTGGCCCCGGGGCTCTGTTGCGTACACCCTCCAGCAGGCAGATTCTGCCCTGTGTGGAAGGCTGCTCACATGACGCACTCGGAACGGACTACGGGACCAGTGAGCTGACGTGGCGTTTACTGTGAAAAACACGTGCTGAACAAAAAGGCGTCAGAATGTTCTTTTTCGTTTCATTATAGGATGGGTGACTAACTGGTGTAAGAAGCGCGGTCTGGTGCTACAGGTTTCTTCTGAGCGTCAGGGACGTGGAGGACGGTTCAGGGTATCTGCACATAAAAAATGTAGACAGATGGTAGGCCAGTCGGTCATCAAGTAGTGCAGTAGTGATTCCTGGCAAGATGGTCATACAGCCTGGTTAGTTTCTGTTGCCCCCTCTGCTTATATCACACTGTGGTGTCCGTCCAGTAAATTCCGTGTACGTCTGCACTCTGTCTGCGTCCCTCCTACATTCGTAATAAAAGTGTGCAAGGAGAACGGCGATGACAGATCAAACAGCGGCCTCGCCGACCAGTGAAATTAGGGGCCTCCATTTTTTCCCTTTTTCTCTGTGGTTTTCCTTTGAATTGCAGCCGCTGCTCGCGCGAACTCCGTGTATTTTTGGAAACGTACGAGAAGTTCCGCTTGTCCCACACAAGCGGAACGTGCTGCGAGGAGGCTGCGCCACAAGCATCTGCAGCAACAGCAGCTCTAAGGGTAGAAAGGCGTGAAGCATACAGTGCTTTAAATGCTTACGACAGCCACGGCAGCAGCACCAGCTGGCGGTCCCCCTTCCGTTGGACAGCCGCGAAGAGAGCAGAGGACGTCCGCTTCATGGAAGTCAAGAGCACACGGAGGGAAGGATATTGACACCTTCGACCAAATTTAGGGTTTGTAGTGGGTGTCATTGGTCGCGGTCGTACCTAATTAGAACCTTCTCTTAGCGAAGCGGGGACACACAACTGCACGCAGCTCGGCGCGTGCAGATGAGCGTGGCCGTGTGACTTGCGTTTAATTCAGGTGCTCGTGTGCAAACCTTTGGCTGCACTGCTTGGCGACGCGGGGACGGCGTGGCCACTTCCTTGGATGTATGTGGCGGGGGACCTGTGTTTCGTAGATCTTGCGGACTGGGGGTTGGGCTGCGGTTTGTTGGTTGCCGGCCGCAACTTTGTTTAAGTAAGGTTCCGGCGAACACGACTTTGAAGGCGGCGTCTGCACAGCGAGCTAAAATGTGGCCAAATCTCGCTTCACAACAGCCGATCCGCACGCATCTCCTCTGGTCGACGCCTGCCAAAGAGTGCAGCACATCCTCAGCATAAGGCGTACATCTCAAGAACTTGACGACTGCAGTGCTCACATGTTGTGCGGCTCGGCTGCGTGGAAGCTACAGCGGCTCTAAAATAGTCACACGAAACAACGTGTTCCAGTCACCACCCTGGCAAAGCGGAACCAGATGAACGAACGGTGTTGGTCACATACGTGTACTGTACCATACCAAACGTGCACGCCTTTGCGCTGAGGCTCGCACCCGGACAGTTGGAAAGTAACTGCAGTATATGTATCTATATAGACGTATATGTGTCACCGCTGCCGTACTTGTCTCTTGTATCCGATACTCATGCATCAAAACTGCTTCTACATCCTGGCCGCACCCGGTGCAAGAGACGTGGGGAGACAGTTGGAACGCAAGCCTCCCCATTCTGTTCTGGTGTTTTCACCTCAGCGGAGCTCACTTTTATTACGTCGAGCTGAAGGCAAGGCACCGTGCACTAACAGTAATCCTTAGTAGGCGCGCCTACTATTTCAGGTTGCGCCAGGGGCACACCGTGAGGCTCACTAGTGAGGAACTCGTAGCCAGGAGCAGGTGACGTACGGCAGTGACACACGGTTAGAAAGAAATCATAAACACCCTTCAGATCGCACCTTGACAAATACTCTTTTTTGTTCTACAAATTAAGTTCTGGGGAGCGACGCGTATGTCCCGGTCACTTGGATAACATGTGGCAGCCATTCCGCGTAGCCGCGAGTTAATGCCGTCCCCACAGCGGCGACGACCCGCTAGCATAATGCTCACAGGAACCTATGGACCCGTGCCGTGGTGTTGGCAAAGTCGAGTGACTTCGCCCTCTCTAGACCGTTAGCGGTGTCAAAGTCAGAACCCGGAGGACCACCGCCATAGCGAATTGGATCCTCTCGACTCCTACGGAAGGCGCGGTATTGAGGCAGCTATTTTGAGACAAGTCGTACCGTCTCATGACCATAGGGAACAGCGACTTGTGGTTACATCTAGGTGAATGCTCAGGTTTCCCTTATACTCTTTTACTTTAGCGTGGCAGGCGCAGCCTGCGCGGAATGCCGCTAGTTTGTGCGTTTGAGCTGTCTGTGGTTCGACATGCTGGTGAGTCCGAGCCAACGAGCACTTGAGAAAATGGGTGCACCTGTGATGCGGCGGGATTTTCACGTTATTTGGTCTTGAAGCAGCGGCGTGTTTTGCGCCTGATTTGCGCAGTTCAGGTAGTAAGCGTTGTCTGCTTGTCGCGCAAATATACACAGGTGGACTTTTTTGACGGGGAAGTTAAAAGACGCTTGGAATCCTAAACTTGAAAACACGAATCAGCATTTTTCGGGTGCGTACGCAAATGTTACCAAATACAGCGTCGAGGAAGGAGTTCTCATGTGGACCTCCATTTCTCACAGGACACATTCCCCTGAATATAAGTCCCCTCCCGTGTTTACGCGCAGTACTTCAGTCCCGACATGCAGCCTCTGTTCGGGTGCACGAGACCGGTCTCGGATTTGAGATAGCACTGTCCCGTGTTCTCATCATAGGTAAAGCAGTTGCATTCGTCATCTTGCAAACAGGCTTCACGACAAGCCTCAAAGGTGGTAACACGCTGTACGCCTACGTTGTTGCCGGTGAAGTCTACATCGACGTGGACACAGCCCGTTGAGGGAGGCTGCGGTAGAGAAGGCTTAGAGGGGAAGGACGGCACTTGGGGGGGAGAAATGGTGGAGAAACCCCAGTCGTTGTCCGTCGGTCCGCCACTGCAAGCTCGAAGTCCGGAGATGGAAAATGGCGAGGGAACGTGAGAATGTTTATTCTTGAAATATGTGCATTCACCATTGTTCAAGCCGTAGGTGAAATAGGTGCAGCCGGGTTTGTTCATGCAAAGATTCTGACATATTGGTGCACTGTAGGCGACATCTGAACCAATCGAGTCGCCGATGATGACGGCATAGTGGTAGCATACATCAGGTGTGGGGGTGGGTCCTGAAGGGCCACAGGTCTCGGGACCAGAGACAATTCCCGGGCAAGGCCTTGCAATGCCTTTGTCACCCTTCAGATTGCACTGTTTGAGATGCTCTAGGAAGGAGAAGTAGTGGCAGCCAGCTGTGAGTTGGCACACCCGCTGGCAGGTGGCGACGCTGTGGCACGTTGTCGATCCAATGGTGTTTCCCGTGTAGTCCGTATTCAGCTCGCAGCACGTCGGCGGTGCAGGCCCTGGTCGTGGCAGTTCTGGTTTAGGTTTTCCGTCGATGTAAGGAGGATACGGTCGCGGTTCCTCCGGGACAGGCATTCCGTCGATGTAAGGAGGATATGGGCGCGGTTCCTCCGGGACAGGCGTTCCGTCAATGTAAGGAGGATATGGTCGCGGTGTCTCTGGGACAGGCATTCCATCGAGAAACGGAGGATTTGGCTCCGGCGCCTGCGGTGCCTCTGTGACGATCACTCCATCGATATAGGGAGGAAATGGTCGCGGTGGCTGTGGGACAGGCCTTCCGTCGACATAGGGAGGATTTGGTCGCGGTGGCTGTGGGACAGGGTTTCCATCGACATACGGAGGTAACACCGGCGGAAAACGAGGAGGGTATTTACCTGGATGCTGGTTGAGGTCGCAGTGCTTCGAAGTTGAATACGTAAACTTGCGATACGCTTTGCTGCTTACGGCGTACTTGGTTTTCAACGCACATTCCAGAACGTCGAGTTTGAAAGTCAGGTATTCGCATTGAGGTTCTGCACGGCAGAGAGCTTGGCAGGCCTTCAAGTTGGGGGCTTCACACGTACGAAGTGTACCATGCACGTATTCGACGTTGTAGTCCAAGCAGTGAGAAGGACCGCCGTAAGGGGGGTATTTGGGGGGGCTGCCACAAGGAGGATAACTGCCGTCGCATATTCGTGGGCCGCTGACACTGCCAGGTGAATACGTGCGGTTCTGGGGTGCGCCTCCAGACTTCAGGTAGCAGTTTCTCTGGCCGGACACCCAAGTCCAGTATTTGCAATCAGCGTAGGATTGACAGATTTTCTGGCACTCCTCTGGGGAAGCAACCACGTGCCCCTCAACCGAGCGAATGTCACAACCATAGTAGTCAACGTCCTTCTCAAAACACGTTTTGGGAACCATACCACACACCCGCGGGCCTGATATAGCGTTTGTGTTGGTTTGAGCGCCCTGCGGAGCTGTGTGCGTTTTAAGGTAACAAGTCTTATCATGGCGTGTAAAAGTCCAGTAAGCGCAGTCCCTCTCCTGGACACACAGCCGCTGACAGTCGAGAGGGGTGGCGGCGACTCCCCCCTCGCACTTCTTCAGATCGTGACCATAGTAGTCAATGTTGTCCCTAAAGCACAGGGGGGGGATGTCGAAAGGGGGCTTTGTAGGGGGGACAGGAATCACAACAGGAGGAATAGGCTTTCCTGGAGGTGGGGGAACCGGATGGGGCGGTGGAGGCTTAGGGACGTACACAGGCGGACGTGGGTTGGGAGGATACTGCGGTGGCTTGCCCGGCACAAGAGGAGGAGTGCCACAGTATTTGGGTCCCGAAATCGCGGTAGCATGGTATTTGGGGTCGCGCGAGGCGTCGGCATCCTTGAGGTAGCACTCGCGGCGATCGGTTATATAGGTGAAGTAGTGGCAATACGTGTTCCGTTGACAAGCCTTCTGGCAGCTTGCGACACTTTCGGTTCCTGGCCCGTTGAACAACTTGTCCACATCATGCCCGTAATAGTCCACGTTTGAAAGTGCGCAAGGACACTGAATGCCAAAAGCTTGCCTGTACGTACATAGGACACGTCAGACAAAGGAGCAAGTTTGGCACTGTAAGTCGAAGGAGCACCGGTGAGTTGAGGATACACCCCAGTTGCCTGCGCATCCTCTGTTTCAGTTGTGCGCCTCCAGCACGGAGTGATTTGTGAATGTGAACATTTGAGACAAGAATAATGCGGTGCACCACTTTTACTATTCACTTACGCTGTCACAACAGCGCCGCCGGCGACGATCGCCGCGCTAAGCGCTTTGCCGAATGCCTTCATTTTGAATCCTTGTGACGCGCACTACACGTGCTTCAGAAGGGACCCACGTCGGTAGATGCAAAACTGTTCTGCTAAGGCTACCGAGTACTGCGCCCAAGAAAAAAATCCTACACAGAAGGAGGGCAGAAGCAAATGAAGTGACTAATGTTTTCAGAGAGATGCGGACAGTGATCGCACTCCTCTGAGGCTGTTCCAACCCCAGCGACGAAAGGATCGGATCCTGCAAGCCTGAGATACCAAAACTCGATCAGGATAGAAAAATGTGCAGGTTTCTAGTGGTGTCCTGTACGTATAGAAGGACAAGGCTGGATACATCAAAGCACACGCTCCTCTCGGCCTTAGCTGCCTGTCTCTTGTTAGACGGGCGCTTGCTTGTCCGTCCACTTTTGGGCCCTGTGCAGACACTGGTGTACAGAGCCACCACACAACGGCACCTTTTTGAAAGAAGAGAAGCCCAGCCTGCACCGCTTACGTCTCTCCGTCTTCCCTAAAAAACTTCCTCATCTCAGGAGAGACCGCGCCACAAGCCTCTGTCGGCAGTGCTCCAGTGTTCAAGAGGAGCTCTTTTGGCTGCAAAAATCCGTTTGACTTCGTGCCTAGACTAATTCAGTGCGTGGCACACTTCTAAAAAATTCTCCCTGAGAGCGATCCAACAGAGGCGTCACTCATCATTGTCGGCACTAGGTACACTTGGACAGCGGTCTCTTATAAAATACACTGGTCTCAGCACTAGCAGAAACCCCCTACCGAATCAATTACACAACGTGTGTACAGGCACTCAACAAGGCGGAAGTGAGCTGAAGTGGAAAACTGCATCAGGGAAACTTCAAAAAAAGATGGTGATTATCTCTCAGCTCCTTGCTCGGTGCCCTCCTCACCCAAGAGCGTACGTTCCAAATTTCTTAGTTACACATCTACACACATCTGCATTCAGGTGCGGAATGACAATACGCTGTCCTATTCTACGACTTGTCAAAAATTCATTGGTTCGTGATATCAGGGACGACCTCGTAAAGGCCACTCTGCTGCAGAGAGAGAAGATGTTGTCAAATTACTCGATTTCCTACTAATCCATCACTCGCTGAGTCCAGGGACCTCGTGAAAGTCATTCTACCTCCGCCGCTTACCGTAGGTACGAGCTGGAGGCAGCACGAGTCTCTTTCCTCCGGCGGAATGACACGATCAAAAGACCTACGAAAGGTTTTATCTGCTTGGTTTCCTCCGTCTCCACTGCCGAATGCGGCCACTAGTAGAGAATAGCATCCGCTACATTCTTTTGGTTGTCTACAACCTAGCGATGGAAAAAAAAAGGCTGCTCTCCCCTCACTTCCTGTGTGCCATATGAAGCGAGTAAGGACAGCACGGGCGATGCAGAAGCCCCGCTGCACCGTTTGCGGTTTATGTACGTGAACCGGCGTAATTGCTGCGCCTTGGCACGCGTGTTTGCTGGATGAGCAGCGGATGTGCGGCAAACGCAGTGCATCACAGGAAAAACACATCGACAGTCGTTGGGTGAGCGACGACAGGTGACAGTGAACGATTCAGTTGGTGGCGCGTGTCTCTTTTTGCTCAAAAAGCGTGTGTTTACATAGAGAAAACAATCAGGCTCTTCTTCTACTACCGGACGCGAGCCTGAGGGCCAATTTTGAAAAATCCAACCAGTGTCGTGGCGGATGTCCACCTACTTACGCGGATACGCACATTGTGCACCTGGTAATCGCAGGCGAGAAGTTGCAGTTGAGTTCTGGTGGGTTGCTGCTCTGATCAAAGAAAGCCACCAGTTTGTTTCGGAGTGAAAGAAGCGTTCTTGGATGTACAGTACACCGCCGGTAATACAGAAATCCAAAGTGTTTCCTCAAAAGCCCTTCACGTCTCAGTCTCAAAGCTACCGATGAGACGCAGATGATCGCAGCCAGCCTGAAGTCCCGGGAGGGGGGCGAGCACGCGTGGTCAGTCTAGCAACCCGTGCAGTATCTTCTTAGGGCGACTCCAGTACGCACGGAAAACCACTTACTACAGAAAGGAAAGGCTACCTCTTACAACGCTGAGCAGTCCCGTCGTCAAGAGGGCAACAACTTGGGTGATATAAGACTACTGCGTGGGCTTTACCGTACTGTCATCGGTCGGGTGCAAATGCGGTGGTCACATAGAGACCGCCAGCGTCACGTCAACGTGCCGATTTCAGTGACCCAACACTGTACACGTACATGTATGTCTGTACTGGGTGCGTGTGAAGGCTCCGAGAGGGATGGAAACTGCACGCGTCGTACACCGTGCGCTGGACTCCAATGGCATCTCAGTACACAGAGGGCAGAAAGGTCAGTCCGCCGAAAGGGTTGACTAGCAGCAGGTGCCACATCGTCTTAGCCCCCTACACCGCTCTGGGTGGGACAAGTCAGGGTATGTCAACAATGTATTCTACGCGAAAATGTTCCGGCGGCAAAGTGTGTGGGTGCTGTACGCTGGAAGCCCCGTCACCGCGTTGTCGCAGTGACGCAGCGAATCAAATTTCCTCCCACTCGATTTCTCGCGAGTAAACGGAATGCGCATGTCCACGGATGTCTCCGCACTGATTCTGAGCGCCCGCCTCCTCCCTTGCATAACTTGCTTCTTCCGACACCACAGAAGCACCTGTCACTGCGGAGACCTTTTCGGCGGCGCTGTACTGTCCTCCAGACGCTGCACGTCTCCCTCGCTGCGTCTGGAAAGTGCTCAGCTTTTCACTGGTTTCTCTGCCGACAGGACGCGACGCAGTGACGCGGCGCAAGGAGCCACCTGTGCTGTGTTGCATTCGTTCTCTTTTTTTCTTTGAAGAGCTGCGCAAGAAGGTCCGTAAATCGGGAAGCGACCTGCGGGGTTTTGCACCGGCGTCAATGCTACCAGCAGCAAGCCTCGCCGACTCGCACAGCACACTTGACGTCCGCTGCTGCCGCTGTTGCCACCGCTGCTCCCTGCGCCGCTCTCGTTCCTTCTCCACTCCTGTTTCGTCTCCCCATACCTGAAAGGCTAGACGGCGCAACTCGGAACGCTGATACAAACGCATAGGCGCGTATGTCGCGCCATATGGGTTAGGCCGCTTCTCCACCTGTCAGACAGAACAGGTACCACGCAGAAGAAAACGCAAGAAATGTCACAAGTTGACGGTGATGATTTACAAAATTGGCTGCGTGAGAAGTAAAGGAGGATGCAGTTCCCTACATCATAGAACTACATCTGCGACAGCGCACTTGAGTTCGGTAGGTTCGAATACTTCAAACACCTTCGTGCTGGACCGTCTCCGTGGCATATCCTGTGTTCAACCTCAAACAGTCACGAAACCTTCTGCCACAGAATACCGACAGCCCCACCTTCAGAAGACCTTCATTGGCCGCACTCCGTAGTGTTTGGAGCGAAAGACAAAACTCCTCTCCAGCTTGCTGCTGCGTTAGCCACTGTCCTCCGGTACCGTCGTCAATTTCCCCTGTATCAGTTCCACAGATAGACTCCGCTGCAAATCGTCCACCCGCCCTCCCCGGAGATCGTGCCCTCTGGCCGCACGGCTGCCTCGCCTCACGTACGTCTACAATTTTTCTTCTTCGAACTTTTCCTCCAAGTGTCTCCGCGTATTCTTCTGCATGCCCTGACCTTTCAGCCCGTGCTTCATCGCTTGGCACTACGATGTCCTCCTTGTGACGCATGCCTTCCGCCAAGTGATGCCCGCCCTTCGAAGCTGCCTCTGCTGCTGCTGTCAAATTCTCTTCAACCACCGCTTCATCACCCGCGGTCGCCTGATTCGACATCGATGTGCCTGCTGCAAGAAACGCGAGGAGCGAACGGAGAGAGGACTGCATACCAGACCGGGTCAAACACGGCGGCGTCACTGGTTCAAAAACGTCTCTACGTAAAACTTCAAGCACGTTTCGAACCGATGTTTCGAAACATCCAGACCTGCCACGCGGCAGAAACGTGCTGCACCACTGCGGGGTCGTTCCCTATTGCGGCACAATTCACCTGTCCGGTGGCGAAATCCTGTATCCAGAAGCCTTTCCCTGAAAGTTACTCCATGAAAGTCTTTCTCGTAGTAGTACATTGACGAGTTCACAAACGGTCGTGACGGTTTCGTCGTGCTCTTCTTGAGAAACGGATCGCAGAAGTGATGCTAATTGCTTGGTGGGTCTGACACGAGAGGTTGCCTTCCGCTCAGCAATACATTGAGCATTCCAGGATGCACAGAAGACGACACACAGGTGCTTTTCCCGAAGATTTACGCGTCAGAAACTCAGGGGCATTTATGCGTATATATGTATAGTGGGAGTAAGTGGCAGACCGCTTTGCATGCGAGTAGTACAACCTAGATCCGTTCTAGCAATGAAATCTTGGCTCCAACAATTACTGGGATCGCGCAAGTCTGAAAACCTCGGTCCACTGAAACATCGAATTACTTCTGCAGATATATATTGTTCGACATGCTGTGACGCAAAGCTACTTGGCTGTGTGCGTGTATTAAACACGCACGAGCCGTCTTTACTGCCCGCCAGTGGATTACAGTGGCTCCCCTTCTCCCAATTTCCAGAGTGAAAACCAGCCCTTCCTCAAGAATGGAGAACACGCTTATATTCATGTTCGCTCAGACGCTGGTGTCCACTTTCGTCCCTGCGCAGCCTTATATTGTATGTACTACGCACATACGGTATGCGTCCGCAAAAAATACACAGCACGCATGTGCGTGCCGCCTTTCGTTAGCTTCTTTAATATCCTGATGTCTGCCTATACGCAAACATCAACATAGCTGATACACAAACATACGTATATACTATACAAAAGATCCGAACTGGGCTTCACCAGATGCACGCGCCTCTACGCGCCTATTCTTTAGGCAAGACTGCTTTTTTTTTATATCTTTTGTGCTTTCTTAGCATTTTCCCAGCATGCAAAGCGCCAAGGGAAATCAATAGAAGTCTCTGGGCAGATCACGTTCGTGTGTGGCTATTTCGCAAAACAATTCACGAGCGAAAGCAAATGACCGTCGAGGCCCTGCTGCCTTCACGTGTAGGCATGCAGCCTTCGGCTTCGAAGGGCGGTAACGCCCACAGAGGTGGAAACACTTGAATGGACGTACTGCGATTGATGTGGGACAACAGCGACGGTACAGAGGAGTACGGTTGTGCACAAGCCACGGCACACACATACTTTGTACAGAAGTCGCTCCGTCCGCCACCACGGGGACAGTAGGGGAGGTGAAACTCTAAAGGAGCAGACATTCGACCGAAAAGCAGGCCCCAACGAAGAGTTAGCTGCTGAGGCCGGATACGCAGTTGCAGAGGAGTGCAGGAAACTAGTTAACGCTTTTTTTCCCAGTTGTCCCGTATCACGCGCGTGCAGGGTGGAGTTTGCTTACGTGAGCGGACTATTTCCAGTTTGTCAAAACATGGTATACAAAAGTGAAGGCGCTTACTACGATGGTGCTCCCCCTGTCGTGGAAGCGACTCCTCATGTGACACGTAGTCCAGTATTCTCCAAGACAACGTTCCTGGCCGAATCTCGCTTAATGCATGCGGCTCTGAGCGTTGTTTGAAGCAGCTTGGTCCGCGGGTCAAGCTGGTATTTCGACCTATCTTTGTACGAGCGAAAACGTGCATGTACACAGGCAGTCACGTATGTATGTATTTTATGGATAAATACATAGAGAGACGTATAGATGCATGCACAGACAAGGCTGCGACACCTTCCCTCGCTATCCGCCCGCCTACTCGCTTGCCGCCGCAGTTGTTGCGTATCGTTGGGTAGACGACTGCCTTCGCAGCTCAAAATTTATTCGTACGTTGTAATTATCGTTCGATACTTGCCTGCCGAAGTACCACCAGAGTTTTTACTTCTTACGTACTGACGCCTTTCCTGGATGCCAGGGGATGAGCTCACGGGGAAAATAGCGCATGCGCTCGATCTGTAAGGACGTGTCTCCATCGACAGAATTGACAGCAGGAACTTCCATTTCGTCAAGTAAATTAACGACTATTCTGTAAAGCCCCCGACGTACAAGGGACTAACTTAATCACCGGTCTATGTCCGCCTTTATCCCTGCTTCGCCGGAGCCCGTCTGCGCGCCCCTTGTGCAGGCATGTAGTCACTGGTGCACGAGGGGTGCAGTGGTCATTGTCCATCGCGCTTTGCCTTCTGTGGCATAATATCTACGTAGTTGCACCTCCTCTGCAATCGCATCTGCATGTCTCAGCAGCAGCAATACATAAGCAGCTGTTGTTGGTGCACCGTCCCTTCCAGTCGGTACCAGCGGCAACATCGCATCCAGCAGTAGCAGAAACGGTAGGTCTATAGGCGAAAGGAACCACAGGAGCACACGAGGTGTAATTACGGTGTGAATGGTGGTAATATGAGATTTGAAAAGGCGCCTGCGAAAACCCAGCTTTTGAAGGCGTAGTCTTTCCCGCCCATGTCTCTCCACCTCTTGTACAGCGTCTCTCTGCGCGTCAAGTGTGTCTTTCGGCATCTTGCCACGAACCCAAAAAATGTACCTAGTTTTCTTCCAAAGTGTTTGAGTATCGCTGTGCTCCAGAAGAAATCTTCTAGAGTTTGTTGGCCCCCACTTACGCGGAGCGTGTATTCGTAATGTAACAAGAAGGAAACGACGCGTGTCTTCTGTGCGGAGATGACTCTTGCCTTCCGTGTGTCGCCAGGGGTGTTTTTTGACCAAGAAGGGCCCGTAGCATATGCCGTCTAACTCTCTAGTGCCGAACACGCGAGGATCTACGTTTTATATTGTGGCGTAGCTTCCCTCTCTCGGGTTTATTTGTCGCGTCCTTCCGGCCACCGTTTCCGCCTCTTTTTGCGCTCTTCTTCTCTTTCGCCAAGAAACTCAAAGGGAGGCGGGAATTCCTACCCGGAAGTACTGGAACGCGTTGCATGTTTAGCGTGATAGTGGCGGTGGGCACGTTGATTACGTGATGGTTTAGTATCTGTTGATGTTTCGTCTGCGGTAAGAAGCACGCTGCTGGCAAAGCGGTTGTCTCCCTGTTTCTGTCAACTTCGCCGTAACAATGGAATTCTATGCGATTCGCTTGCAATGTCGTCAGTGTCCGTCCTTACCCGCGTGAGATATCACGCTGGCGGGGGTCTGCGCCCCTTTTTCCCAACAACAAACGGCCGATCGTTCTACGTTTTTGGCCAACCATGACAATTGCCGACGCGAGAGGGACTTGTAGAAGAGGTAGATTGCCAGCCTGCGTCTTACTGCTTGTCAAGTGTGATGACATTATCAGAATGAAAGATGGTTGTGCATTTATAACAAATAACCCAAATGAAGTAATTTATTTGTGAGTGGATGTGTGCACCTTCAAGCGCCGCATTTATTCGGTTGCCGTGCTGCACGCGTCTAAGTAGATCCTATTTTCGCGCATCCAAGGCCGCCACCTAGCCGTCGCAACATTCACTGTGCTGTCCAATGACGCCAGACGGGCCCCCTCAGCTTCTGCTTCACGGGTGTGGCAAAGTGTTTGCTTCACGCTGAGGGTACTAAACGGCTCTGTGCTGCGAATGAACTATGCCTGTGTGCGTGTGTGCACGCGTGCGTAGAGATACTTCTGCTATCTCTGCGCCTCTCTCTGTGGAGACGCACACGCATCATGTGTGTGTATTTTTACGTCGGCGGTTGACTGTGTCGTGAAGTGGAGAGTGATCTAGCAGCAGAAAGCAGGACAGCGACTGCACGTGTGTGCAGCCGTTTTCTGCTTCGCGAAGGGTCTCCACACACATTCGGCGAGAAGCGGCGAATTTCTTTTGCGTTTCCTTAATGAAGCTTCTAAGAGAAGCTTATGAACGGGACGGCAGCGGAGCCGTCGTGCTCGAGTGTGAAGCACCTGATGACGTCTGGGCGCTGTACAACCTCGTATCGGCTGGGGACCGCGTGAAAGGAACTACCAGCAGGCAAGAAAGAAAATCTACATCACAGCAGCATGCGTATACAAGCAGAAGCAGAAGCAGTACGCAGAGTACGCAGTGGTCGAGAAGCACAAGCAACGCACATTTGGGTAGTAGCGGAGCAGCTACAGCGCCGGAGCAGCACAAGCAGGAAAGTAGCACCAGAAGGAGCGAGGCATGGCCGGCTGCCTCTGCGTAGCAGAAGCGCTGTAAGCGCAGCGAGACGAACAGAGCTTGCTCGGGCCTATCTGCGTCCCGGTACGCACGTGAACCGCTTGGTTGGCCAGACGTGAAATTCGTCTTGAGTGAGAGATCTCTATGTTGCGATAAATTATTGTTTTGTGTAGCAGATATCGCTGTGGAGAGGCAATTGCCATTCGGACAATAGTTGCACGACTTAGCGTCACGATAGGAAAATTGCAAAGGCACCGCCGTGTTCGCACATTACAGAATGAATAGCTGACCGCAGTATTCAGGGGTCAGCGTGAGCGGTCGAAACGAATTTCCAGGAAGGTGAACTTGTGCGTGATTGGACACTCGTTCTGCTACAGTCCCTCCTCGGATCTGGCAATTGCAGCTGAAATTTTCTGGGCTGTGTCGCGAAAGTGTAGACTGATATGGATGGAAGGACACGGTAATCAAACAAGCCGTATAAATGCATGTCATGGCTCTCATACACGTCTGTGGCGAACGAATGGGCTAGACGCTGCTTAGAGGAGGCGGAGGGAGAGCCTACGTGCGCAGAGAGAGACACTTTGACGAAATTTGTATTTCGCATGATGGTCTACGCAGCCACGCAGAGAGAAAGATCCAGGAGACGAAGAGAAACCAGTGGAGCGCGAGGCAGGCAGGAAGCGATACAAATTGTCAAGAGACAGCTAGAGATGCATGTGTTTTGGTGCTGACTAGGAAGGTGCGCAAAGAAAGCGCGAGTGGATTGGTGGCGACGGAATTAAAGAAGATTACTCTGGAGGTGTCTGTCAAGGTAAGCGGGCCAGTGAAAATAGAATTTGCAACGGTACGCAAGCCGCCAACGACCTCTTAGTAAAAGCCGCAGTGGCAAAAAGCTGTCGTGCCACACGTGGGTGTCGTACTGCTGCGGTGGTTGATGGGGTGCAGTCCTGCGGTTGCACTGTCGGCGTCACAGTGCGGCATTCAACCGGTAAAAATTTTCTCTCCCAGCTGACCAGATTTCAGCTGAGTGCATCCAGCGGACTCTGTGTTGTCGACGCGGTTTGATCACTCGTGAAAAGATGTAAGTGAGCATTATAAGGATGGTTTGTTCGCCTGTCGTGCTTTGAAGAAGTGAATCGGCCGGAAATTACAAACACCACCACTGTTTTGGGAAGAACATAGCGGCGTCCTTGAGTACCCGAAAGGGCATCTTATGGGAACGAAGGGCACATAGCTGGCTTTTTGTACGTCTGGGGGCGTGCAGGATGTTGGCGAGACAAAGATGCCCACACCTCGGTGCCGCGAACGTATATGCGTATACATATATGTATATATATATATGTAGATGCATATAGGCACGTATACTGCATTTATTTATACATATATATATATATGTCTTTATCTCGTTGTGTACATTCAATGTATCTGCTCGTAAAAGTGCAGACAGGGGCTACACCTGAGGGTATGCGTGCTCGTCGAGGACGCGCCACACCAGTGAGAATCACGTGGCGTTGTGCTACGGCGAGCTGCGGATTCGGAAGGGCGCGCCGCAGTTTCAGGTGATAGAAGTGCTGTTGCTGTGTGCGTCGTTTATGCTCGGCTGTACTACTCCCGTAGGCATTTACAAGGCAGGAGAAAACCTGCGAGAGTTTTTTGCTGGTTTCTGCCGTGCTTTCATCCAGAAAACAGACTACGAAGGCGACGTGGACGTCTTGCGCGTGTCGGGTCCGGTCGCAGAAGAGAACCCGTTTGTCCAGGTGGGCGGACGCGTCTGTACCGTGCACGACATGCAGCACTCGCTCACCACTAGCATTTGAAAGGCTTGTGATATGTCGCAGGAGTACCGTGTAGGTACAGTGGTAACGTTTATAAAGGCCTCGTGCGTGCAGTGCGGTACACAGTTGCGTAGCCTCCGTACGACGCCGCTGCCTGTATTTCTTGGCTGGTAGTATGGTGGTATTCTTCGTGTAAGAAGAGGGGGAGAGTAAAGGCCGCTGCTTTATTTTATCATAGGGAGTTGCGGATCCTCGTGTGCTCACTTTTTTCGGCTGTCTCCTCCAGGTCGGCGCGTACCATACTCTTGAAATCACGCTCCGTTCGAAGTTGACCCTCCACAAGGTAGAGTGGAGCTTCGTGCGTACGGGATGGAAGACACGTGTGCATATAGGGTTGCAAAGGGCAGACTTAGAGAATGATCACTTTAGTAATCGGTGGTATATCGCAGCAGCTGCGTAGACATCGTCGTACTAACTATCACCTTGTTCCTACGTACTATATACTCGGCGCGGGCTGTGGAACCACTGAGGCAGTGCTGGATTGGAGACGTTTGTGCCGCCGTTCAGCGACACTGGCGTGCGGGATACGAGGCAGGCGCAGTTGAACGGCTCCCTGTGTTCGTTGGCATTTTGTGTAGGTGGATTCTTAGCCTTTCCATGTCCTAGGTGCGACAGGGGCTCCACAAAACGTCTCGCGAGTACCGTTCCGTTTCCGTGCAGGAGAACTGGGATCGCATTCATGTTGATGCGATTCATAAGGCTGTAGATCCACATCAAAGAGCGGAGCTTCAAGTGGTGGTAGGTGACGCGTCGTGCAGGTCCGCTCAGGCTACATCGGCTGTGTTTTTTTAAGAGAAAAAGGGCATCCTGAATGAAAACGATAGTGTGTAAATCAAGAAAGAAGCCTGTCGAACATGATGTAGACCGCGAAGTGAGCGTGTGACGCGCATCCTCCGAGGTTGTTCCCTACGAAACTTGCCGCTTAGTGTAGTGGGGTAAGTTACGGGTTTCGGAACTTCAGAGGTGCTGCTTGCCTGTTTACATTCGTACGTGGTGTACTTGTGTTGTTCGCACGTAATTTGTGTTTTCGTGCCATGCGCGATTCGCAGTTGATCGAAAGCGGACTGTGCCAGATCTTTTTAGTGTCGTCTTCTCTCGCCAAGCGCGTCGCGAAAGTCCAGGTCAACATCCCTAAACAGCGCGGGCCAAACTCCAACTACGACAAAGTGGGTGTCTTTTTCCGTCGTGAATACCTCCGTTTGTTGAAAAATTGGATTGCTCGGTGCACAGGGGCTAGCCAGAACATTCCACATTGTCACTTTTCGGCGCAGGCGTGTATCAGTGCTTGCGGGGAGATTTCCTTCACACGGGACTGCTCTACTACAAGCTGCGCATTTCTTGCTGACGTTGACAATTTCACATAAGCTCCCTATCAAGGGCATGACGTCTTAGTTCAGTCCGGTTAATAGGCGAGGGGGCATGTCGATATCTGGGGCTGTTCTGAACTCGGGGATCTTGAAGAGCTGGCAACGCAGGCCTCCCTTTACGATTCTTCCATTCCTACGTTCAGGCCAAGAAACGATTTTACAACGATGTCTTCGCAAGCTTAGTCCTGCACACGAACTTCGACGCAGTCAAATGCGTTCTCGTGGCCGGACCCGGATTCACTAAGGTAGTAGCCACAGTAACGCGTGGAAAAACACCAGCAACCCACTTATGTGAGCCGCACGCAGCAGCCCCGTCGTGTAGCTGTTGTTTCTGCGATTCTGGACACGAATCCTTCCTGATCAAGGAGCATAATTCGCCGCACGGATGGTAGCGCCATGCACTACACGCTATGGTAGATTTCATCCGACGTCCAAGCCAGCCGGGTTTGGCGTGTCCAAATGTTGTGGCCACGTCACTCGACTTTGTACACTGCGTGCTTCAAGAACAGTACTGGAACTTGCGTCGCCACACATGATCCATATCTGCCGGTGGCACCGACGGCGGCGCCTTGTGAAACCTTGACGAAAGACTACGCTAACAGGCCTCCGTATTTCCCGCGTTCTGTGCCCGCGTCTCTACAGGACGAATTTGTACAGTTTGTCCATGCGGAAGCGACGAGGAGGTGAGTGTCAGGACCAGGGGTTTTCGTGTGCCGCGGCTGTGTTGATTTGCGGTGCTGCACGCGCTAGCTGCGTTCACCATTTGTATTCCGTGCAGAGACTGCAGGTCGTTTATTTCGAACCGCAAGATGTTCGTCGTCGCATCGACCTCTACGGCGCAGAGGTGAGACACGAACACTGTTGTCACACCAGGTAAAAGCTGACTTCAGCGTCAGCGGCGAAAACAGACGTCTTTTTGGGCAACTGCGGTGCTGTGCAGACATGCTCTTGTTGAACTACTTTCGGATCCGAGTATCGTAGCGCGCCTGGACAACGCAAAAGCATACCGCCATGCGAAAAGATTGCAAGAGTTCTACCGTCTGTTCAACGCTACTCTAACTGGAGGTGAAACGGTGTCAAACAGCCTGACGTGTTACGGTCCCAAGGAGGTAGGCCCGGCTGAACATTTAGAAGGTGAACAATAACATCTCCACGAAGCGTGCTTTTTCTGTCTTTGTAGCATATTGACTGCTAAAAAACAACCCGTGGAACTGTGGACGAGGGCTTTGATGTAGCGTAAGTCCCGGTGCCGGCTGGTTACCCGAGTGGCTGCTGGGCTTGTGACGAGGACTAGACACAGAAAAATGACCGTTTTACATTTGTCGTGAAACAGTCCAGCTAGGTGCGGTTTGCTGTTGTTGCAGGTCGGCCTGGCCGTCGACGCGGGCGCTGTGAAAACATTGCTCATCACTGATGGCCTTCTACGGTACGATTTTGACTCTGCAGCTCCCGCTCCAGCCAGCGCTGGCTCGGTAGTTACGAGGCTTAAGCCGCTTCTGTGCGTTCCCCTCTCATCTCCGTAGTACCCCGCTGGCAGCCCGGAGAAAGGGTACATATGTTTCGCAGTATATTTAGCACTTGTTTTGGCATACTCCTTGTAGGGAGCAGTAGTTTGTTAGCGCAGTACGAAATAGCGTACCCTAGTCGAAAACGCGTGCGGCAGTGTTGTATTCTGCTTGGTTGCCTACAGGTCAAGTTGCGGTGCACAGCGGAAGACTTTTGTTCGAATCACGGAGGAGGTCGAGAAAGCTGGCGGAGAAGTACTAATTTTTTCCGACCAACATAGTAGTGGCGAGCGTAAGATTTGAACCGAACAGCGGCAACACTTCGGACCAGCGGGTTGAGACGCGTATTAGAATGACACGCGCAGCAGTTGCTGGTAGTGTCGGATGCCAGTGTGTATGCCAGGGAGTTTTAATTACACCTCGGACAACAGCGTGTTCTTTTTCCAAGGGGTTTACAAAAGTGGACTAGACTATGGAGTAAACTTGACTACTCTGGCGGTCTGTCCGACTCTGTGCGAGCTCTTTGTCCGACTTCGTAGATTCAGGAAAAGAGCGTGCATTCCGGCTTTTGTGTGTGTCTAAGCCCGGTGGTGTACTGTGTGTTCTTCCAGAGCTCAATATGTTGTCCGGTATTGCGGCTATTCTAATGTTCCCGATGGAAAATGACACATTCGATGACGACAAGGAACTGGCGTAGGTGACATTTCGTACTGCGCAACGACAAGGTAGGCGAGCGTCGCCCAGAACTAGGGAACCGGCTGCGAGTGCCTTTTTCTCATTCTTGCGGCTAGCAACTCTTGAAACCATAGCAGGTGTAGAGCTGGCGCAACGGTTTGCCTTGCAGTCCTGTCTCTGTGTCCGCCTGTGGAGTTCTGGCAGCTTGCCCGCGAAGGGTGGCATTTGTACAGCCCGGTTCGTTCTCGCGCAAGGTCCGCGCACTACCCGTATTGCCCTGACTATAGGCGATACTCTGCAGTACTGTGCCCTAGAAGGGAAGAGGTGGATGCACACCGAAACTGGGGTTCACGTTGGTGTTGCGCGTCTCCAGTCGCGTGGTGAGTGAAGGGCAGAGCCTGTGCTCTACAACGTAGTCTCATGACTTTGCAATCTGCGTTGTCGTCTTGTGAGCTTGGTTCGCGTTTCGCGGTTCATCCTACTTTGAGGCGATTCACTTGTTTGTGGAGAAAAATGGCGTTCGGCCTACGCGGAGTAGGAATAATAGTTTTCCTTTATCGTCCGCAAGACACACACTCTGGGCGACAAGAAGTGACGCCGAAGCTGCGGTTCATGGATACGAAAAACCGATTCATGGCAAGCACCGTATTAGGTAAGGACGCAGTTCTGCCCCACCTCGGACACCGATGCATCCCGGGTGTTTAAATGCAGTACTGTTGTGGATCTAGTAGGCAGAATGTAGCATGACAACACTTTTGCCTGATTGACGATATCTATGGATGTCACACTGTGGGTTGTCTGATGAGGAGGCGGAGGATCCGTACGGTATATGTCTTGTCAGCGGAGGCAGAAACCCGTCGAGATCAACTGGTGCAGAGCTCACTATGGCGACAACTCTGAGTATCCCAACAGTGTCAACAACTTTGACTGAGATGTAATCCGTGAGGCAGAACGGGGGCTGCAGCTTCAGCCACGAACTTACAGTTGCGCAACGTGGTAAAGCTCTAGGACGCAAAGCATAGACGTAGAGTCCAGCCGGCGAGCCAGGGGCACGCAGGGGAACTGCACGCGCTGCCCCGCGTGGAACGTATCCAAGACAAACACCTCCCTCCTCGACGTCATGCGATACTGTGTGTGCTTCCTTCGGTTTTGGATACGCGCCTCACCGTGAAACTCATTCAAGAGAATCACTCGTTAAAAAAACATGTCGTGGGAACATGCGTCGCTTCTGAACGTCCCTACCGTGCACGATTCCAATTATACTTCAGGAAGTACACGGTAGTGTTCACCACAGGATGTGCAACTTTCTTGGACAACGCAGGAAAGCAGAATGCGAGCCGGCGTGCGCAGCGGACAAGGCTCTCGCGTTGTAGTCCGTTGTTCGCGAACGCTGTGCAACCTGCTCCCACACGCAGAGCTTTGGTGACAGGCAGTGCCATCGTGCGAAATCATTTTTGAGCAGTGGTCAGTAATTAATGCCTTGCACCGCTGAACAGGGTAGTAGCAGATTCTGCCGCCGCTAGTGACCGAGATCCTTTGGTGTCGCACTTTCCAGTGCATCTCGTGCTCAGATGTATTGTGACGAACCGCGTGCTTTACAAAACGCTACCGGCATGTGCGCCTTCCGTGTGTTTTCCCACTCCACTGGTGAAGCGCCGACCTTATCGTTCAGTACCTTTCATAACTGTTCCATTCAACCAACAAAAGATAAGGCATGCATCACCTCCCCCCCTCCCTCGGCGGTATACTAGGAGACTCGCACGTGCACGCAGTCGGGTCGCCCCCCTTTTACCAGGTCGTGCTGTGTATAGAGAGGCTGAAGAGCTTTTCTGGAAAGATATTTCATGGCGTTGTTTTGAAGTGAAATGAACTGTTGAGAAGGGTTGGCCACCATCCGGAGGCCCGTTGTAAGGGCCGGCACAGCTGTGCGCACCGACGAAGAAAAGCGTTGTCCTGCTCGACCCGGCAGAGGTTCTATCGTAGTAATGAGAGAACACCGAGGCATCGCTGGATCACCGGCGGCCGTTGCTGACCCACTGCCCCCAGATCGAGCGCAGGAACACGTGTCTGCGAACATACGCCCTTTCACGGCAACATGAATGTTGTGCACATGCACTCGCATAGACGCTATGCGCGCGCATCAACATTACACTTGCTCTAGAGTCGTCCTACGTTCTGTGCGCGGGTCACACTCGTATACTCACACACCTTCAAGAGGTATCCGGTCAACGATCAGCTGTTCTAAAAACATACTGGTCGTCCGAAGCCCGTATGTGACCGCGCAGTGCAAGGCCGCGCGAGGAAACACCGCACTCTTGTAAAGGTCTACTCGTCACGCCAGTGGGTCAACGGCTGATGCGGCCCGCACTTCTGCACTAACTTGCGTCGTACTTGCCTTGCGCGGTAGTCTTTTGCGGCGGTGCAATGTCCGGCATAATGTCAATCGCTCCACCGCTACTTGACATTTAATGCCGGTTGGAGTAAGGGTTTTCGTTCACTCCTAATCGCGCGCTATGAGAATACGTGCGCGCGCCCAACTACAGAAGGGTTTCGAGGAGGAGGAGCACTTTGCAACACGGCACCCCCGCCCACGATTTGGCAACACAACAATCTTGCCCATACACGTGCAGTGTCGTCCGTTGGGTCCCCTCCTCGTTTTACGCG
Source organism: Sarcocystis neurona (assembly GCA_000727475.1). Classification (NCBI taxonomy): domain Eukaryota; phylum Apicomplexa; class Conoidasida; order Eucoccidiorida; family Sarcocystidae; genus Sarcocystis; species Sarcocystis neurona. The sequence goes on from KL647291.1 coordinate 5,014,733, forward strand.
TTCCCTCATCTTCTTTCCAGTGCTTCCTGACGCAGGCGTTGTTACGTGCTACAGGGACACTTGGAATCTCCTATCGTTGGGATGTGTCTTCATTGTGGGTTCTGACTGCGACACGGCTTTTTCACGAGCAGCACGCTGAGTGATCGGATCCAGCAGACTCTTGTTAGCCGACGCAAGACAGAGAAGGAATGGCCCACATTTCCCACCTTTAGTAACATTAGCAGGCCCGATTCAAAACGCAGAATGGATGGCACACGGATACATACACTACGTACGTAGGCACGTAGTGGTAAGCGCGCCAGTACGGGCGACACATAGGCAGACGTTTATCCGTGCTTTGTCTTGAAATCGCATGAGGATGCGCGAGTCACATCGGGACGGTAACAGCAGCATGTCTGACTCTATAAACCAATCCTCTGGATATGCCACTTCTATGTTGTTCTATTGATTCCGTCATCCCAGCCGGTCACTCGGCTATACCGGCGGATGGGCCTGCAGCCCGACGCATGCAACCCCGCCGTTTCTAAATCGAGCTTTGTTTTTTTTCTGCTGTGACATCCGTATCCTCACACAGTAATAATTTTGTTGTTCTTCTGATCGTTTCGCCGTTTCGATTTTGAAGCAGGATGGCGCCCAAATTCGACCCCACCGAGGTCAAATACAGTAAGCGTGCTACGATTTATCTGTCTTGATGCGTGGTTACTCCCACACGTCCGTTCGATAAAATACGGCGCTCGGACAGTAAGAAATGAATTGCTTTGCGACACTCGAGGAGAGTCCAAATTTTTTGTCTTGCGCGCGCACATTGACAAGTGGGACAGAAAACCTTTTAATGCCAGTTGCTGCCGAGTTCCCAGCGGATCGCCACTGAATACGTACTTCATGTCGAATTCCGGTTAAAATGGTGGCTTTCCAAGTTTTCCAAATTCGTTGACTCATGGTATCCTACCGCCGTTTTGGAATGCTGTACAAATAGGTCGTCGTACTGTGACGACATCAAACCGTCACGCTTTGTCTGCAAACGTGCATGTGGGTGGGCGTTTCTGCTTTCGCTCTGGGGGTACCACCCTCTTCTGTGTAGGCGCGTGTGACCGAGAATGGTTTTTGTCACTGCTGTGATGTAAAGTATGCGTAGCGGGAAGAGGATTTTTTCACTTGGTAAGGGGCGGATGATCGAAAGTGTTTCTTTGAGCTGCTACGTACGCTGAGCCGCTATGTACGACCACGCAGCGCGAAGAATCTGGACGCACAGTCGCATATTGGTGCAGGCGTGGCATAAAAGCGGGGAGCGGGGTGTTTCCAGAATAACTATTAACGTACGCGTGATTGTGAAGATCGGAAGTGTACGTCGTTGCGTGCCCCTCCGTGCATGCTTTGTGTTTACGATTTCATTGGAGAGAACCGGGGGCCACCAGGTCTTTGAGTTCGGCGGCACTAGTCGTGACACTGTTATACAAACACTCCTACAGCCCGTTGTAGGCCATGCAGGTGAGCATAGTCGCATCGTCTTCATGTCCCTAGCTGAGGTTGCCCCGTTTGCGTGCAGTCTACATCCGGCAGGTCGGCGGAGAGGTGGGTGCCTCCTCGGTGCTAGCACCGAAGCTTGGCCCACTGGGTATGTCGCCGAAGAAAGTTGGTGACGATATCGCGAAGGCAACGGTGGCGTGGAAAGGACTGAAAGTTACAGTGAAGCTGGCCGTGCAGAACCGGCAGGCAACTGTTGAGGTGATGCCTTCAGCTTCGACTCTCATCATCAAGGAATTAAAAGAGCCGCCACGGTGAGTACTGCCATGGTGGCAGCTGACGCCTTTGCGGGATCTATCCCATGCAAAACAAACTCATCGTCTGGCAGCCCTCTCCAGGGTTGGAGACAGCTCGGATTGAATTTGTTTGCTTTTGCGCCTGCAAGTTGATCTTGCGAGCGGTCCGTACCATCCCTGCGACAGATTATAGATATTTTCAAATTTTGGTTTCTAACGAGTGTCACACTGCATACTTTTGTAGCCAACTTTCGTCAAGCGTCGCATCCCCTGCTGAGCAAATGCAGGCACGTTTTCTAAGGGCAGCAAAGAGGAAACAGAATATTTTCTGAAGAGAAACTTCAATTTCCTGAACGCTGCAGAACTCATGGGGAATTGGTGACTGATGTGATTCTGCTGCACCGTTGTGGGTTACAGTGATCGCAAGAAGGTGAAGAACATCAAGCATAGCGGCAATCTGACGTTGGACCAGATCCTCTCGATAGCGCGGATAATGCGACCAAAAAGCCAAGCACATGAATTTGCGGGGACCGTTAAAGAAGTCCTGGGCACATGGTACGCTTCTGCTCTTTGGTGATGTTTTGTTCCCTGTCCGGTGGCGCTCCGCGTTGTTTGTAGTAGCACCTGTGCGTAAAACAGCCTTTACTGTTTAAGTTCGGCAAAGGAACTGACGTCTTTCGGAGCTGCGTATTTGTCTGGAATCAACCGGGCAGCAATATTTGCGCGGTGTGTCGGCGGTGTGGTGGTTTCTCAGCAACTCTGTCGGATGTACAGTTGACGGGAAGAGCCCGAAGCAAATACAGGAAATGATCGACAACGGTGACATTGAGTGCGCAGAAGCATGAAGCTTGTTTTTCGTGCTCCCTGAGGACCTCGTAGACCTGGACGACTGGAGGACGGGTGCGTTGGGGCTGCAAATCAGATATTTACGTATTCGCATGCGAGGCGGGAAGCGACGTTTTGTATGTGACAATATAATTCGGAAATGCGATTACACTTACAAAAATTTAGGAGGGTGGCACTACTCAAGAAGACGTTGACGCAAGGAAACGATTGACGGTGCCCCTTGTGCCTACAATGTTGTAGGACAGCGAGAATGGGGAGCAGGCACGGGCGGGCTGCTTCAGTTGTCTCAAGTGACGACTCCGCATGTGCGTGTGGAATTCAGCGACGTACACGAGTTAACAATAGTGAAGCTGAGGAAGATATTGTTTCTGTTAACGAATGCAGTAACTTTACGCGCGTGTGCGTAAAGGGTGTACGACTGTATCGCACTGCCATTAAACGCGGAGTTCACCTGCTATATTATCAACGTTCAGGTGATGTGAAGTGAAAACAGAGGGGAATATCCTCCATCTATCGGATAGGTCTTGGAGCTTGGGTGCTGGTAGGTAGAGAGATTCGCTGATCGTAATAAGGAGGATGCTGACTGCGACCACGAGTTGTGCTCTGCGTGTCAAGTCCGACAAGTTGCCGCGCAGGTCGCACAGTGCGGTGGGGAGGTCACATTCCTGCCTGAACTCTTACCGCATGTTCCCAGTTACGGGAAATCCTTTCAGGCGGCCCCAGAGGGTCTCTTCCTGAGCCGCTGCCGATCCTAACTCCTGCTCTCGTGGGTTAATGTCTCTGATCAAGTTTTTTCGCGCCACGCTCAGACATTGTGCCATCGGTGGACGATACGTAACAGTGCCGGAAATCTTGCGTGGCTTTCAGGCTCTTCTCCCACGTACACTTCATGCAAGAGCACACGAAAAGCGATAAGCACTCGCCCTTAACTAGTAGCATTTAACTAGTAGCTCCTGCAGCTTCTGCAGGGAAGTCATGACATCAGCGTATATCCAGAGCGACCGGTCCAGTCGCGGGGATGCGCGACCCCGGCAATCTATTTGTGGTACGGAGATTTCGACATGTGAAAATAGTGGGCGAATCGTTTCTCAGTCAATTGCGAAAGCCCACCCGATGCGCGTTCAGACTGGATTGTTTAACCAAGAAGGAACGGCGCCGCAGACGCACTTAACGAGCTGAGTGACGTAACGCAGGTGGTTTCCGCAACCCACGTTGCAGTGTAAAGAACGCACGGATATAAAGGCGAGTAGTGGTAAATAGTCGTGACGCAGGTGTGGCCGTATCGTTCGTAGGTTGATGCGTGGAACTAGGGGACGCTGTACGCAACCCTCAACACAAGAAACGATCAAGCGTGATCGCGTTCCACGCACTAGGCTACACTACTTCAGGACACAGCAAGATGCACCTAAGAAGGCGACTTAGTACCAAAACCCACTAAAATGATGAGATTTTAAATGTCGGAATATATTTTGAGAAGTGAAAGAAGTGGCGGTGCGCTGGAGGGGCGCCTGGTCAGCTGGTAGGACGGCGACACGAGTGTACTGGCAGAATGGCCGTGGCCCATCCTACGCTACGGTGCTTTCTTGCCAGGCTGGGAAAACACGTAGTGCTGTTTCCTTGCAGACTTCAGAAAAGCGCTCACTGCTCACGTGAAACTTGCAGACTCTGTGGGATATTTCGACCGTGTAAAACCTGCGCCTGTGTAGAGCGTATAGGTATACGGCGCCTCACCTCCAAGTCATCTTCTTGGCAGAAGTCTCCACCGATGAATTGTATGTTCTAGTTGCGTGTCTTGTGTGTCGCATGGGTGCACCGTACACCACCCATACTGGTGGTTTCCAGCCGCTTGTTCCACTCTCGCGGAAATCTCTCTGTTCCAGATCGTGTAACTAGCTGCCTCCAACGCGCGTTCTGATGTCACTGATTTTTGAGCGCGAGGGTTAGGGCCTCAGAGTCTACAAGCTGCTTGGGAAAACTTCAGCGGGACTACATCGCTCCTCGGAATCGCCTCACAAAAGAGGATAGTAAACAGCTGTGGCGCCTGAGTTGCTGCGGTGCGTGGCCCCAGGTGCATTCGAACGCGTGCGAAGAAGGTGGCGCTTAACCTTGGTTTTATTTCGTAAGACCTTTGCGCGCACCTTGTTCAACAGTGGTGACTATTGTTAAGGTCAACAGCGTACCACACACAGCGCAGATCACCTAACCGATTGACGGCAACCTGCTTTTGCGTCTCCTATTGTGCCACAGGTCAGGTCCAAAAATCGCGCTTTTTGAAAGGATGGACGGAAACTGTCACTTTTTACCCTGTCGCGCTGTACCACCAGTTACATGCTGCAGAGCAACATTCCCTTCACGATGCTTCACCTCATTTACACGTGATAGGAAAGCCAAGTGTCCACTGTGAATGTGGGCACTCTCCACGAGCGGTGCCGTTCACGGCAGTCGGCGCGAGTGCAGTACGTCTAACGACGTTACCCTGATCACAGGAGTCGAAGCGCCGTTGAGTGCCGTGAAAGGGGGCCAAAACGAACCACCGCGAGCGACACCGAAAAAAAGACGCACCGTCATGTCGCTGAGTCGGCACTCTGTGTCCGGCTGGCGTTAGCCTGGTTGTCGTCTCAGCCCCAGTCTATCCCGTCGCCAACTACCATAGTGCCCGTGAATCTACCACCGAGACCCGGAGCGCTAACTCTCCCGAAGAACTTCCAAGTATCTACAAAACCGAAATATTCCGTAAGTCACCCTCTCCGACCGTTTATTGCGCAGGGGATGGACCATCACAAAGACCGAATAAAAGAATCTTCAACATACATCAGCGACCGGAATTCGCCAGAAAGACTTCCGGGTCCACACTTCTGGCAGGCCTCTTCGAGAAGCTCAATTTCCAAACGTCCGGAAAGGATGAAGTTCCCACTCACGCTATATGTCGTCGCCGGCGGTGTCGCAAGCATCCTTGCGTAAGACCATACTTTCAAGTCAATCCGTTCATGAAACTATGGTACAGAAATCCGCATTTTTTTGCAACTGTACCTCTTTCTCTGGTCACTCTCCTTTTCCCTCATTTTTTCAGGCGACCTCGCTTGGCGGACGCTCTCGGATGTTACAATTACGAAACAGATTATTTCGGATATGACGTTGAGAAAATTTTCGAAGGGCCCGCGACAGAATCGGCGCACCAATGTCAGGAAGCCTGCCAAAGAAATAACCTCTGTGCCCACTGGACCTATATAGAAGACAGGAAACAGTGCTACCTGAAGGATAGTAATGCGCCACGCTCCGCAGTTCCGAATCCCCTCGCAACCTCTGGGCCGCGAGTCTGTTATGAGCTGGGAAGATGTTTCGAGAATGGAGTTGATTTATACGGGAACGACATCGAAAAAGTGGAGGATGGTTCCGTCCTCACGCCGGAAGCTTGCCAGCAGCTATGTCGTCGTAAGGTGGGCTGCTCATACTGGACTTACATCCGGGATAAAAAAAACTGTTACTTAAAAGGTGATTCAGCTCCCTATCACAAAGTCGTGAACCCTGAAGCCGTCTCCGGGCCTAGGGTCTGCAGCGCATTCTCAGACCAGAACTGTCACGAGATAGACGTGGATTACGTAGGTTATGACCTCGAGGCCACAGGGGATAATAAAGTGGGGTCCCCCGAAGACTGCCAGATCCTTTGTGCATCGTCTCCTGACTGCTACTTCTGGACCTGGATCTCCTCTTTGAAGAACTGTTACCTGAAAAAAAAGGACGCAGTGAGGGGGCGCACCCACGTACCGGGGTGCATTAGCGGTCCGCGCACCTGTTATGTTCAATTTCCGCCAGTGCCCGCGCCGCCGCCTGCACCGCCAGCACCCGCACCCACACCCAAACCGGTGCCCCCCACAAGACCTTCGCCCGGGGTAAAGTCGTGTTTCGATCACGGGATCATGTACAAAGGGGGCGACCTGGAAAGTCACATATATGTGCTAAATCATGAAGACTGCCAACGGCGCTGCCAGCAGCATCCTCATTGCCTGTATTTCACTTACTTCACTCGCGAGAGAAGGTGTGCTCTGAAGTCGGCCAAGGGTAAATCAGTGGTACACAATCATGCCATATCCGGTGGGAAGTCTTGCCCTGGGACCTCAATTTCTGAGTGCGTGAAGGAGGACGTAGAGATTTTCGGAAGGGACATCTCGACCACAGAAGTGGATACTCCACAACAGTGTGAAGAATTATGCCACGTGAACGTGCTGTGTGCCTCGTACACGTATAACAAAGCGACGAAGTTGTGCATCCAGAGGCAACACGAAGGGCCTGCTCTAGGGGTGATCTCCGGACATCGAACCTGTGCGACTCAAAGTGGCGCCCCCCAGGATGGGGCTGTAGCATTTCCGAAAACCTGTTTCAATGTAGGCCTCGAATATACTGGGCCAGGCGTTGGCATCCAGGAGCACGTTGCGTCCCCAGAAGAATGCCAGCAAACATGCCAGCGGGACTTTCTTTGTTGGGCCTTCACATACTCAACAATTGAAAAAAAGTGTCTTCTGCAGGCTTGGGCGGGAGCCAAGGCCTCACAGCCTGCCGTTGTGTCGGGTAGGAAATACTGCGCCTCCACTGTCACGCCACCACCGCGTCAACAATGTATTCTTGGGGACTACGAGCTCTACGGCCACAACCTAAGCGCAACCGTAGTTGATTCGCCGCAGTCATGCCAGAACCTCTGTCGGAAGAATCCGCAGTGCGCCGTATGGGCTTTCACCGCACAGTCAAAAGTGTGCTACCAGAGGCGCCGAGAAGCTTATTCTGTTAGAACGACATCAGGCCACAAGCATTGTTGGCGCTCGAATCAGTAAAAATCTGCATACATCTCGTCCCATAATGATGACTCGTCTGGGGTGCTTCCAGGCAAATGGTCATCTTGTGATTCCGTCAGTTTGTTTTCGGTGCTAAATCCTGTGGTGGTCCGGTGTCCAATCTCGGTAACCTGTGGAGCACGAGCGACCAGCAACCAAACTGTGAAAGATTACAACATAACACGGTGTCGTATCTCGCTAACATGTGAAGCAGGAGCGACCAGCAACCAAACTCTGAAAGATTACAACATAACACGTAGTGGCGTGCGCACTCGCCTCGCCGGCTGAGACATTCGACCACTACGACGCATACGCGCGTGCGTGAAAGCTGCTCTGCTGCACCACATGTGAATGGCCCTGTAGCCAGATCGTCCTGAAGCACATGAAGAACTCTAATGGAAGCTTGCTGTCGCCGCAAGTTGTGTTGACCCACCTGTGTGGCCACACAGAAGACGAAGTCAGAATGGAGTGTGCGGCTTGACTTAACCCCAGCGCACAGCCAGATGTATAATTTTTAGTTGTTGAAGAGCTATTTCGTGTCGCAGTCACCTTTTCTACCCGTTGATCATAAACAGTGCCGCCAACGTTCACCGCCCTCTCTAACTGAGACCCGGGCACACTGATTCAACGAGCTTGCTATTCTGTTTAGGAACAGGGTACGGGTTTCGTGTGAAATGGTGATGCAGCTGGAATTACGTTTCGCGTACTCATCATTGACTGTAGTGTATGGCAGTCCTCTTCCACAACAGAGCCTCCTGTGTGTGAGATCCTCACTGAGACGACTACGGAACCGCACGCGCAGCAAGTGGAGAGTTGAAGCCGCATTCGTGTGTGGGGTAAGTACAAGGTGGTTACCGAGGGGAAAGACAACATTTAGTAGGGCTTCCAAATGAAGGCGAAGACGCGTTTGGCGCACCTTCTGTGAAAAACTACGTTGACAGGAGGTACTGCTGTTCGCGCTGTCAAAATGCCAGGCGGCTTATTGGATCCGCCCTGACACCAAAGATTTTCCGACATTTTATAGGACAGCAGCGTTGCTTCAAAACAGGCCTTTCGAGAGACTTGCGTCTAGCTGTTAGCACCAAGGCTGGCGCCCGGCAATACGTAAGAGAAAGCAGGGAGATACTTCTTTGGCAGACTCCGGGCCCCGCAGTCTGTTCACGTGTCAGACACTTGCTAAGTCGTTGCTTCGATCTTTCTCTCGATCCCTTAGCGAGTTTTTGTGGTAACAGTTAACGTAACAGATCACCGCGTCATTCAGCAAGACAAACGTAGGCTGCACTATACTTAAGCGTGTGGAACGCGTCTCCCCAAAGAGTTATTACAGATGCTCGCTCTCAGCTTCCTCTCGCCAGCTGATGGGACTTTTTTTCTGCAGAGCAGCGGTACGCTCCTGCGGCTCATCCGGATAACGCGGATGCGCCCGACGGAAGAGGGTAAGCTACGGCGTTCACTCAATTGCTATTGCATTCAGAGGAGCGGTGCGTCCTGCGGTTCATCCGGATGATGAGGATGCGCCCGACGGAAGAGGGCAAGCGACGGCGTTCACTTAATTGCTATTGCATTTAGAGGAGCGGTGCGCTCCCGCGGTTCATCCGGATTACGAGGATGCACCGGGCGGAAGAAGGCAAGCGACGGCGTTCACCTAATTGCTACTGCATTCAGAGAAGCGGTACGCTCCTGTGGTCTAGCCTGATACACGAGGATGCGGCCGACGCAACAGGACAGGCTCAGGTGTTTACTCAACCTGTACTTCCAAACAACGCAGTCGCGCACATCAGTGCTTTGGCTCGCGTGTTCTGGTGAGCTGTCCGCCTGGTTTAGAGTTTAACCCTTTTCAGTCCTCACAAGTAGGAGAACAATTAATTAGTAATAATTGTACAGGTCTGTCAGCCCGCTTGCTATTTTCCAAGCAGTGGCTTCGTTAAAGCTTGCCAGCAAATCGGCGAACGAGTGCGAAAAAATCAGCGTTGCTACCGCTGTTGCCCGTGCTTTTCTTTGGTCTGAAGCTCATACTTAGAACAGGTTTTCGAATCTTACGTCGACGAGATGTCTCCAGCGCCCGGAGCACACTTCTCGTGGTACATTTCCCGGAGCGTTCCTCGAATCACAGCTCAAAATTTGTCAAGGCCTGGCAGGCAGTAATCGGGGACGTCTCCGGTGCAGCGGAAATAATCCAAATGAAACGAGCAGTAGGCCACAATGCAGACCGTCTTCCTGATCTCCTTCGCATCTCAGACCCCGATTACGTCTTCCGTTGCGCTGCATCTTAAACAGTGTGCACGAGTTACCACGGAAGCCTTCCACGGTTCCGCGACAACGAAGATGTAGGTGGAATGTGCTCTGAGATGATTAATCACCTAAGTGCAAACCGAAGCGCTGCCAGGGGCTCTAGAGTGGCGTAGAGAAATCTGGATGGTCGTTCAGGCTGCAAAAGAGCACGGCTCCGCGTAACTGGTCGAAGGACGAAAACTCTAGGGAAGGAGTAAGCAAAGGTAGCCGTAAACACAGCGGTGTGTAAAGTAGCCCACATTGGGCACCGAGCCGAGGGCCCCCACGTCGGAGGGTTCATCTGCAGGACTAAAATATTGGTGGAAGCTGGCGTGCCTGACGGTGGCTACGTGTGCGTTGTACCCTTTAGCGTCCTACTATGTGGCAGCCCGATCGGATTGACGAAGAGATGGTGCGTTGCCTGGCATCGCTTATGTTGCCTGTTCTTGCGTCGTTCGTCCCTGAATTGGTAAAAACCTAACTCAAAGTTTGAACAAGTTGCGCTTGTCTCGATTTTCCAGAATGTAGGACTGACTCGCGTACGATGTCGCCACGCTGAGTGACAGCCTGTCAAACCACGACCGAAAGCTGTACCTTCGCCTTTTTCTCTACGGTGAAGCCCGCAGAACAGTCTTGGCACCGTTCAGCCACTTCTGTGTTATCACTTCCGCAGGTGACAACAACGGACACGAGGTTCCGGGCTTTTGGCTGCGGCACTGTCCCGTCCCATTGGCAGTCGCGTCGTGCCGGGAAGTGGTTACTCTCGGCGTGCCCGCGTCTCTGCGACAACCAGCCCTCGGTAGAACGGACGTCGATTTGCAGAGCACTTTATTTGATCCCCTATTGTAAGAAATCGGAAGCCCGGTCCTCCCTCTTTAGACTGGTGCCTTACCGTGCGCCACCGTGTGCAAACTGGCCTAGCTCAACCGCGTTATTCCCCTGACTTCACGTTGAAAAAATGAGCCTTTCCACGTTAAAGACCGCCGTGATCATGATGGTAGTAGCCGTGGCTCTGGCGTAAGTATGATAGGCAAGACTGTTAGACAAGCTTGCACGAGCAGATGTGTGTACGAGGAACAGTCACGTCAACTGACAGGCTCATCTGACGCTGGCACTTATGTTTGCTTTGCAGAGATCCCACCCAACCAGGAGTGCAGGCGTGCTACCTTTACGGCATTGACTTCAACAATTACGACGTGAATAAACTTTTTTCGGGAGCCGCTGTGGAGTCTCCCCAAAAGTGCCAAGAATTCTGCCAGGCAGATCCACTTTGTTGCTACTGGACATATATAAAAGAGCCAGCGCAGTGCTACTTAAAATCAAGCACCGCTACACTCGGGTCCAGGTTCAATCCAACAGCGATATCTGGGCCGAAGCTCTGCACGCCAAAAAAGACTTGTTTCGACCACGGTATGGACTACCGAGGATACGACTTGGACAAGATCGAGGGCGGAAAGGTAACCAGCGCTGAGGCGTGCCAGTCCATTTGTTCGTGGAGGAAGGATTGTCACTTTTGGACTTATATTCCCCGCAAACGGGACTGCTATTTGAAAGATAAATCGGCACTGAATGGCCGGTTGCCTAACGCGGAGGCAGTATCAGGACCAAAGACGTGCGCGTAACGCTGTCAGAACGTTTCGTGTGCGAGTCAGCTGGGAATGCACCGATGTTCGGCTAGTAGGCGCACCCTTGCGAGCGGTACACAGATACGCCCCGAAAATACTCGTTCCTTCACTGGCTTCAGCCTTCCGTCGTCTGGCCTGAATGAAGTTAGTTGTGTCTTTTTGTAGCGCCTTGGTGGCAAAGTACGATTTTTTCTGAAGGCCGCAAAGGTGTGGCAGAGCGTGACTGCTGACACTCGGTATTTCTTGACAAGTCGACTCACCGACCGCGCACCGGCGGGAGACTGTGTGCAGAAAACTAACAAAGAACATTTGACGTGGTACTACACCGTAGCACTCGTTCTTAAGGCATGAACACTGTTTTCGTACGGCGAAACCGTGTAGGCTTCCCCTCTTGTCTGGCTTGAGGCATTCAGGAACCCTGGCACCCTCTGAGGTGAAACTGCATGATCACATACTTGCGAGTAGCTGTTCTCGGAATTCGTAGTCCTCGTGGACCGCGATGTGCTCAGTACTTTGTGTTCCACGCAAACACGTAGGCTCGCGATGCCGACAGCAAAGAATTTTCAAGGAGGAGAACCACACAACAGCTACAGGGTTGACCTGACGAGGTACGGAAAGTGACTCGATCTAACGGAACTTCAAAGCGACGCAAAGCACCAAATTTTTAACTACAAACGTCGGGCAACTAGCGCTAGCAAACTCTATTAGTAGCTGGTCCCCGGAAAGTATATCTTAGTAATTATGGGGGGAGCCTTGTCAGCGGCGGCTAAAAATACGTGAAATTGTCGTCGTCTTACTGCACCACTAGTCAGCGGCATTGTTCGAGAAACCATCTAAGCAAAAGGGGCTCTGTTTATATTTGGCTGCACACATAGGGCTAAGAATTGTGCACGTTGTCTTACAAGTAACTGTGATTATGAATCTACTGCGATGAAGCGTAATGTACACGAAGTTGTCGAGCAGATTGCACACAGCGCGGGCGGCTTACAACGCTCAAGCCCCGCGAACCCAGAGCACGTTCAGTCCGCGTACCGGGTATACAATGAAACTTACTGTGAGGGGACTCCGGTTGACCATGGAAGCCCCCTCTTTGCCTTGCTGTTGCGACAGCAATAGCGTGTTGTTCACCTGTGTGTCCTTGGTAACAAATCACAAAAGGAGAACTCGATGTTCGACGAAAAGTGTACTTTCAGTGATGTGCCTTCACCTGTGCCGACTCCCGGGCTCCGAGATCTGGTACGGGCAGTGGGAATGACTGCACAGGAGAGAATCTCTTATTGAGTCACGTGGCACAGCTTACGTAGGTGGACGGAAGAATACTTAACGCATGCACGCACACTCCATCCTGTGTGTGGTGCACAAATTCTAGAAAGACGCCTCGGCGCCCGGCTTTGATGGTGGTCTATGCCATTCAGTGATGATTGGACGCGATCTCCGTTGCTCAGAAAGGCTGTGGAAATTGCCGCGGACTATGGCCATATCTAAAAGTAGTGTCCTGCGTAGTGAACCTGTTCGAAGTTGACTGGAGTGGCTGAGTACGTTGTCATGAAAACGTCAGCAGCGCTTGCTACAGCACATTTCGGCACTCCTACCCATGCCTTTACCCCATGCGAACGTGACGGTGCAGAGGCACTAGCTCACAGGAGCAGACCCGCCTGACGCCTCGTCAGTTTTGCGCCCCGCCGGTAGTAACAGACACCGGAGATAGACGACAGACCACCGACTCGTAAATGGCATAGCGACCTTAGGGTGCTTCGACCGGCCAGTTTCCCCAGCAATACCCATTTTCCATCCCTTACGGCTGTAGGAGCGTTTTAACAAAACTTCTGTGCGAATACCACACACATATGCCACACCCCTGTAACGGCTGGACTACTCCACTAGGACGCACAGCCCACGAATTCACACAGAGGAAAACTGCGTCATCGGCTTTCACCGCAGAAGTGGGGAAGTAGCACTACTCTGTCGCAACATGACAGCTATTCTACGCACTCGGAACTCTGCAGGCGCATTTGTCGCCTGTCGGTGGTGTGACAGCAGTGGCACGTGGACACACGACCACCAGCAAATGTTGGAGGGCAGATGCACCACCTACGAACGGCAGGCTGCCTTGCCTGGACGTCGTTGACGTTTGAGTTTGACACGTGCAGGAGCAGGAATGGGCCTTAGGGGGGCGGCGACTCTTCTTCTTTCGTCAACAGTGTTGTCAGGCTCCATGTGACGAGTCGTGATGTGGCGCTTAACGATGTACACTGAGCGTGGTTACCGGCCGTTCAGAAGAAAGAGGTCCTCTACGGTTTCGAGTAGAAAACCTGTCGACGACTGTTGTCCACGATATCCGCTGGGCACTGCCTTCTTTAGCAAGGGCGACGTCAGCAACAGAGGTTGTGTGCGCCTCAGTAATGTTTTGGATGTGCCCTGCTGCAGTTTGCGGGAAAATTTTACCGGTTTTCTCTACGAACATGCAGGGGGGATATTTCCACAGAAATATCCCGCCTCAGAACTGCTTTAAGTTCAGAGCTGCCGTGCTGTCGCAGCATGGTGCACTGAATCAGACTGTATGAGGTTTTCTACGCCAGCGAATCCACCGCGTTGGGCGCGCAGGGGGACTTGACTCTGACAGGGTAATTGGCCACCAGCGACTATTCTCCGAGCGTCTGCGGCTCACGAAAGAATGCACTGAGCAGCTCCTTCGGCGTATCCAGCCCTGCGTTGCAAGCGACCTGGTTGGGGCTTGTCCTATTGCACGCAGCACTTCTAGACAGAACAAACCTTTTCTCTCTACCGCCATTAGCAGTTCCACATTATTGGACACAGTAGGGGCGGCTCGGAAGTTACCACATTTGTTCCGGATAGATACACGTAAAAAAGGTGGACTACCAGCCTCTTTGTAGCACGGCAGATACGATCCAAGACGGTGCGCCAACCCCACGTAGAGAAGTGCCCGCCGAAGAAATCACCTCACCGTGAGGGCGCAGGAGACGAGTGCTACTGTGCCCTGTACCATGGGGAAGCGGTATGACAAGTGCACAAGTCGAATATTTCTGACTGTTCTGTACACGGAGGAAAAAGGAGTTTTTCCGAAAGTTGAGCGTGTGTGGGGCAGGTTCATACACCTTCGCCCATATTTTAGTATCTGGACGTCCGTCCAGCCTCATCCGCAGCCTACCTTACAAGATGCTGCTCGCCGGTGCCCATAGCACCATGAAGATTGTCCGCGTCACTGGAAGATGCACCACCCAGCATCCTGTCAGCCGCGTACTGCAAAAGGAAAAGGCTGCCGCCAGCGCCCACGATCCCGCGCGAAACCCCGTCTTCTCCTTGTGACACTCGCAGGACCCGTACACAAAGAAATACCTCATATCCCGCCAGTAGTGGCCAAGGTTGGCAGTAGCTGTGCAGGGAATGCTGCCCATGCAGCTTTCTCCGGATCAATATTGGGCATTATTTCTGCTCACTCTTCTTAAAGAAGTGTTAAGACTTATCGATGAGAGGAGTTTATTGAGCAGGTCTCTACCTTGTTCGAACTGAGTCTGTAGGGCCTACTTTTCTACAACAATCAGCGGCCCAAGCACGGAGACAACTTCTTGTGCAGTTGTAGCTTCCGAGGCAAATTCCGTCATGAACCCGTGTCCAAAATGACTTTACAGGTCATTCGTGCACAAGAAGAGTACCTGTTCGCACCTTCTCGAGAGGAGAGCAGGGAACAGCAGAACTACCGAACAGCAGAACTACAAGGCAGTGTGCGTTACCAAGGACAGTTTAATGTTTTTGTGCTCAGTCGCAAAGGCGAGCAGCGTAACGCTAGGGCCACCCTTTTGCCTCCCAACGCAGCGTGCCTCTTCTTTTGTGTCCCTCAAGGAGAGGCATGACAGCCACGGCCACAAATGGCCGTGTGAACGTTTTGAATCGCACGCATAGTCTGGACACTGCTGTGGGCGCTTCCGCATAGTGCCCTGGTTCAAACGCCGTATTACCTACGTCAGCTGAAGGTGTCTCCTCATGGACAATGACCAGTGTGGAGACGTACAAAGGTACACGGAGTCAGGTTGCGGTTTTCTTGCACTGGGCTTAATGCTGTTGTCTTCTGAGAAGTGCAACAATTATCACAAGGCGCTGAGGAGCGCAGGTGACTTGTGCCAGCTTTTAGGTATGCCTATAGGAACCTTCACGCCACGGCGACGCAGAACTCTTCAGGAAGAGGGCTGGGTCATCGATCGCACGATAGAGTGTCTCACTGCTCGTCGACAGACCCAAAAGGGACACACTAGCGGGCGTGCTGCTCAGGAATCCAAAAGGGCGAAGGCGCAGGGATCGGCGTTTGCAGTTTCTTCGCTGCAAGGTCACGCCGTAGGTTGCGTTACCTCCGAAAAACCTGTAAAGGCATCGTATCACCCCACAGACCTTGTTGTATCTGGTGTGGTATCCTACAGCGTGAAAAATGTCTAGCGAGCCGCGGCTTGCGGGACTGTTTCTTGGGATGCAGAGTCGCTGCGCGAAGCAGGGAGGACGACAGTTTGGTGGTCCGTGTGTTGTCTCCACTTTGGGGAGCGACTCCGTTAAATTGTCAGACTGATACGCCCGACTACAGGCGAGCTGGGCAGCTGCAGAATGTTCTGCGTAACTTGTTTTTACACGTACACAACCCGAATCCCCATTTCGAAGGACACGGAATCAGCGATTTCCCTCAGGTTTCTGCCGAAGTCTGTTCGAACTGAGATCACGCACTTGTCACCTCCTTTTCGCCAAAAGTGGTCAAAGTGCTACTGACTGTATCCCTCCCGTACTGAAATATAAGAAACGCCTGTAGGCGCTCGAAGAAAGGAGACTGTGTACTTCTTTTGTGTTTATGCGTGAACACACAGCCTGGCGTCGCACAACTGAGGGGCTGCTATGGCAAGCTACTCGAATTTTGTCCAGTGTGTTCGCGCGCGCACAGGTGATGAACTCTCTGTATGTCAGGTGCATTTTCTTTCCTCTTGGTGGATGTACCAATTAAGCCACTAGACGTGGGGAAGACAATTTCACAAGGAAGCGACCGCTGCGTACGACAGGTTCCAGAGGTCCGACGCGTATACAACGCGCTGCAGGCACTGCCCCGTTGCTTTCCCGGAGTCGCGACGGGGTACACTTCGTGGAAGCTCAACAGTGGAAAGGAGCGACAGCGGTGAAGGCGAATGCGTGGAAAGAGTGAGGGTGCAGCCCTACTACTGACTACAGGCGGCATCCTGCCTCCAACCATGCTCCGCCTCCTCAGTGAGGCGTTCGTCTGTGTTAGTGAACCGTAGGCGCCAAGTCTCTACCTGCTGGGAAGATGTCGCCGTCATCATGACTGTTGTTCGGCGGCTGTCGCACGCTACAGCCATTTCCGATTCAGTCGAATCCCCGACATGAACGGACGCAGCGCGCCCGTTCGGTACACGCGAAGCCCTGAGTCGCTTCTTCCACAACAGTAAATTTGTCCTGCGGACGACAGCACACACACGGTTCGAAGCTCGTGCACGAAATTGACAAAAAAACCTCTCGTTCTCCCCACTCACATCGTCATCTGCGGAACACCGAGGAGTCCGAGCGGCATGTGGCTCACATTCGGTCTCTTTTGCGGTTTTTCGACATGCTTTTGCAGACACCACGTTTTAGCGGATCCCGTCGCATAGTGGCATCTGAAGAAGCGTCAAGGTTTGCCCCCGAGAAGATGGATAATAAATCATCGTTTAAAAGTGTCCTGCTCCGGCTGGCGCAATGTGACTTCTTCCAATTCTACGCTTTACAAAACTCAGGGTGGTAGTGTTGCCAGCCACCTCGTTCGCACCGTAGACATGCCCGTATAATGTTCACCTTTCGAGGTTGTGCAAGCAGGGGAAGCGGGTGACCGTCACCCAGGACACTTCGACTCAGCTCGTTGCACGCTCACACCCTTGGGGACCTGAGAAGTCTGGAAAGGCTGACGTTGAGGGGATCTCTCGTTGGTTTACAGACACTGGCAAATGTACAAATTGGAGCCTTCAGCCTGCTGACAGACGCTGGCGGGTTTAGACTTCGTGCCGGTCCTCCCTTCTTCGGAGCTTGGCATTGCACATTTCAGTTCGGCCGAACCCACCTTGTACGGGCACCTGAAGGCACGTGGTGGTGTAAATTCCTGAGTCTGACAGACAAAACGGGAAACTTACCATGCACGTCGCGGTGGGGTGGGCTGTACTGAATGAAAAAAGAAGCTGAAGCTGCCTTGTTCGGATACACAGTTCTCCACGCAACGAGGAAGAGCTAAACAGTGAAAAACGATACCCGTGAGTCTCTTTCATACACACGAGCTCAAGCGGCAACTGGATGATGACAGAAAGACAGGTAAGCAAGGGATTTTCTGCATGGGTTTGCAAGCAATCTTCATTAAGAGGCTCCTTCAGTACCTCACTTGCGAGTTCGCAGCAAAAAGCTTTCACGTCTTGCACCAGCTCCGCGTGTCAGCGGACACGCTCGTGACCGCTGTCATACGACGATTATGTTGTGTGTGCTCTTCGGCCTCGAGCTCCACTCAATACTCACTGGTTTCTTTCAATTTCCTCGCCCGCGGTGACCAAGCAAACGATGGGGCTGTTCTTCACAGTGCATCTTTCTTCACTGAGGTCTATGAGAGGCTGTTTCGCAGTCTTCGGACGTCTTTAATTAGTTTCCGACATTAGATCATACAACTCCCTATTATGCACAATGAGCTTTCGAGGTAAGGAGAAGTAGCTTTGCCGGCAAGCCATGTCACGGGAACAGGACAAACTCTGCTTTTTTGCCGTTCTTTACGTGTAGAAGCAGTAGACGCAGGTTTTGTTCCCCGCTACATCGGAGGGAATAGAGGCGTACACTACAGAAATCCACCCTCACGCATTGCCACGGAACGTCTAGGAGCGAGTTTACAACTTTCCTATTTCTTCAAATGCGTCATCGTACCTAATTACCGATCGTATTCTTGCGTCCTGCGATGCTGTGGCTACACGTCTATTGGCGGCTTGTCCTATTTCCCGTCTTCCTCTCCGAAATACACAGCCGGGTCAACCGTGCACAAGTGGACTTTCACGCTGCGTTAGTGCACCACAAGCAATTGAATCTTCGACCAACAATAGCAGCCACCGTTCAGCCTCCAACGTGTTCCCAGAGCGACCCCAGTAGGTGTGGCAATGCTCTGAACCTGCTTGGTGTTTGCGTCGGAACAGGGGAGTCACAGCATCAACTTAGGATCATTACGCATTTCTGCCGGTGCGTTTGATGAGTTCGGAGTCGCAACGATTTCTCCGGCTAACCCCCTAACACGAATCGCAGCGTGTGAGCAACAGCTCGGCTTCCATCAATGAATGATACACGTCAGCGAATAACCTACATGCCTCTGGCAACTACCACGTTTCTTCTGCGTGCATGTGTCGTATGCACTTGGAGTTACACACAGTCAGATACAGCTGCGTTACTCTCACCTCCGTGCGTAACATGAGGACGGGTGCAGAATTTACAACGCGTCTCACCGCATCCCATCAAGAATCTCTGCTGCACATCCGTAGCAACCAGGGTGCATTCGTCAGTTTTGCTGACACGTGTTTTGTCATAATGTCAACTCCCCCAGTAATATGAGGCTACGACGTCGGTGCAGAACTGGAAATCATGATTTCGTCGACGACAGCGGAGACGATGTGCCACCGAGCAATACGAAATTTGCAGTAGTAGTCCAGGGCAATTTTACGATTAGCGTAGAGAACAGTTACGAGCACGAACCGAAGGCGCAAGCATGGACTCCGTGTCGCGAACCGTCTCGCGAAAGCATGGACAGCGAAGATATTTACGGCTTCAGGACTCCCGCAGAGTCCACGCCGTAATGAGGAAGGTATGGATGCACTTTTCTTTGTTTGTGGCGTGGCTTAGCCTGACAGCGTCCCCACATTGCGTAGGGATGCCGTTAGTTCCTTCGTTACTCACTGCATGTGCAGCCACTGCCACGACGAGCCATTACTTTCTATAATTATATTGGGTACCGTACTTCGTGGGCGCTACCGTGCGCATGGGAACTACGGGGCAGGTGTGCACACGACAACGGCACTGGTTCTCGGTGGGATCATGTAGTACTGGCTCGACTGTACAGCACGCTGACTCTCTGCAAATGGGTGAAGAACCCATTTCGCGTAGTTTGCAGCCAGTGAATGTCTTTCAGAGGCGCGCCCTTTTCCGACAGAACTGGTTCTACTTCTAGTAAGACGACCTCTATCGATACGGCCATTTCGACGCATTCTGTAGTCCATGGTGCTTTTACAGCGATAGCACGCTAAGCAAACTGCCAGTTGCCTGCCGCACCACGTTCGAAAGCACCCCTGTCGCTGGCACGCGGGCGCTGTCTTGTCCACCCGTCGAATTGTTCGAAGTGTCTCCTGTGTTCCCAGATCGAGCCCAGTAGGTGTAACAATGTTCTGCACCTGCTTTCTAGGCAAGACTGGAAGGTAGGTTCGCACGTGACGGGTCCCTCATCGACGAACACCTTCGAACAGAAGCCCGTCTCTGAAGTTTACTGCAGCGGGAGCTGCACGCACACTCGTCGTGATCACTACAACAAGTAGCTTCTGTTACGAGAACTCCTAGTTTCTGGCGCTCACCACTAGCATCTCCTGTTACGAGAGCTCACGATCCCTTGTTTCGCATCATGTTCCTCCTCAGCACCGCCCATGTATGACCGCGGAGGAATACAACAGCTCACGGAATTGGCTGTTCACTCGTACGGGTGTCAACCGCAGTGGCAGTCGCGAGCCTTGAGCCGATAAATGGAATTTCTGCAGCGGCGTAGGCGGGCGATCCTTTTGCTCGAAAATCTTCAGCTTGGCGTCCCCAGATTTTACTACTCATTCAAAAACACCTCTCTGCTGTATAACTGGAGCATGGAACAGCGTTGAGCTGACGCCTATAAGAATTTCATCGTCTGAGAATGGGTACACCTCACGCGAGTGAGACGCTGACCGAGAGGTGCGGGGACAAAGGCAGTACGGGGCGCAGAAAGTGTACGCTCGACTCTTCCAGCCCGCAGCAGGAATAATCCCCTTGCAAGGGGCTCGCTATTACACAAGATCCGAGCCCCGTTCGGCGATACTGACAACCTTCTCGCTTTCTGCAAGTGGCAGGGCTGATGACCAGTTGTTGATGGCTCCACAGGGACGTTCAAACGTTGGCTGTCAACAGCTGTTGTGAGAATTTGGTACACGAGGTATTCCAACGTTCCGTACAAATCTGACGCTGCCGTCAAATGAGCCCTCCTTCGCGGAAAGGGGAGGAGCAGGCGCTCTGGGCCACTGTTGCATTACCTCTGTGCAGAGGTCGTTGCATCAGTCCACGATGGTGTTTGTGCTCTTTGTGCCTGTGCAGAATATTCGTGGGGAATGATTCAGGACATTAGCTGGAAGGCACAGTAGACACGGGAACACTGAAGCACAAAAGAAGTCCACTTTTCCCACTTTGTTCTCTGCGCTCGACATGTATACAGTATGCTGCACCCTTTCCACGTAGACAGAGCCTGCCGTTGTTAGACTGGTATGTCTAACACACGTGCACGCAGCGGGCCAGAGCGCCGCACAAGACACAAGTGGGGCTTCCCATATACTGATTTGTACAGCGAGAGTGTGTCCCTGCACGAAACTCCGGAGGAGATGTTAATATCCTCGACGGTACCACGCAACACGGAGGTGCGTACGCATCCACCGCCACAAGCGTGGGCAGGCTCTCTTCGGAACTCTGCGAGTCAGGTGTGCATTTTATAACTCTGCGAAGAAAAGCGACGCGTCGGCAGACGTTTGTCAGCCGTGTAGTGAGAACCAAGTGCACGCGCCCTACGCCGAGGTAGAATGCTCAGTTCTCCACCTGCGGAGGTGCCATTCAAAAGGTGCCACCTCAAACGAGCCCCTTACGAGTGCGCCGGCGCTACAGTAGGGAGACCCACGGAAAGGGAAGAACTATCGGGGCTGCTTTTAAGACCCTGACTGATGCAGCCACATTCCTGTGCTGGAAACCCGATTTGCAATCGGACCTTCCTTACAATATCCGTGAAGGCATGACAGGTCCCTCCGGTCACCACCAGATGCACGTGCGCACGCACCGAACTACACACGCCAAAAGAGAGGAACCAGCCAGCAGCGATTCGCCCACGTCCAGTAGGGGCAAGTCATACACACACAGGTGGCTAGAGATACAATGCGAGTCATCGCGTTTGCTCCCGCTTGCAAACTGCGGTGTGCGAACGCAGGGTGGCTTGATAGTCCCAGGCGCTTTGCTTTACATGGTGTGCAGCCGATCACGTCGTGTACAGCTAACCACCATGGAACACCAGGTCACACGTAGCCAGAGCTGTGTCGCAGCACGTTACCTGTACGGCCGTCGTCACGGTGGTGCGTCGGTCAAAATGTATGCACACGAGGGCACGTGGGAACGCGGCGTACACTGTAACTGCAGTTGCGGAAGCCTAAACCGTCGTCCTTAAAAAGCACTGGTGCTATTATCTGAAGTGATGAAGCGTTGCATCTTTTTCCGCTGGGGGGAAGGGAGCGTGCGTGTGATAGAGCTCAGCGATGACAGTGTGCACCGTATGGCGAAGAGCAGCAAAGCCGCTGGCTGCAGGGCCATTCTGCCTGTGAGGAGCTTCCACTCTTAGAGAACTGGACGAGAAGAACCAATTTCATCAGCGAAAACGATCAGTTTTTGCGTCTCATCTCGGATGTCCACCTATCGCAGTTGTGTGCGCATTCGCGTATTGAGGGACAGGGAAGGGCGTGCTCACCGTGCCTTTGTTGCTATAGGCCCCTGATACTGACGCCGCTCGCTGTAGTACTTCTCTGGTCATGAATGGTCGCACAGTAAAAAAGTTGACGTATACGTTATTCAAGACCGAGTGGTCCGCAGTCGACCCCTTCCCTCTCCCACTGCACCAGCTTGGAACAACGCAGACTTCTCACTGCGAATCCTCCCTCTCCAACAAATGGCGCGGAAACAAGATTTCCAAACCATTATTACCGCGCTCGTGGTGGTGTTTGCGCCCGGGTAAGTGCCGCCTAGACTGCCTGCAGATTTAGCAAGAAAATGGTACACAGGCTTTTGTCGTCGAAAGTTTAAGTGGTTCTCTCACCGTGTAGGCTGAATAATGTTCTCCCAAGATGCCGTCCCTTATCTGTCCATCAATGCAAAAAGCAAATGTAATCTCCCGCGCGACGGGGGAGATCCCAAACGTACGCATTCCTTGGGATAACTGAATGTGTTCTTGCAGGGGCGACTTACAGAGTTCTCTGGCGTGCTTTCAATACAGAACGGCGTACGTCGGTGATGATCTCTTGATTGCAAGTGTGGTGGATGCGGAGTCGGCCGAAAAGTGTCAAGAGGCTTGCCAGAAGAATGCCGAGTGCGCGAACTGGACTTACGATGCTAGACACCGCCAATGCCACCTCAAAGGATACGATGCACAAAGCCGTGCCGCTCCGGATCCACTGGCCGTGTCAGGCCCGCGCTATTGCAGGCTACCTTCGCAGTGCATCACTCCCGGCTTTGAGTACAGCTCGGCGGCAGATGTGGGCAAGGTCGTCGATGGGAGTGTGCCGAGCCCTGAAGCGTGCCAGAGGCTCTGCGCCCAAAACCCCGAGTGCGCCTTCTGGACATACTTTTCTACGAACAGAGAATGCTATCTTAAGGGTCAAGGGGCGGAATCCATGCAACCGGAATACAAGCCCGCAGCTGTATCGGGCCCAAAGTACTGTCCGCCGTCCGTTACGCTGACGTGTTACCAAGCAAACATGGACTACGTCTGGGAACCAAAAGGAAAAGAGACCGTGTATCATCAGAGTGTATCCTCTGCTAAAGAATGCCAGAAAATATGCCAGCTGGATTCGGCCTGCCACTTCTTCACCTACCTCGAGAAACTACAACTGTGCGCGTTAGGTAAAACCATACGATACCCGATCCGCAGGGTAGGGGCCACCACAGGTCCGAAGTTCTGCTGTCCGCCGAATTCTACCGGGGAGAACGTCGAAATCTCTGGCAAGCACCTTGCAACTCACAAAACACCCACATACACGGCGTGCCAACAGTTATGCGAAACCAACCCACTCTGCTCTGCTGCAGCATACAATACGAATTCAAGGACATGCGTTCACAAACAAACTGCTCGGTTCGCTGAAGAGGTCGTGTCCGGACCAAAGCTCTGCAAATGGCTTGGTCCGTTCTCGCAGGCTGATAGAGCACAACCATCAGGCCTCACAGGAGCCGCAAAGTTGCCGGGCAACCCGAGTGGAATCCTTGATGACGCAGCGCCGAACGCTGCCACAAAGGCTCCTACGGAACGACCACTCTTGGCGACTGAGGGAGAAAGCCTCTGTACCTTGCATGGGTTTCGCGTGCACCACATGTATAGGCGAAACCAGAACGTGTACGCCCTTCAGAAAGTCTCACACGACTTGTGGCAGCCTCGGACTGCCGGGGTATCAATCCCACAAGCCCACCACTCGAGCGAAGGTTGTTTTCATAAGGGAGTCGAGGTTCTCGGAACAGACGTAGGGACAGCTCTTGCAGAGGGACCTGCCGCCTGTCAACGGATGTGTGGACAGAACGAGCTGTGCTCAGTTTTTGCGTATTACACATCATCCATGTTGTGCGTACAAAGGCAGCGAGCTCGGTGGGCGCCAGGATTCGTGTCCTTTGAGAAACACGACAAACCTCGTGACGCAGATCTTGTTGAGCCGCTTTTACAGGAAAACGCTACCGCCTTGCACTTGCCCCCTATTGAAGACAAATGCTTCAGTAGTGGGTTCCACTATGAAGAGGCAGTTCTGATCTTTACGCAAGAGGCAGAGTCTGCTGAAGCGTGTCAAATACTGTGTCAGAAAGAGCCTTCGTGCAGTTACTTCACGTATTCTAAGACGAGACAGCTCTGCGGCTTGTTGCAGTCTCGAGGAAGAAAGGTGCCTAAAGAAGATTCTGTCTGCGGCCCAAAATTCTGTGGCGTCGAAGGTCTCACTAAGGTAAGTGTGCAAGATTGCCTGGCACTCGACGCGTCGACCAGATTTAGGGTCGTAGCTAGAGTCGATGTTGCCAGCAACGATGCCGCATCGCCGCGTGTCCAGGTCTGTGTGTACAATGTCTCATTGCCAGGTGCCTGGGGAAAATCTTGCGCACTGCTTTCTCACGGGGTATTTCTACGACGGCCCGTCATTGCCGCATGTACGCCGAGTCGTTTCTGTGGATGATTGCCAACGCCGTTGCCAGGAAAAAAGCAACTGCAGAGCGTTCTCCTACTTCCGAAAGAAGCAGTTATGCAACCTCCTTACTGATAATGGCGACCTGGTTGAGGAGCCTGATGCCGTTGCTGGGCCACGTGCTTGTCCCGCGCCGCCAAAAAGGACGGAGAACGGGAATGCGAATTCGTCACAAGGGGAGGCGCGATGGTCGACACTTCGAGAAAACGTGGCCTCTGCGGAGGATTGCCGGAACCTATGCGCGGCAAAGACGTTCTGTGATGTCTTCACATACTCTGCAAGACAGGAGAGGTGCTTGTTGCATTCAGGGTATCGTACTGTGAGGCCTGAAGAGAGCTGGACCGCCGGCAGCTCCCACCGGGAGAAAGGGTGCTTTGACGGTGCAGTGCACTGTGAGTCCGAGGTGTACGCGTACAGTAGCGGTTTGACGTCTGCACAAGAATGTCAAAGGTTGTGCAACACCGATCCTTTCTGCAAGTACTCTACATTCTACGAGAAAGATGCTGTGCGTAGCCGCGTACAGCAATATGGCGGCAAAATGTCACAGAAGGATGCAATACGTGAGCTTCAGTTCACTGTCAGACACGACAGGAGGCAAATTGCAAACTGCCTTCTTAGAGGTACGTGCTCTCCGGAGGACGTCCCCCCCGTTGCGTTCAAAGACAGTGTCCTCTCTGCGGAAGAATGTCAGCGCCTCTGTGAGGAAAATCCGCTCTGCAGCGTGTTTACATACGCGAGCGTGGAGCAAACGTGCAAACTGCATCCCGAGGAGGCCGACTCACAAAGTGATACAGCTGTGGCACCGCCCGCGACGAACGGCTTGTTGACACACACTGAAGAGGCGGACTGCTTTAATCACGGCTTTTACTACAATGGACCGGCGGTGTCCTTTAGCTTGAAGGTGAAGTGTGCGAAAGACTGCCAGAAGCTCTGTCTGGAGGAGCCGTTGTGCAAGTTTTTCTCTTATTTTATAAGAGAGCAAATGTGTGGGCTACTACCGGAGCCGGGTCGAAAAATTCCAGAATCGGACGCAATATGCGGGCCCAAGGTTTGCCCTCTTGGCCTTTGGGAAGCCAGATGAGCGTCTGAAAAACTGCGTGGTGTGTGACCCTGTGCAGTTCTTGTGGAAGGGTCACAAAATTCCAGAATCGGACGCAATATGCGGACATATGGTTTGCCCCGTTGACCACTGTGAAGCCAGAAGAGTCGTCTGAAAAACTGAGTGCTGTGTGACTGTATGCGGTTCCTGTGGAAGGGTCACGAAATTCCGGAGTCGGACGCAATATGCGGGCCCAGGGTTTGCCATCTTGACCGTTAGGAAGCCAGGTGATTCGTCTGTGCTGTGTGACTATGGGCAGTTCTTGTGGAAGAGTCACAAAATTCCAGGGTCGGACGCACTATGCCGGCCCAGGGTTTGCCCTCTTGGCCACTGGAAGGCCAGATGAGTCATCTGAAAAACTGAGTGCTGCGTGACTGTGAAGTTCTTGTGGAAGGATCACAAAATCCCCAGACGAGTCGTTCGAGTAGTTGAGTGCTGTGTGACTGTGTGCAGTACTTGTGAAAGGATCATAAAACTCCACAGTCGGAGGCAATATACGGGTTTGCCCTCTTGACCACTGGGAAGCGAGGTGAGGCATCTGAGAAACTGAGTGCTATGGGACTATGTGCAGTTCATGTGGAAGATACCGCTCACGATGCAGGACATCGCGGACGAAGGTTCTGGGAACGCGACCAATAATATTCTGTCCCCAGTGTTCTGAGGGCAAGGTAATAAACCACAGGTGTCTGACAGGCATTCTCCTTAATATTCAACGTGTTCGTGCACTGCGTAGAGGGACAGCCAACACGAAACGCTGCATAGAGTATCTCAGTATCTTGCTTCAGAATTTCGCACAAGGGAGTGCGCCAGAGGTCGTCCTTCGCGGCTGCTCCCCGATATGTGGGTGGGTGCACTGCTACGATGGCAGGTCCCTGATTGACATATGCTTGCTTAGCAAGCAGCTTCGCAGAGCTCATTCGAAGGTTGCTCCGTGAAAATGGTCGCCCGGCGTATGCGTGGGATACACGCTAGCAAGTGTTCTACAGCGGCACTTAATTCTGTGTGTTTGACCATACTGTGTGGGTCGCGCAAGGCCCCGATCGACAGACCGTGTGCATCTCCCGTTAAGAAGGGTGTGACGGCCTCAGAGGCATCCTGCCGTCGTCCGGGGTCAGCAGCGTACCGTCCTGGTACGGCACAGCTTGTGTTACGTCAGCGCCGGAGTTCGGCTTCGCGATGTGGCGACCGTAACTCGTCCACGAGTTAGTGGTTGCACGTAGTCGATTTCGTTGTGCAAGGCGAGAGTCACTGAATGTGGATGACTGACTGACCACCGCATACGTCGCCTTAAATAGCCCTGCGTGAGACACACTGAATGCGGTTGACTGTCCAAGAGTTAGTGCGTGCACGTAGTCGATTTCGTTGTGTAAGGCGAGACTCACTGAATGTGGATGAGTGACTGACCACCGCGTACGTCGCATTAAATAGCCCTGCGTGAGACACACTGAATGCGGATGACTGACTGACCACCGCGTACGCTGCTTTAAATGGACCTGTGTGCCAGCAAGCAAGTGTACGTTCTCCTTACAACGCTGAGACTTTGTCGTGTTGTGGGGATTTAACACTCTCTGCTGATTCTGGCTATCAATAATCCCGTAAGACCCCTGCTTCACTCACACGCGTATGCGTACAGATTTACATACATACTCGTTTATGTATTCTGTCGTGGTCTAACGCCGCCTTGCATCCCACACTTACATACGAATGGTTACTTGTTCATGGATCGTGTCTTGGTCTGACGCCGTGTGACACCGCCCCTGTTTCCACAGTGTCTGGTGGAATGAAGCTCCCAGCGGGCTGCCGGCGTAATATACTACTCCAGTTCACACGTTGTGATCGTCGGCCGAACGTGTACTTCAGGAAGTCTTTAGTCGGAATTTTTCCTGTGACATCGGCTCTTGATCAACCGATGAGGGGAGAGAGGTCTGACGTTATCTAAGACGGGCCTATGTTTGCCGTAGAGAGAGCACGGAGAGACGCAGAATGCCGCAGGGAATCCGCCCGCTCACAAGAAACGACTACTGCTGCAGTGTGAATAGCTCTGGACGACAGGTGATGAGATGCCAGGAAACTGGGCTACATGGCAGTGGCGCGTAGAACGATTGTCGCTGCACAAAGTCTAAGTCGGACGATGGCCCAACGGCCGAAGGTCTTCACACATCAATGTTGATAATGTGGAGCACGATGTAGCTTAATGCCCACCTCTGATGCAGGATGCTGGAGACTATGCATGTATCGCTATTCTTCAGCTGGTCGTTACAACTTTCCCTCGCCAGATTCACCGTGTCGCGTACTGTGGTCACCGTGTCACACATTGTAAATCAGCACGTGTGGTCCTATGAAAGGTATTCCGGCGTCCCCTTGCGTTCGTGAAAAATCGAAGCCTCTCCCCTCTTACTGTCAGTTACGTAAGTGCCGCCCAGGGGGCGCCCTGTCAGCCGCTGTTCTCCGGTTTTCATCGACGTACACAGGACGATTACAGTCGCTTCTGCCGGCTTTGCGCGAGAACTCATCGCTGCATTATGAGCGAAACGAGTTACCGGTACCGGAGGTGGCAAACTACACACTGCCGTGGAAGGTCACGCCACACAAACGCGCAGAAGGGCATCTGGCACATTCCAGCCCTCCGGTGAGCGGCCAGACGAAGCGCATCTGGCACATTCAACCCCTCCAGTGGACGGCCACGTAAGCGCTGGCTACACTCAAAAGTCACCTCCTCCCCCTCATGCTGCGGCCGCCACTGAAGAGTTGCCTGTGGACGCTGCCTCTTTTACGTGCGTGCCGGTAGGGGCTCGCTGTGGTAGGCGATGCCTCTCGTGTGGCTGCTCCACAGCCTACGCTGCAAGAACACCTGCTAATCTATAGCGAGTTTCTGTCCCACGGTTGTGAAGACGTGAACCGGGGAGTTGTATTTTTGTATGTTGTTACCCAGGCCTGCCTCTGGTAGCTGCTCGGGCTACTATTCTTCCCGCATAAGCCATTCCTGCGGGCAGTGCTGCGGTGGTGTGTCACTCACGTTACCAGTTCTCCCATGCGGCTTCCGGCGCTGCTGGTGCTACTGTCCGCCGTGCTGTAGCTGCTGCCGCTTCCAGGGCGGATGCGGGTGGGGTTGCTGTTACGTTTGCTGCTGTCGCCGCTGCTACTGTTAATGATCATGTGGTGGCTGCTGTTGGCAGTCCTGCTGCACGTGCTGGTTCTCCTGTCTCTTCCTGCCAGCTCTGCTTCTCTTGCTGCTGCTGCCGCTGTTCAGCCGCTTGCGTTGTCGTGGCTGCTCGTGTCGCTCCAATGGCACGTGTTGTGACTACGACTATGCGTACTGCGTTTGTTGTTTGCCAGTGCTGGCGCTTTGCCGTTGTCCGGACGGTTGTTCACGTGTGCCACTGCTTTGTGTCCGATCCTGCCCTTGGTCGTGCTGGTGCTCCCAGCTGTCGGTACAGCCCCACTATTCTGGTACTGCTGAGACGGTGAAGCTGTCACGCTGCTGCGGCGGGATGCTGCCTGCCCGTGCTGTCGGTGTTGATACTGCCGTTGTTATCCGTACGTTTGCTACTTGTCGCTGCTGCTACGGCTGTCGTTCTCGCTACTGCGGGTACTCATGCTGCGCACATGCTTTAATGTGGTGTCGTTCTCATGTGTTGCTGTTCGCGCCTTCGACACAAAGGCGCGTAAATGCATACGGAGCCCTCCCGCGCCTCCTCATGTAGGTGGAAGTAATCTGGGTTTGCCAGACACCGGCAGTCGGTCCCATGTCAAGAGCTTCTTGTGATTCGTGTCCATCTTCTGGTGCTGACCTGGTCACCCGCCGGGTCGACGACGGTTGCGTCTGCAGTGTGCGCCGGTCTGTGATTCTTTGAGCTCCTGTCGCTGTCTTCACAGGAACTGTTCCTGCCTTACTGAGCTCCTCACGTGCCGCGCTACATTTTACACAGATAAACACCACTCACAGCTTTGCCCCGCAGTACGGCACTGAAAGCCGAGCTCGCGTCCTGAAAGTGTACCTCCGTCCCAGAAATTCTCCAGAAATCTGCGCCGCCTGAACTGGCACTCCTTACCGGTGTGCCTTGCGGCGGCGAGCACCCCAGGACAGCAGCTACTTGTTTTCACCCTCTCGGCGCCTCCTGGTCCGTCGATCGTGCCGACGATACGTCCGGTTATGCTCGTCCTAGTCTGTCCCCATTTATCTGGTCGCGTCTTCGTACATGGTCCCTTCGAATTCTTCCTTCAACTGAGACCTCAACGCGTTTATAGTCTTAGTCTGCCACCCTGCTGGTGGTATGACACGCCCTCTGCATTTATCTGCGTGTGCCATTCGTCCAGCTGCTGCCCCGTATTGCGTCCTCTCTCCACGCAGTTGGTCACCGCTGTCGCGCGACTGGTAGGCTGCACCTTCACGCCAGCTATCGCTGACCCATTCTTCTGACTCTACAGGTAGTTAGACTTCTAGTCTTCAAGCATCAGAGAAGGCGTTCTTGCTGCGCCTCCACGGATGGCTGCCCACTCTATCGCGACCGTCCTTACGGGATCCGTCTGCCCTCCTTGCTGGTGTGTTCTGCCGTAGCTGTTTACACGTGACTGTTTTCGCATTGCCTAGCGGCGGACCCTGATGTTTTTTCCAGTCTTTTCAACCTGCTGCGTCTGCCTAAGTCTATTTCTCCGAAGACTCGGTGTCTCCTCGTCGCATGTACGTCTCGCATCATAGTTTTCCGTTCAACTCCTTGTACACTCGCCGCGTCTACAGCAGCTATGACGGCATGCTGCGTTTGCCCACCCTGCGGTGGCTGACACGCTACGGCCTTGGTCGCCGTAATTCTGTTCCCGACCTGGCTGGATGCTCTGCGGTGGCCCTGACCCGTCCAATTTGCTCTGCTACCAGTTGCATTCTACGGTGACGTGCTGCGCATTCAGGGACGTCGCAAAATCCATGTAGTCATTTCGGCCGTGATCACTTTCGCTACAGTCTGTGTGCATAATGGTCATGTTAAAGCACCGGCAACATCCTGAAGCAACAGCCGACAAAGACGATGTCTCTGTGCATTCTGTTAGGAACTGCCGCGAGTGTATGGTCTTATAAACCCCCCTTCCCCTGTCAGCACCGCATTTTTCCTATTTAAGATTCCCGACCCGAATCGAGCACGTCACTTCGTTTTACGAAGTGTGCATTAAAGGATAATAGCGACACGGTACGTCCTCCATAACAACCGCTGCAGCAGAACATTCACGGCAGAGCCATTACCCGTGTGACAGTCTCGTGAGAGCACGTATGCCGAGTGAGTTGTAACCTTCTAGTTCAAAGTGACGGCTGCGACACCTATCGGTAGGCTTGAGACACCTCGATTCTGTGCGCAAGGAACGTTCACTCACGCACAGCTTTCTGAGATGTATAACGGGTTCCCCCCGTACACTGTAAACTCCTTGTCCAGATGTTTTGGCCTGCCGGCAGTTCGTCGTGCAGTTCCTGTGGTGTGCCTGCAATAGCGGCAACACCACTGTCTCGTGCCGTTGCACGGTTAGTCGTGCGTTCTTTGTTCCTCGTCACAGTAGATTCAGCCATGCCAACAAGAGGCTTGACGCTGGCTGCCGTGAAGCTCGGGGCTACGGTAAAAGCGAGCACTTGTAGATCTCGAGCCTGTGGAGCACTGCAAGGATGCGTGCACGGCTCCTGTCCTCATACTTTTATTACGCGTCACCGTGTCAGATGCGGAAGCTCGGCAGCAGATAGTACTTGTATGGAGAGAAGACCCCGTTGTATGCACTATCTTCGCCATGTGTCCGCGGGACTACAAGGAAGACATGCGAGACAGCGCGAAGCCGCTGCGTCGCCTGCAACACTAGCCTCCTGTTCAACTGCAGCGAGTGTGCCAGAGTGCATTCAAACGCGACTGCTGCACAGCACGGCATCGGAAACTCTTGAAGAAGAGGTACCAGCAACTGCGGCAGGCCAGGATGTGGCGACAGGGTGGCGAGCCCGTGCGGCTCAGTCACGAAGCACCTCCCAGTACACAGGGAGTAATTCGCAACCACAGGCCGAAACAACAGTTGAAAGCAGCAGCAAAAGGCGACCACTGTCATCGTGCGACCATCGTGATGGTCTCCTAGGATCACGAGCAGGTGGAAGCACTCCAGATCTTTTGTTAAAGGAAGTACCCGGCAGCGTAGCGTCTCCACCAGAGAGTAACGAAAGGAAACCAACCGCTTTAGCAGACATCAGCGGACAACTCCCGCCGGCCTTCGCGGGCAGCAGCAGACTCACTCGTGCAGCTGCTGCAGCAGGCAGTCACTGGATTGAAAGAGGCGCACAAATGGATAGCAACGGCAACACTCTCCCATTTAGACCGGCAACAAATGATTGTGAGACGCCTTCTGCGACAGAGGCAACTCCACAGGCCCAGTTGCGAGTGCACAAACGTGGCAGCACGTCATGCGGTGTGTTCGTAGCCCCGAGTAACCTGTCTCTGCGGAAGGCGACAACTTCCTCCTGTGTGCTCCGTGCTACTGGTGGGCTTGCTGGGAGCAACTTTTATCTTGGGGCAGCCTCCTTCCAGACACCTGAAAAGGACCTGCTGGTAGCCGGAGTCACGTCCGCTGTAGGAGGTCACCGTTCTACTTGGAATTCTTGCCAGTGTGCCTTCATTTCATCGCTCGCGGCCGTCCCTGCGTGTGCGGTTCCTGATGTTTCATCTGCAAATGCCGCTTCTGAATCCGCTGCAGGCGATGCTGCCAGCTGGCATTTGGCTCCTGGTTTTCTCCCTGCAGCGGGTGCGACACCGCAGCCAACCGCAGGTGCGAGCGCAGCCGCACGAGCTAGAGAAACATGCGCTTCAAAGTTCCTTGCAGGCGCTTGTGCAGGGCCAAGGGGAAGCACAGCCGCACGTAAGACCACCGAGCGTGTGACGGGGGCCGCAACGACAGCACGGGGGAAACCTTTCTCCACCTCCCTCGTAGCTCGTTTATTGCAGCTGCGGTTTGCGTCGTCGTATTCGTCTCTGCCTCTTTGTAGGACAGTGTCGAGAAAGACAACTCACCTGTGCGACTCTCAACCGCAGTCAGCCATGCCATTCTTGGGTGAATGCTTGAGAAGGCATCTCACTGCTTCGCTGGTTTGGACTCGAGACGACCGACGCCACACCAAATTATTCATGACTTACGAACAGCACTCTACCAGCACTGAGAAGATGTTCTCTGACACCAGAATTTCTAGTATCTCGTCCAGAGCGTATATCCCTGTCTTCAAAAGAGGGACAAGATACTGTCCTCCCGCATTCCGCATTAGTGACCGCGAGAGTGGTACTACATATGCTGTCGCTGCTGCTGCCATCCGTTGTGTGCCATACCCTTTTGTTGGTGCTGCTGGAGCATCTGCCTCTGCTGCAGCTTCCGCCGCCGCCGGTTCGGCTGCTACTGACGTTGTCTCACGGGCCTCTGGTGCTTGTGGGCTGACATCGTTTGATGACGGCTTGGCGGGGGTGCACACGGCGGTGACGCGCCTTCCTCTTGGAATCATATCTGCTGGGACGACACGACTTGAGCTGGATAGCGCGTTAAGCAGGAGACATTATATCGCTGCTGCTCGCGGACTACAGCTTTGCGGCAACATATTTTCTGGTGCGTCTGCGGACACTCCTGTTTCTGCTAGAGCTGCGTCTACATGTGGCGCTATTGCTACCGCTGCGGCGGCCGGGCAACAGCAACTTCCCACTGAAAAGAGGCTGCTGTCATTTGATGCATGCACTATCAGAATCCC
Organism: Sarcocystis neurona; assembly: GCA_000727475.1. Classification (NCBI taxonomy): domain Eukaryota; phylum Apicomplexa; class Conoidasida; order Eucoccidiorida; family Sarcocystidae; genus Sarcocystis; species Sarcocystis neurona. The sequence goes on from KL647291.1 coordinate 5,048,148, forward strand.
ACACCCCAGCAAGAGGGATAAAGGCGGAGAAGACGCCTCGGCCTGCACCTCCAGGTACTGCTGCTTGCTGACTGACTCGACGGGCACACTGTCGACGAACTTGAGTGACCACTACGCTGCGGTGCGCGTATGTAAAAACGCTACAGTTGTATCCTTCCGTGTTTGTGCACATCAGGAGGAGTGCCATGTCGTTATGCTGGCGCTGAAGAGCAGTCGCCGTCTGTGGGAACGATAGCACAGCGGAACAGTACGTGGGGTGTCACGGAAGTGCGGATTTCAACAAGCCTGCTTGTGCGTTGAGGCACGTGAATTACGTATCAGTACGTAGATTCGGTGTTCTGCCGTTATCAGCTATCATGTAAACGTGGAACCTGGCGTATATGTCGGCCTCTCTCTACATGTGTATATATGTACATATCGCCAAATTGTGAACTTCTCAGAGAGGACGCGTTCATACGCTCTGAAACAGACACATCCTGCATTACCTGACAAGAAGCGGCCGAAGTGTTCTGACTCACAAAAGTAAATTTCTTCGACAGATAAGATTTCCCAACTTCATCGTCTTAATGCATCCCCAGCAACCAGGCAGCCGCGCCTCGGTACGTGGGTTGAGATAAGCCTGGGATGGGTTTTGTGGGTGTTGCTGCGGCGTGAAACCACACGAAATGCTGCCCCTGCTTTGTAGTCCGTAGAGCTCTACTGGAGCACTTGCGGATTCACAAGTACAAGGTTGTGCCTATTGAGAGGTTACCTGTTGCAGCGCTTGAGTGCAGAAGAGTAGATCAAGAGGAGCCATTTATGCCTTTGTGCGTTGCACAAAGGCGAAGGATGTTTGCGCCTGTGTAACCGGGGATCTGCAAATATGTGTATGCGCAAAGAGCCGAGGCGAGCTCACGTGCGTCGTCGTGTATAAAAATGTGCGTATCAGGGAGCATAGCGGATCGGAACGGCGCACTGAGTAGATGCGTCTCGTGGACGGTGTGTACGCAGGCTGCTAGTCGTGGCCGACGGCGTTGGCGGTTGGGGAATGTCCGGTGTAGACGCTGGCTTGTACTCTCGTGAGCTAGTGCAGCGGTTAAGGGACGTATTTGAAGAGTGCTGCGAAGAGAAGCATGTGCAACAACAGCAGCAGCAGCAGAAAGAGACTGGCGAAAGCGACTCGGCGACGCAGGGGCATGGAGATGCTGCTATCTCAGAGAATTCATTGGGCGAGAACAATCGCGGCAGCGTTTTTTTTGAGAGAACTCCGGATCCGGTGCAGTTATTGAAAGCCGCTTACCTCACGACGCGAGCCATCGGATCCAGCACCTGCTGTCTTGTGGTGCTGGATCGACTGCAAAGGCGCGTCCGCTGCGCCAATATCGGAGACTCCGGCTTCATCTTGTATCGGTAAGCTCGCGACTGCCCCAGCGGCCGCGGGCAGTCCACTGTCGCGTTGAGCCTGCTGTGGTCAAGGTGAAGGTAGGCACGAAGAGTCTTCTCACGTACCATGTTTGTTTTGTGCTGCTGGTGAGGGCACCGAACGCCAGTGGGGCAGTCCGCTTCTACTCCTCCTAAAAAGCGAGCCCTTTGCCTTACTGGAGATACCAGGGATATGCTCTTGCAGTGCCAAGCAAAGCTGCCCAGTACGCGTCGGTGTGTCTGTTTAGAGCTAGCGCGATAGAGAGGTGTATGTTCGCAGGCGTTTCTGCCTCACGAACACACAACTCACTCTCTCGTGTTCGAGTGCTTGCTGTCCTGACAATCCGGTTATTGGGTGAGGTAGTGGGGTTCCTCAAAGAGGGTCATCCCCTCAACCGAAGAGGCGGTTTGCGTACAACAAGCTGCTTTCTTGCCGAAGCCACCATCCTTCGAGTAGCAAGTAGCTGTCGTGTTTATGCCGCGGACACAAGGACCTTGCCCACCAGAGGGCAGAAACCGTTGCGTGGCCGACTAATCAATTAGTCTAGTCGCATGTGCCAGCCGTGACTTGTGACTGTTCTCCTACTCGCTGTGCAGAAAACACCAGCTACCTTTCTGCAGACGTGCTTGCTACAGTACGTGTGTGTGCATGTGTATGGATATGGTGAGACACTGCCGTGGAAGACCATCCAAGCGCATTCTCCTTCACAGCTGTGCACTGAGTGCTCCGGAGGGGGGCAATGCGAAGTGAAGGTCTGCAGTGCATCCGGGATTGCTGCAGAGGTGGCGCGTTTGTGTATCGGCGCTGATGCGTAGACGCACCCGTGTACTTGAGCGTCTCTCTCTCCAACTTGAGCAGGCCAAGTGAGGATACAATTGTAGCCAGGAGCAACTTCCAGAGCCACGATTTCAACTTCCCACTTCAACTCGGGACCGGAAGCTCTGACATGCCTGAGCACGCGCATGTCCTGGTAGGTCGTTTGGCCCGTTCCGCGGTATACGTAGCGCTCACGGTGCCAGGAACTTGTCAGACTTACACGTTGCCAGTTGAAGCAGCTCCCTTGCGTACACCCTTTGTCTGTTGAGGATGCTATATGTTAAAGCCGCACCGCCCCTCGGCTGCGCGGGCCCGTGGACACAGTTCAGATGACAGCACACATTTCCCCATTTCTTCAGCTTTTTGAATACATTGTGCTACCGCAGGAGCTACCGGTGCGGGAGGGAGACATATTTCTGCTGGCGACTGATGGTAATTCCGCTTACATATTTTGTGCAACAGATTTGTCCGTCGGTTCAGCCCTTGAGACTTAATGTGGACGAGATATTGGTAGCACGCCAAGAAGGCCCTCCGTTGTAGTCACCAGTGTCATTCGCGCATTTACAGACCTGCGGGCAAAACGTACACTAATACGTCGCATGGGCATATTTCATTGTGCTAAAATTGGAGGTACTTCCTAGACCTCGAAGCGTAAGCTGACCGCTGCGGAACCGATTCGCCGAGTAGATTCTTCGTGGTGTGCGCACTGTTGTAACAGCATTCGGCTTCAGCATAAAGAGGCGCGCATAAGAACACTGGATCATCACCTAGTCCCCACCCTGCGCCGCTCAGCTCCTTTTCAGATTGCTACGCTTTCCAGTGCCATGCACGCAGGCACCTGCCTCTCATAACCAATGGACGTTATTTTCCTAGCCGTTCAGGCGCAGCTGGTTACACGGCAGGTGCGTTTTTGCGTGCTGCGTACCATCAGGTGTGTGGGACAACCTTTACGACGAGCAGGTGCTGGAAGTGTTTCGCCGGGATCTTGACGTGCATGTAGGCGATGCAGTGTAGCTATTCCTAGGGCACTTAAAAAACAGGTGACAGCAGAACACATACGTACACGTGAACCTTTGTCTACGGAAGAGCAGCGCCGACCTCTCTGACCCACCGGGCATCCGTCGCGACTTCAGGGGCTTGAACGGCTGCATTCGAGCTCTGCTGATGAAAAGCTTTCGTTGGGCATCCCTGCACAGCAGTTCACGGTTTCCTTCAGTCGCGAGTACGAGTTTTACTTTAGTGTAAAAGGAACGGCTGAAAATACCGTGTCTTTACAAGTAGGGCCTTGTCTATCACTTGCGCTCGTGCTCCGAATTAGATCTGTCTATGCCGTCCCAGTTCATCAGAGTCGACTTCTTTTAACGATGTCTTCGCAGGCAGCAGCCGAGGAACTCTCTCGATTAGCGTTCAAGTGCTCCCAGGACCCGTAAGTTCTAAGTGGCGTCGGTGAGACATAGTTATATATATTCATGCGTAGACTCTGTATCTGTAGAGGCTGCTTATGACCGATAGCTCTATCGTAACGATTGGGCGCAGGGGGGGGGGCACGCATTTATTTTTTCTTGCAGCGAGTTGCTGCAGCGCACCAGCGGCTGTGTAGTCGGCCGGTAAGGTGAACACTTGTAAAGCGTCTTTTCGAGCACAACTGCAAAGGCACTAATGTTTTTTGAAGTGCTGTGCGCTTCAGAAGCTGGAATAGTCCTTTCGCCACGAAAGAAAAAGAAGTTCTTGGACTGCCAGGGAGACACGCCGGAGGAAAACCTGATGACATTACGGTCGTCGTCGCTATTTTGAAGTGAGTGTGCTACTGTCGCTCTAGACAACTTGCACTCGCCAGAAACCGAGCGTGATGAGACCTGGAGGACAACAGGGGGGCACTACCTCCGTAGCGGAACGTAGTTTTTGGCAGAATCACATCTTCGTTTCGAGCCCTAAGGAGATCGACTTACACGTGTCTTGGAAAACGCGTCACGCTGAGTGCGACACGGACTGTACTGATTAGCGAGTGTCGCGTTTTGCTTGTGCGTGGATTGTTTTGTGCTAGAGCTTACTTTGCGATGTGCGTCTGTGCGGTGTGATGTGACATCTGCAGAGGCGACGTCAACGAAAGGACCGAAGCAGATTCTTGAGAGGGATTTCTGAAAGGAGCTTGCTGTATGTGTTTCTATTTCCACTGCACGAAATCTTACGTTTTTCGTTGGCACACAGCCGTCCACAATCTTGACCAGATTGTCCCCCACGAGCAGTGACAGTAGCTCCAACTCGGTCCATAGTACACACACAGGTTCTGTCGGTTGTGTTCGTATGTTTACATTCGTTGGAACGCGCGCATCGTAAGCGTACGAACATACCCGTAAAAGTGTGTCCCGGCGAACGCGGGGGTTTGGACAAATCTGAAACGTCTACGTGTAGAAGGCAGATTAGTTCGTGGAAGGCGTTGTCGTCTCGTTTGTCTCTCCCTGCCTCGGTGAAATCATCTCCGTTGACTACCCCTGCCATGACGCTATGTTGGGTTGGGTCAAGCTAGACCCAGGGGAGTGCATATATGCTTCACTTGTTATGCATCGTGTGTATGGATTCTGCCCTTGGTAGGCAGGTCCAAAATTTCTTTATACGCAGCTGGAGATTTACAGAGGATGATAAACGAGCTGATTGCGTCCAAGGTCAGGCCCTACCGACACGCATATCGTACTAGGCTGCTGCTGCCGCAGTAAACGTTCCTGTGCAGACGTTTTGCGTCAGCGTGGAATGTTCGTCGGCTTCTAGAGATAAGAGGAGGTGAATCCACTGAGCCACCATATTCCGTTGGCGTCTACTCCCAATTTTATGTGTATACGCCTTATTCGACGTTGGGGTCTGCGCATGTTCGCGTAAACTTTCGGTGGAACAAAGCAGTCGCTGCCCAGGAGCGGAGTTTCTGACTTACTGTCAGTTGTTCTATCAGTGTACTTGCTGCTCTGTCCTGTGCGCACAAACATGAAACGTCGACAAAAGCATTTACTGCGCTGTCTGCAGATTTCTGCGGTAGTGGCAACGCTTGCACAAACGCCGCGACACGCGCTGGCCACATATGCGTACCACGCTTTGAGCACCAGCAGGCTACAAAGTGTTAATGGTGCTCTCCCCTTTCTGCAGAGGGGCTGCCTCTTGCGACGGCTGTGGCAGGTCCGGAGGGCCTATGTGGCGCAGTCTAGGACAACTCCACGCTGCATATCCTAAGGGTTTCTGCCCTGACTGTATAGCATGGAGCCTCCAGAACTGCACGCAGTGTAGCTAGCAGCCAACTGCTTGCGCGGCTCGATTAACGAGGCCGGTGTGCGTCACCTAGATATAGTTGTTCTTCAACTACCCCAGCAACACGCACCACTTTAACTCTATGCATATTTCACGGTTTGTCTTCGAAACCAACAATACTTTATGCTACTTTAGTCAGCGGAGAGAGAATATAAACAATACCACGGATCTGATTACACGCAGGTACCCCATGTTGTCAGCGAACCGCGCACATCCCCTCGGTCACGCTGTAAAGTTGCTACTATCGAGACGAACTGCTTAGGGACCGCTTGCGGTGTAGTCAACTCTACGGTGTGGTATTCGCTTGCAAGGTCGGCGGATGTTAAACAGATTCTTTCAGCCGGATGATACAAGCCACCGGGACTCAGTGCGCTCGCCCGTGTGGGAGCTTGCAAAGTAGGTACCGCTAAGCACCAAACGGCCTACGGGTCCGTGGTGCAGAAGTCTGAATCCTTGCACGCAAATCGCGTCGTGCTCGAGCTGTGACCATGGTAGTGGTCTATCGCTCAAGACTACAATTCTGCATGCCCCATCTAGCGCCTGCTGTACGGTCTATAAGGGGTTTAGATCACTTCATAAGCACAGTCGCTCAACTATAGAAATTCGAGTTCTCCTGAGAATTTCGCCGTCACCATCGGACCCGAGAAAACCTTACAAAATATACGAAATCACGGCCACGGCCAACAAATGTCGGAAGTTCTACAAGGCAGGTGTGTGCCCTTCTCCAGTTCAAACCCGTTGTCATGCAACTGGAGGCGCTCCCCATGATGCCGGTTTATGTGTGTGCGTATGCGTACACCTGTGTACATCTGCGTGAGCGAATCCATACCGGTACGTGCACGTGACTGTCTTTAGCTAATCTCATTTTTCCGTGTACAGGTGGGCACACACACAGCGAAAGCTTGTTCACCGCTGACCCTTTAATGAGAATCGTATTCATTTGTCACTGTAGCGTCAAAATCCAGTTCACGTTTATTGCAGCGTCGGACACTTCGCGTTTTCCTTCCCCTGCACTGCATCATGTCCACTGGCCCCAGCGCGGGCAGTTTCAAACAGTGGATGCTGAAGTGCTGCGGTCAGCGTGGCTCAAGCAGTAGTCTATCCCTACAGACCAGAGCCCGATTCCCCATCCACTTTGCAGTTCCGATTCCCTTCTGCGCCGTACCCAGGAGCCTGCGCGAGCACATTTCTAATCACCTGTAGGGGACTCTTCCGATCGCCGTGGCGCAGGCTATGTATCCTCAACTTCTCAGTATTTACTCGCGGCTAGTTTGAATATCTTTGTTCGAAGAAATAATTCTATGTATACGCGTGCGCATCTTTAGTTTGCGGGCGCTCCAGAGTACCAGGTTCGGTCAGAATACTCGCATACTGGGAGCTCTCTGGTAATCTCAGTGGTGAGGCACATTGTTGGCGGAGGCGTGTGTTGGCCACGTTTTCGGTGTAACACTAGGCAACAGCTCCGAGTTCGCCGAACTTTTTGATAAGTTTGTTCGCCTTCTTCCTCCTTACGATAAGCCCGAGAGGTTTGTTTTTGGGTCTTGTTTTGTAGCCTCTACACAAAATTCCCCACTTCGTCACCGGGGGGCGCTTCAGGCCTTTCTTGCCTGTGCCTCCTCCATGAGGGTGGTCCACAGGATTCATGGCCTTCCCTCTTGTTCTCGGACGCTGACCCATCCAGTAAGAGACACCCGCTTTTCCTCGAATGCGGGCTGCTTGTCGCGAATTAGAAACCTGTCCAATAGAGGCCCAGCATGCTAAAGGAAAGCGCCTCACCTCGGTGGACTGTAGCTTGAGCGTGGCAAAATTTGCGTCTTTCGCTATCACCGTCGCAAAACAGCCAGCCGCCCGCACGAGCTGCCCGCCAGCTCCAGGTCTTATCTCTATGTTGTGCACAATGGAACTTACTGGGATGCAACGCAGAGGCAGACAGTTTGCCGGAGTTATGCTAGCGTATTCCGAGGCCACGACACGATCTCCAGGTCGCGTTGTCTGAGCAGCCAAAATGTATGACAGCACGCCATCGTCGTACTGAATGAGTGCTAAATGTGCTGAGCGCCCGGGGTCATATTCTAACCGTAGAACGGTGGCAAAAATATCTTTGCGGCCGCGCTTGAAATCTACGAGACGTAGCCGTTGAAAGTGACCAGCTCCAGTGTAACGCACTGTTATCTGCCCAGTGCAGTTTCGACCAAGATGATTTATTCGCCGTGAACTGAGCTGTCGGAGCACGCGGCCTCGAAACGTGAAATTTGATGCTGCAGGTGAAGATGGATGGAATTTCAAAAGACCAGAAATTCCCACGGGCGCAGCTGGGGATGCTGTCGAAAGCGTGACCGTCTCGTCCAGGTGCGGAACTTGGGTAGGAGCATCAATACCACCACTGGCAAACGGCAATCGGCTGTCTGCGTTGGTGGACACGGATGCAGAAAACAAGGAAGCCATATCCACGGGACGCTTGTCTTCTGCACACAACAAAGCGTACAAGCGTTGTTGTTTCTGCAGCGTAAATGGAGCAGACACGTGAGACGCTTCCGCCGTGACTGCCGCTGCTGCTTCAGCCTCGCACAAAGCGCCAAAAGGATGCGCAGATCGAGGCGTCTGGAATGCATGGTATGGAACTCGGTTACGCCGTAGAGCTGCCTTCGGCAGATAGCTTGTTGAAAAAAAACGACGCTGCGTCGACCAGCGGGGGAAAGTCATCTCGACTGGCAACCGACACGGTCGCTGCTCTGCGGCTGTTACCACCACATCTCGGCGGAACTTCGATATAAAGATCAAGCGCAACACGTCTGATGGGAGGGAACTGCTCCGCTTTCCCCGGAAGCAAATTCTTCTCCTAGAAAGCTCGTATGTGGATGCATCCGCCCGCAAGTAGGCGACAGGCGTGTGCTCAGTAGTGTCAGAACGTGCTGGCAACAACTGCGGTTCTCGAAACAATGGGAAAGCTCTTTCCCTGGAAAGGGAACTCGACAGATGTTTTTTCCTGACCACGCGCACCGCGCAACCTGGAAAAGCCATCTTTGACAAAGCCTACGGCACACATCGGCGAGATATCCGGTGTATCTCTAGCGGCAAGACGGCTTCATTAAGGTGGCTTTTGGACATTGAGAGCAACACAACTGGGACACGTGGCGTTCGTTTCAAAAAAAAGCGTTGCTCCGGTGTCGTTGGTACACATCTGGTGAGCGACGCACAAACCTTACCCGCCTAAGATCACCTCTCACGGAAGAGGAGATGCAGGCATACCAATTGCGACCTCAGTGAATTAAGGGGTGTGTGAATGGACGACATGGCAGTAAATTGGCTGTAGCTTGGTAGACCTTCTTTATGCATTCCCCGCACGAGGAAAAGGCACAATACACGTCTCGAATCTTCTGTCAGTAGGAAGACAACGTCTGCAGTTATGACAGATATGAATACGTACACCGAGTACGCGCCCGCCCCGACGGGCTGCTTGCCCACAACTAGCGTATTTAGTATGCACGTGCAGATAGTCGTATGTACATGTATACATTAGGTACAAGTTTACGTAAAAGCATCTTGGCACGAATTACACTAGTCCCACCTGGTTATTCAGTAGAGTAACTTTTTATTCCCTTGTCGTTCTGCACGGTCGAATGGAGTTGTTCATCCCTCATACGTCACCTGCAATAGAGCTTATGTAAATTAAATGTTGTTGCTTGAGTTCGTCATCATTCATCGTGTACGAGGGATCAGTAGACAAAGATGCCATGACAGCTTCTTCATCAAAGCCGAGTCGGACATACATACCTACGCAGAGCACTTCCACGTAATACAAAACGGAGAGCCTTCTCTGCGCCGACCTGCGCACTGATTCATCCGTAGCCGAAGCCGAGGATATACTTCTGAAGCGCCATAGACTTCCGTTCGTTGCAGCAGTGGAGAAATTGTACGATGTCTTCCTAAGTCACGTCAATGCTCGAAACAGAATATGCATTAGCCAAGGGAAAAATCACCACGAGGTTGTGAAAGGAACAGTCTTCGCAGTATGTTAGTGTATAGGGGTAAGGGGAGGGAAACCGAAGAGCGCCTTCGATTGAAGAAAGTTTGCACCCATTTAGCGCCCTCGTGGACAAACTGTATGAAGAAAAGTGCAGAAAAGAAGAGGTCACGAACGGAAACGTCAGACTAGTTTGCCGTCACGCCCTGCAGCCGACCTAGCGCGCACTCACTTGCACGTGAGAGACGGATATACCATTTGTCTGCGGAGTTCCCGGCAACACACACTTTTCTTCTTATTGCAAGAAGATGTCGATGCCCAAAAAAAAATGACATGAGATCTGGTACACAAGTGAAGCAGCTTTGTGTTGAAGAAGGCTGCAGATTTTTGCCGTCGCTTGCACGCGCGCAACCCCGCGCTGCATGTTCATACACGACATGGCATGCGTCCCCAGGACTTCACCTACGGAGGACGACATTGCAACAAATACGATTCAGCAGGCCGCGCAAGAGCTCCAAAGAAACGTTAACACGAAAATCCTTCCAGGCACGAATGACTCCGGTGCACATGGAGTAAGGCAACGACACACACTGGTACGGCACTTCCCGACGGTGCAAGCCTTCTTCCGTACAGTGGACGAACGACCATTATCCCATGCCAATTATGTTACGTGCTCCACTGAATATGGAGAGAGCAGGAATACACACATTGTCCATGAGGTGTTGTATCGATTTCTGTGTGCCTTCACCCACGGATGAGCACACGTTATGTGTTTTGTACCTACTTGCATGCCACGCAACGAAGCCAATCTCCCAAATTCAGGTCCTGGCAAGTGCCAGCCACGGCTACACGCGCGTATACTATCCTTCACGTTCACAGCAACATATGCTGCAGAGATACTAAATATATGTATCGACGTACGTATATTTAGCCATATATCACTACCAACACCCCTCCCTCATTTGGTCTCCCCGGAGAAGACACACACACATAATGTACGGTGATGCGTCTGCAGATACCCGTGCGCACTCCCCCTGCTCGCATGGACTACGTGTATGTACGTTGGCTGTCCTTACCGCTTTCGCAGCTACCCCAACATCGTACCTGAATCGGACAAAATTCTATGCAACCACTACAATTGGTAGCAGGCCAAAGGAGGGCACATAAAAGTTGTATGCTGTGTGCGTGAGTCTGCGTATGTCTAACACTGTAACATGGATCACTGCCTTCCCGTCACAAAAACCACAGGCAAGCAATCTCAGCTCAAAGACCCCCAGCTTTGTCCCCATAACCGTTGACTGGAACCTGAGTACTATCGTGAGGGCAATCGTGTGTGACCAGCTCTCAATGATTATGATGTGCTTCCATGGTGTGAAAGCTGAAGGGTATACATTCTTGTATGTGTGGCAGTCATCAGTGGCGCGATGAACTAATATGTTGAACTGTAATAGTCGCCGTCGAGGTATAGGTGTTTTAGGAAGTAAAACTCGTACATTTCTACGCAGCAGTGTCTGGATTGTTTTTGAGGGAAACAAAGTCTCTGCTTCGTACATTGGCGCCCGCATCCAGCTGTGCTTCGGCCGCGACGGTATGTAGTTCTGTCTTTGGAATTATAAAATGCAACTGGAGCATTCACGGGGAATCCACTTCATGTGGCGCTTAACTCAACCATTTTCTCTTCCACGTGCCACATCCGTAGACCTATTAATAAGACGCAGAATTAATGTAGAAAGTCAAGAGGTACTGAATCAACTAAATAAAGTCAAATTTTGAGTATGACTGCCGGCCGAACCAGCTCCCACCTCTGTCGGCGTTCATCAGGAAAGCATCAGCGGAACACCGCCTCGCTGTGTGACAGTTGAGCGCCCGAAGATTACAATTTTTTCATTTTGTTCTCATGAGCTCCGTCTTTCCGCAGTACGATGGTATACTTCTTTTTAGGTGTAACGGTACATACCCGGTTCCGCAACAAGGACACAAAACTGGTCGCATCATTTCCGTATGTGTTGCATAGAGATGAGCCAAAACATGAACGCATATTAGAATGCGATTACGTTGGGCTGAGCTGTGAAAAGTAGCGTATCTGCCATGGACAGTCCAATACGGATTTGTGATAGAAACAGAAGGTGCTAGGTAAAAGCAAGGCAGGGTTGCTGGCCGCCGCGGGTGCTACGTTTCCCTAATGACGTCGTATGGCGTACACGTCGCCTGAGCAGCCTTGCCCGATAGAATGACCTGGTACTCACGCGGCTGCATACACCCCGCTTCAGAGTTTTCTCTCTTAATGTACATTCACCTGGGACATCCCTTCCAGTAACGACCTTCGTTGGTGCACAGGCGTATTCCAAATGCGTGCCTCTTTTATATTTATGCTGCCACTGTGCCTTTCGCGACTCTGCACCACACGTCGTTTTAAGGTGGTCTCCCGTTTTTGCCGGAAAAAGAGGTAGGCGTTACTGTGGGTCCAGCCGTCCATTTATTTCACTTGAGGATCCTTGTGTTCAGTGGGTCGCCAGTAAAGACCGGGAAAACAGTCGCTTTTTGCCTAGTACGTTCTGTGCACTGAGCAGTTCTCAGGTTAAAGTACAACCTTCCTTCATTACCGGCAGAAGGAAGTGCCACGTTCACAAACACAGGGGTTGCAGCTATACGCGTGTGTCTTTCTGAAGTGCTGAGCGCCTCGAATTTCAGATGAATGCGTCTTTAGTACCGCAACCAGGGCCACTGTATCGACCGGACGATACTTCCATTTGAACACGGGCAGAAATACACATGCATATATATATGTTCTATACATAAACGTATACAAAGATACACACAGAAGGTGGTGAGGTGTACTTTGGTGCATTTCTTAGACACAGGCGCCGCCTTGCGAACGACTGATTCTTCCTTATATATCTCTAGAGTTAATAAATGCTTGAAAACGCAGACGTAAAGTTTACAGTCTCGATGCACGTCTACAGACGCACACTTACGAGACATAAGCAGCTGCTCCACGTCTGAAGACATGATCCGTCGTATCCTTGTCCGTGTATTTCGGAAGCCTAGACTACTTACACATAGGTGGTTTCCGTTGTGGCATTAACTTGACTCTACAGAAGCGTCTGTGCTAAACCGTCTAGCCTGTGAGAATCAACGTCGCTCACACCTCTGCGTACGGATTTACTGCTCTTGAAACAAGGCAAGCGTTTACAGATGTGTGTGCATATGCAGATGAGCCTCACTCAGCAAACACATACAATTATGTACAAGGACACGCACACTGGTGTGTGATGTGTATGTAGGCACATACATGCGTACACCCGCAAGTGTCACGGTTTATCGCTATGTATAAACTTATGTTTGCCTATATCCAAGCCTACAGACTTCAACGGCCCTTTATTTCTCCATATCTGTATTTGTATATACGTAGTCGAACACTAAATCAGGTCTCGCCGCCACACGTTCATTGGAACACTACAGCACGCACAGGATCTATCAGACCACTTAGGCAAACACCTAAATTAGTTCACACTTTTTTCCGTCTTGTGGATACTCTGTTCTAGGAAGTGACTATTTATGTCTCAAAATATAATATATTACGGCACAGAGACTGAAGTGTCACACGGCGAAAAGGGACCACCGTGGGCAGAGCGCGTTCTGTGGCAATTGCGGATGCTCCCGCCCACACGCTTACTTACTATATCTTTGCAAACATCGCAGGGCGCGCACGTCCTTCTCTTTCGAAACAGAAGGAAATAACGTCAGCATACACGTTTAATCTTGATTGGAAAGAAAGCCGTTGCTAGGGAAAAGTTTTTCTGTGGGTAGTCTCTTCCTTTCTCTCCATGCACCAGGGCTAGTTGAGAGTCGTTGAGACGATATGCAGTCGTACTCCAGGGCAAGCCTTATACACTAAACGGGACTTTACAGGCGCATCTATGCTACGCGGGAAAGGCACCCTAGTTTGCTCCAAATTTTGCGGGGAAGCTGCATTAAATACGCCCCCAGGTACGCCCACCCGGTAGCGTAAGATGAATAATTCATGGTATGCGTACGCAGACCCTACGCAGATCCATCCCTGCAGTACACTCTGCGTGATTTGGTAATCTACCAGCTATTTATTAAACGCAACAGTTGCATCACGCACACCGTGTAAATTATTCTACGTGGTTGAAGCACACACTTTCGAAGCACACGTATTGCAAATTAGGGTGCATTGCTTACGCAGGAGAAATTAAGGAAGGAGTGGTTCAGATTTTCGGGGGGTAGAAGGCCGGCAAATTCTAAAGTCGTGTTAGGGTGTCACACCAAATGCGCATGAGGGTTGGTTTTCCAGGTGAATCGACACCATTCACATTACAGTAAAGCAACCCTCAACTCCATGATTTCGGGGTTGTGGGTATGGAGGTAAAGGATGCTTGGTGATATGTTGAAGTCCTGCATGTATATCAAGAATCGAGAGGACTGCTTAGAGAAAAAGCACTACACATCGGCAAAAACTTTGAGTATACATGTTTTCTCATACCATCCTGCCATCTGCGTCTCCATTCGTACGCATGGATTCACGAGCTCTGTGCCATATGCAGAGCTCCACTTCTGTCTTAGGTTCGTGCACGCGCTTACGTGTTCGTAGTGTTGAACCGGATGTACACCACTATACAGGTACGCTGCCTGTTCCACAGCTGAACGCGCTTGATCGTATCACATCCGCAGGTTAGACGGCAGCTCGATGTGCCGAGTCGGTTGTGTCTCACCAGAGGCAGGATCAAGTCCCACAGGACTGTGGCAACACGGAGATTCCACTGCTGATTTTAAGAGCTTCTGCTGCTTTGAGCCGAACTGCGGCGGCAGGAGCCGTGTAGAAGGCCACATTCAGAGTCTTCTCTGTATATAGTCCGGATTCCTATGGATGCTTGATGCTGCACTGGAGAACTGGGAAAGAAGGAAAAACTTAAGGTTTAGCAGGTTTTGTGACCACGGTGGGGCAACTGATAAATGTCGAAGATTCATCACTGTACGAATACTATCCGTATTCTGGGACAGGGTAGCTAGCCGCGTACACCGCCAGAAGCCGTGTGCAGAGCTACGACTGCCCCCCCCCGCTCATTGAAAAACGAGAGTAGTATGGACACTTGAAGAGCTACGCACTGCTTGCGAGTACGCGAAGGTGAATCAGGATTTTTTCTTCCCCTTCCTCCATTCCTCCGTATGCAGTTCTGTTTCCCCCTCGCTCCTCTGTGGCACACCGCACTGGTCAGGCGCTGCTTTCGCAGAACGCGCGGCTGCCCCGCCACAACGATGGTGCTCACTCAAACATCGCATCTCCTCCGGCAACAAACACAGCTTTTCCACGAGCTGGGCTCATCTCTCTTCCCACCAACGATTGTATCCTTCACGCGAGGGCCGCTTCATCTCACGCAGGGGGAACGGAAGTTCGACGTGTGGCGTCTCGAAACAAACGCATTCCACCGCTTATTTACTCTGATGCAGCTATATCCGTTACCACAGTTTTGAGTTTGAAGTACCTGCTGCTTGTTCAGAGCAGTAGTCACATGCGTGAGGTCGTCTAGCAATTGCTACTGAATTCGTGTGAGCCAGTCTTGTACTTTTTTCTGTCGCTGCTCTTGTCGGTCTGCAGATCGACTCTGGGGTGCAGTAGCTCATGTTGTTGTTGGTTCCACTGATGTGCGCACCTCGTGCGAATAACGGTGAATGTGCTTCACATGCTTAGTGTCAGGGTTCAAAGCGTCTCCTGTTCACCTGTATCCAGACACCACATGTGGGGCATCTTGGGTTCGCGTCCTTGCTGTCAAACGTTTTGGTCAGCACCTGGCTGGTTCCTGCACTATAGCGGGCTCCGATATGAGTCTCCCGGCTCAGGCTTCACTCATTGCTTACTTGCTGGTTCCTCTTGCACCATCGTATGCTTTCATTGTGCATAGTGTCCGGTCTTTGTATCGGTATCCTTAGTATATTGTTTGTCGATCAGGAAGCTGCTTTTACGATTATCCCAGCACCTTTGTTGTCGTGTCTTTTGAACAGATCCCATTTAGCGTTCGTTTTTGCTCTCCGCCGTATTCGACAATCTCGCATCGCGGTCTTGGACCGCTCACTCCTGTTATTTCTCCCGTTTGTTCTTCCTCTCTGGGCCTTTCCCCTCTTGCTGCCTCTACTCTTTAACTCAACTAATTGCGTGAAGCTGCCTTTTGTTCCCCCCAACGTAACCCCCGTCCTCGTTTCGCTTGTCTTCGTCACGGGTTCCACCTATCTACTGCCATGCTAGTTATTTTACACCGTTGTTCGTCCTCTGATCGCCCCTTTCTTTGGTGAATTCCCGGTGTCCTCATGTTTACACGAAATACTCACAGATTTTCACGTAGGGGCGAATTTCATGCCCCGTAGATGCTGTATGTTCACGCACGGGTCTCGCGGATGCGGCCTTCACCACACCACACTTTCTGGCCGTAAACCCGCCATTGCTCTTTCTAGCATTCTTTATTCCCGTGACACCCGATACAGTTTGAACTGCAGGGGCACGGGGGAGAGGTGACGCCGCGTGCTTCGGTCAGTAGAGGGATAGAGATCTACTCAAGTGAATACAACCGGAACTGTTGCATGCAATGTGTTTCTTGGGAGCGACATGCAAAAATTAGAAAGGTGTTTTTTCAAGAAAGGAGAGGTTTGTATCTGTACGGGTACAGTCTGATCAAGATAGCTCGACGCACGTAGCACGCAGAGCTGCTGTAATCGATGGGCTGGTATAGATTTCTTGTTCTATTTTGTACGTAGCTGCCTGCCTTACCGGGGTGCGGTCGAATTTTTTTCCCGCCCGCAGTCGCGTTGTCCTGTACGAGCGGTACAGGGCATGTTGTTCTGACGTCGTAGCCACGTAACTTCTACGTGGCCACTTGTTTCATTCTGTGTCTTGGTGGTGTTTCCACGCCTCCACCTGTCCTTTGTGGGCTTTCAGTGGCCACGCTTCCGTCTGCGCCGGTAATTGTGTCCTCGATTCGGCCACTGCTTCCTCGGGACTCTGGTGCGCAATGGCAGCAGCAGCTACAACGGAGGCACCTCCGCCTGGGGGAACTACTTTTGCTTTTGCAGGAGGTGCAGGAGCAGCAGACGACTTTCGCGAGGCGCCTGAGCGATCCGCAGCTGGGATTGCGTCTTCGTCCACGGCAGCTGCATCCCATCTTGTTGCTGCTCCTGCTACTTCAGAAGCTGCCATCGCCGCTACTGGAGCTGATACTGCTGGTGTTCCTACGTGTCCGACTGCTGCCTCAGCTGATGCTCATGCTGCTTCGCCTCCTGCTTCTACGTCTCCTCCTGTTCCGACTTCTCCGGCTGCAACTGCAGCGTCTTTCCGTGCCGCGGGGGCCGCTTCTGCGGTCGGTCCTGTTGTTCTTGCCGCACCCGTCCTCCCACTTAACCCAGGAGAGACGGCGCTGTTGGAATATCGAAAGCTGGGGAGAAAATATTGCGACAAAGGTCTTACTGAATTTTTTATGCCTAACATGGCAGAAGAGGATCTCGATCAGTTTGGCTGGCAGGAGGCGCTCCGTATCACTGTGGAGCCTTACCCGTGGACGCTTCCCACGGAGGCTCTGTCCCACAAGCCTACACCGGATGAAATTCACAAGTTTTTCTTCAAGGACACGCCGGTGAGTTGCTTGTCTGAAACAGCGCATGCGTCCTCTCCCTCTTTTGCAGTAGACACGTCTTCAGGGGGCTGTGTCCATGCCCATCTGCAAGCGTGTATAGACATCTGCCATCAGCGGTGCTGTTGTCCTGCAGTTGCCCTAGCGAGATGAGGCGAGGATTAGGCGTAAAGAATGACCTGCGACGTTCGCAGCTTGCGTGTGTGGGGCGACTTTCTAGGGACGAGGCCACAAGACAAGAAGGCCGATACAATCTGTACATGACAAACCACTGGATGGCCGTGCTCGATTAAACCGCAGAGACGCTGATGTACAGGAGCACTCCAGTCCGACACCATTCGATATTTTGTAGACTGTCCCTCATTTTCGTAACCGACAGTTGTTATTCTTCCTCGGTGCGAAGTTCGTCGTGGAAGCTTTTTTAGCTCTCCTCCGTCTATATACATGTGTACTCGACTGTGAACGTGTACCACTGTAGCACCCCTGTAGAGCCTGTCATTATTTTTTTCTCGCTCGTAAGGTGCGGCTTTTTTGGACCTTTGTTTTGATGTACTGTCGTACCAGATCCCAGCATGCGTCTCGTAGGAAAGAAATAGATTTTACGTGGCAGACAGCGGTTCTGTACAGTAGAGAGTGACTGCTTGGTCCAGCTTGGCTGGTTCCGTCCCCGCGTACCGGAAGACGTTCCTTCGTCACGTCGGCCACTCGCCAACATCGCAGACCAAGCAGCGTTGTGCTCGTTCCCTTGTATCACAAGGCGCTCCTTTCTTCACCACACACAAACGTGCGTCTTAACTAAGCGTGCATGATAATTTTTCTTTTTGCATACGTATCTACGTTTGTACATTGCGTATTCGTATGCATGGCTCGTCTGCAGGAGCAGGACGTGAGCCATCCCAACGTGAAACGTGCACCCGTCAGCGCTTCCGGTCGATGCTGCTGGTCGACGAACACCAGCACGTAGATGTATCCGTAGTAGCGTAATTCGAAGCCATGCTGCTGTGAGTGTATATACTTGGGCACACGCACTTTTTTGTACACATACACATTTCATTGTGTGCCGACACGCAGTCACGCAGACATGCATCTGCACGTGCGGTGGCTTGTGTTTCCCCACCGAGACGTGTCGAAGTGGTCTTGGTGTCCCTCTCAGTTGATGGAACGTAAAAGAGCAGTAAGCAGATCTGCCTGCCCAAGGCGTGAGCACACCTAAACAAGCTTGACTATCTATACGTGCATAGTCTAGGTAATGTGTAAGCGAAGGTGTCTTTACCTAGACGTGCTGTCGGGGCATATATACATATGTATATATATTTATGTTTTCACATCCGTGTGCGCAGGTACGACTGAATAAATGTCTGTACGTCTGCTGGCGGGGGCTTTTTGTTTTTGTGCAGCACGAGGTGTGCATCCGCCAGATTTTCTTTCACGTGCCATTGTCAGTGGACGAGCAGGAATGGCTGCAGCAGTTCAGACAGAAGTGCACCGCATGCAACTGGACCATTCCTTTTTTTCTTGAGCCCCACGTGCTGCGGCTGGTGTGGTTCTGCAAGCGCAAATATCCGGAAGAGGCTATCAACAAGAGGTACGCCCTTTTTGGATAGAGCCTCAGGAGCAGGAAAAGTGAATCCATCCTCATTCTTGATGGGACTTTCCCTGCGCAGGTCCACTCTCTGTGCAGACGCGTATATTTTTACGCTCGCATGTTAGGCAATACAGGCGTACGTCGAGCAACATCGGGGGAGCCGCGGCTACGCTTGCAGCGGCCTGTACATCTTAAGGAGCTCGGCACGACCCTTGCGAATGGTCGATGTGGTGTGTCTGTGGCAACACGAATTGCGTAGCCGCGTCCGGCGCCCGCTGACCAATGTGCAGTCATCGTGCCGTGGTTGCTTGATTTCTGTTATCGACTGCTCCTAGATAGCAGCAGCTGTAGTAACCTATCTGTGACCTGCACGCGGACTGCTTTGACAGCCTGGCCCAGTGTGACCACAGGTGAGTGCCTGTTCATGAACAGCAGATATAATGATAGCTGTTTATGAGCAGCACCTTGGACGGCCCGCAGGGGCACGTGATCGTTAATCAACTTCTGTGACACAGAGGTTCCACGGTCTCCCGGCGGTAGCTGATACTTTCTGTACACACGCTGCGAATAGCTGCGGAACGTGCCTCCGCACACCGTTCCTCGGACCAGGAGATGTTCACTAGCTGCGCACCTCCATATGGCAAACGAGTGAAATGCCGGATGCCACTTTCATTCATATGCAGAGCAGGCAATGACACTGCCTCTTCAGTTTTTTGAAATGTGCTTCCGTTTGAATTGCCGTTGCTAATGGCGTGTTGCGATGGTGTGCGCCAGTTATAGGGGGGCAGTATTTCTGCTTGTGGACTGTTTCTGTGTAACCGGACATGTTGGTTTCTTGATTGACTGCTGCACAGTATCTGGGCCTGACTGTGGGACTACTTCTTGTGCAGCTGCTGGTCGTGAAACTCCTCAAAGAGTTGATTCCCGTGACGTTCCTGTTTGCGGGTCTGGTGACATCTGTGCTTTGTCTTGAGACACTGTACGACGATATCCGTTCTTGTGTAAGTCCCCATTTTGTCTCTTGGTTGCATTCTGCATTGTCACTAGAACAGGATTTCCACTACCTCGAGCGTAGTCAACTCTTCGTGAAAACTTAACGCAGATGTTGAAAAGTACGAAGACAGTGTGGTGCACTTGTCCTGACGTACTCGCAGCTTTTGAAGTTGAGGCAGCAGGCGGTTGCCCAGCATCAGGACTCAGCAGTTATAGCCAGATTGTGGCACGGTAGCACCACAGGGAGCAGCACAGCCATCTGCGGCGTCAGCAGCAGCGGTGGCGGTCCCAAGTGTGCATAGATACAAAGTGCATACAGTAGTGCTACGCGTGTGTGTGCACAGCCTGTGCCCGCTGCCTCAGTGCGTCGTGTCCTCTTTTGGTGTGCTGGGTCCAGTCTGGAACACGCGCAGCTGATGGTGGAATGGCGACGGCAACTGTATCCGATATGCGATACAGAAACGGAACTGCGGAAACTTCTCGACATGGGAGTAATGTACTGGGTTGGCCGTGATGTCTCTTTGCGGCCTCTGCTCGTTGTGAGGTGAGGCTTCGTATGCACGTGTATATGTGTGCGCATGTATCTGTATGACGCCTGTACCGTGTGTGTTTATGCGAGTTTACCTGTAGGAGTGTACGCGTACATCCGTATGACAGCACGTATCCACCCATCCCTCTGGTGAACATACGATGTGCACGCCTGCCCTCACGAAGGTAGCGGGGTGCAGAAGAAGGGCTGGCAAGCGTATGGCGAAGAGGAATATGCCTCAGGCCGTCCTTTGTTTTTCGGTTCCAGGCTCTTTTCACGCACACATGCGGTATGTGTGAGACGTCTAAGTACACCTATACGTATCCTTTTACTTGCTGGGGTGCCTTACGTGGTCGTCTGCGGGCATCACGGCATGTGCGCGCGTGCGGCAGGTACTGCCTGTTATAAGACCAGTCAGGGGTGCAGGGCTCAGTGCCTTCTTTTAGCTACCGGTGTGTCTACTGTGACGTGATTGCGTGAGTAGGTGCGTATACGCACATACTTTCGCATTTATACACATGTCAACATTGCTCTCTATCTATCAACATATATATGTGTACATCCAGTTGTAAGGAATGCACGTGGCTGCCGACGCGCGCTGGTGGGGACACACGTCTGCTTTTATTGTGCGTGACTTATACTGGGAATTCAGGCTATCTCGTCTTCCGAAAACGACGCCCCCTGAACTTTTCAAACGGCTGACTATTTTCTGTTTTGAGTGGTCGCTGCGATTCCTGAGTAAGCGGCCCTTTCCACCAGGATCTGTTCTTCACATGGCCACGTATGTTGCGAACCCGTGCACATATGTGCGAGAAGATCTTACGCCTCACTCCACAAGAGGCGGACGGTTCGACGCACTCGAAACAGCACCCCTGTACATTGACGCACGTACACCAATTCAGCGAACAACACGGGTACTTACATGGTAGAGCCTGCGAACGTGTGTTTGACTAGCGAATTGAGGTTGGAAGACGCGTACCTCTGCGCGGGCACTACACAGGAGGCGTGGCTATCTTCACAGGATCCCGCGGTGTACTACCCGATCATAGGACAGTCTTCAGGTATTCTTTCTCCTTCACCGTGAGGCTTAGCAAGAGAGAAAGCGCTTTTGTCCGGCAGCGTACAGGTGTCGAAATCTGCTGTAGATGCTTATCGTTGTTTTCAGTGAGCAAGAAGAGGACACATGATGATACGTCGCGACCCCGCGTTGCCCCTGCTTGGCTCATATCCGACGGCGTCTGCTGCCGCTGGTCCGCCGTACGAATCCGAGTTGGTTCGCGCCTGCTGCTTCTGCGGCCCCGAACATTATTGATTGTACTGCTGCTGCTGGGGCACCGTGATGTGGTTTGCCTTTCTCACCTGCGACGGTGCTATGGAGTTTGCTGGCGCAGCCCCTCTTACATCCAAATTAGCCGTAGTAGCGCCCGCTTCTCTCTAGCTTCTCTGCAAGGTGCTATGCGACCGCCGCAACGCTTGAAGAGTGCTACGGAAGACGTGCTGATGAAAGTTGTCCACAGTGGCGTATGGCCTGCTTCCGCCGTGCTTGCTGCAGCTTCTGAGTCTCCGACTGCTTCGCTCTGATGCTGTGCGGCTACCGCGGGGTTTTTATGCTGCTGCACCTCTAGTCCTGCCGCTGTTGTTCTTGTCGGTGCGGAAAACCACCGGAGTACGCGTGCGCCACTGTTACTTCTTGGCCTGGTGCTTTTTGCTGCAGTGGTGCCGGGGGTAGTAGAGACGTGTGTGGTACTCTTCGATGTGCGGACGGTGCCACTGCATCAGTTCCCCATCAGTGCGTTGACGGACATGGTCACCACCCTCACGAAGCAGTTCCCCTTCCGTCTGCATCGGATGTGGATTATCAACGACTCGTTTTTTGTCCAGGTAAGGTGTCGCGCTTGTATTTACATTGTACCAACATTTCGGGCATTGCTGAGAGGCAGGATCTCATCCGGGCTTCCCTGTGCCTACAGCCATGCGTGCACACGCGTGTACGCATGCGTACACGCGTGTGCACATATCTAGACTGGGTATGCTTACTTGAAAAAGTCTGCCTGTCTTCCACGTAGTGTAAAGCTTCCAACAATTTTTCATGACATGGGGGTGACTGCCTCTGCAGGTGTACAGTACGGGGTGTTCTGTGGCTGTCCGCGTCCGGCTCACGTGCCAGGTGGAGTAGTATCATTTCTGACTTTTCGTCTGTACATACTCACGTGCTTGTTCATACGTGCGTGCGCAACTGCAAGCGGGCGTGCGTGAATCCGACAGAGTTCGCGGATGACCTTGCAGTTCCTCCAGCTACTGTCACCAGGTATGTGTGTGTCAACCGACTTCTGACGCTGGCGCTGGGGGGGAGATTGACAGGATTCGAAAGACTACTAGTCGAGGTACGGGCATGGCGCCTGTACGCCTGCGGCGGTGCTCACGCACACGTAAATTTTTAGAGTTCGTCACACGTGCCGATGTGATACCTTGATATCTGTGGGTGCGAGGTACCTGACAGTCTCTCTGTGTCTCTGGGTGTAGCGTTCTGCGTTTTCATATTTACACATGTGTTGCGGCTTTTTAAAGACGCTTTGCTACCTGTTAGTGGGAAAAGGGCAGGCTAGAGAACGCCATGTTTTATGCACACACGCACGCCGTCCTAATTAATATACGCCGGCACCTACAGTTAGAAATACGTGGATGGCTCTTGAATGCGGTGTGAAGACACATGCGTGCCCCCACGGCGGGTTGTGCTTTCCCTCGCAGACGGCGTGGAACATTGTGAAGCAGTTTTTGACGGACGTGCAGCAGCAGAAGATCAGATTTTACCGGTGAGTTTCACCAGCGACATTACGTACACGCTGTAAACTCAACAGACATACAGATATATATATATACATACAAGTGAAGATATGTCTTTCTTTCCGTCTGTCGTTAACTTCACATGTGTGTACGTGTGTATATATATGTGTATGCATGCATGTACGTGTGTACATACGCACCGATACATTGTAAGGAGATCCCATGTATGTTGTGGAAACTCCCTATGTGCAAAAGCCCCGATCTATACCCAGCAGTGTCAGGTACGGCGACTGGGAGAAGAAATATACAGCGGCTGCGTGTGTCTACGGCTCGTCCTGCACTGCACCTGTGTTCATGTGCGTATCGCTAGCACCGTCGCCTACTCACGTGCACCCTCAGAGACGCGCGACTCCCCGAGTGGATGTCAGCACACGTGAGTGTAGCGCATTGCCTTCTCGCTTCACGGCAAATAGACACACTGAGAGACGTCGCTGCCAGGTACGCAGGCATGGCCACCAGCGCATGTATTTTCTCTTCTTGCGTGCTTGCCTATGTATGCAGGTGCACACGTACACATCCATTTAATAGTGTGGGTACGATCTGGAGGAGATAGTGACAACGAGCGTTGCACTGTGGGGGTCTCGTCGAACAGGTGTGTTGGTTTCGTATTAGCAGATCGGCTTTGCTGGCTCACACCATTACGTGGCAACTCTCCTGCTGTTGAGCATTTTGCAGGACGGGCTTCGAGGCGGAGCTGCTGAAGGAGTACGCACCTCACCAGTTGGAAAAACACTACGGAGGGAGCAGGGAGGTGGGTTTTTCACATCGTGGACAGCTGCACAAGGGTCATCTCTTGAGTGGACGGTTTTCGGCCGTAGACAGAGCACTCTTTCACTTAAACAAGAGAGTCAAGTAGGTATTCTCTCAGCGGCGCGGACGAGCTAGAGTACACTCGTTCACATTTCCCGTACCAAAAAATACAAGTTATCCACGCAATTCTGATGTTTGTCTTGCTACGTAAGTGGATATACTGTCGGCGAGTTCTCGTTGTGGCGTGCGTCTTAATTCGCGTTAGTTCTTGAGGGACGCCTTTGTTTTTTGGATAGACATCGAGACAGACGTGGCCTGAATGACGTTTCTGTTGTTGTTCCACGCCGTGCGCGCAGCTTACAGACTTCTACCCATTTCCGGTGGCGCCTGGCCCCTTCACGTTCGGCGCGGTAAGCACCGACCACTAATCCACTTTTTTGTTCGAGAACTGGATTACCGGTCCTCTGCTTCTTGCCTGCTGTTGCACGTCCACGCCCCCGTGTTTACACGGCCCCCTGTAGGAGTTTTCTTGCAGAGCAAACATCGACGAAGAACCGTGTTGGCAGAGCGTATTTGGCTGCCGCTGTGGTGTGCGCTGTTAGTTGACTGGTTGAGCGTCTGTGTGGCTTCCTCGTGTCTCGTCTCTTGGGTGCTCATCTCTGCCGTCACTGCACGTCCTCACATAGTGGTCCATACCTACACATTGTTGATGCACGTATGTACGGATATACACATATCTGTCGGTGTGAGGGTCTTGCTTGTATAAGCATGTATAAAAAAGCTGTAACGCTATAAGAAGGTGCATCCAGGGGGGCCACGCAGGCATGCGAAAGCTGTTTTTTACGTGACCAAGGGTGACTACCAGCGAGCGGACGGTGCAGCATTGTATGGATGACTGCACAGCTGCATGTAGCATTAAGGTAGGCAGACGGTTCTAAGTGTTACATATATTCGTTCTTTGACATGACGTAGCGGTGGACTTCTAAGCGGCTGTTTCCATTTGTTGGGAAAGTTTGTTGGGGCGTACGACGGAGGAACCCAAAGAATGTTGTAGAACTCGAAAAACCAAAAGAGACACAGAAGTATTTAGAGGGAAAAATATTGTACACGCGTAAACACACATTGTACATATATATATGTATATATACATACATATATATATATATGTATATACACATATATAGGAGCGCGCAGGTGGTGAAGGGGCTTGAAAGCTACACGTGACTTTGAGATATAGCTGCCCTCCGTTCAGCCATCATGGGATGCACAATTCGCTACACGTTTCCTCGTGGAAAATGAGTGCATTTTGCTTTTGGGGACAGCGTTTTGGGAGTGGTCACTCTTTCATTTTTGTGACTAAGATTACGGAAGTCTTTCTTTTAGTTCGGGTTCGGGGCTCGCCGCCTTCTATTCGATTTTTCACGAAGACAGCCTCGCCTGCAGTCAGACTGCACACCGCTCTCCCCCCGTGTACGTCTGCTCCGGCATCTGTTGGCCGCAGATCTACAGAGACTGTTCCTGGTGACAGAGTAGTCGAAAAGCGAGAGATTCACGGGCCTAATAACGAACGGGCGGGCGACAACGGACATCTCATTTCCTCCCTAGTTTGTTCAGTGAATACAAAAAGCTCCCCTCCAGTTATGCTGTTTTTTGCTTGTGCTTGCCGCAGCCTCCCCCGACTACGACACCACCTGCAGTACCTCCGTGGAAGGTGCGTTTCAATATTTTACACGCTCTTTGTTCTTATCAACCGTATCGTTTATCGCACTCTTCCGTTCCAGAGTCAAACTCTGTAGCGCGCCGCCGCCTCTGTGTGTCGGTGTCCGCCGTGTAGCGACGAGGTACGAGCGAAGAACGCGGGACTCCTCCAGTGTCGCTCCGGATGTGCGTTAAACTGTTTATGCGGCTGGGATGAGTTCATCTGCGGTGGGTCCTGGCGAGGCAACACTCTGTCTGTCGAGACGCAGAGTGTTACGGTCTGCTGCATAACCTGACGCTTTACTTGTCTGGAGGACTCCCCATAAATTTACTCATAGTCGGCACACTCGTGCAGTTTTGGTTTAGATCGTGCCATATATGTGATGGAGTATTGTCAATGTGAGGAAGGAGCTCTACACGGTCCTTGACAGTGAGAGCACAACTCCAGCTTCGTTACTAGGGCCGTGTACTTGTACATATATTATATATATATGTACATACACATATATATAGGGCTCAAGCTTCGGTAGGAGAGCGGTGTACTTCTGCGTATGTGTATATGCATACATACATACGTAATACACGTATATATATATATATATATACATATAGGTATAAGGAATCCCAATTCGACCAACTATTAGCACCATAGTACTTGATTAGATAGAACGCTGTTGCCAGTGGCGAATCGCTTCGTGAATGCGATATGCTGAATTTTTCAACTCCGCGCAGACGGCAGGAGATGACAGGTGTGAAGAATCTGATGCTGTAAACTAGCTAGGTCCCACGAGAAGGGGGAGAAGGCTGGATGGTCGCTTGTTGCGTATTCTAGCTTCTTGATTGTTGAAAGTGCATTTGCTGGTATCAAGGTTTTACTTCACTTTTCGCCTGTTCTTGACAGTATTCTTTCGCGTGTCTATGTTAGCTGGTAGAAGAGGAGGAGCAGATTTGCTGAACAAAGAGTGCAGTCTTCGTGGAAGACGTTTTGGTTCCTGCGTCTTTAGAGGGAGCAACACCTGAAGACATCGGTTGAGCGGCAGCAACAATGAAAGCGCTACCTACGCTTGCTGGTGTACTGAAAAGCACTCGACACCGCACTGGGTCTTTGTTTCGTGTAGATAGATAGCTGTTCCGGGTAGCCACTGCGGCCCTACGGATGCAGATTATCGCAGGCCGCTTCGATTGTGAAAAATGTAGTGTTCTTCGTCAGTTTGAGTCCTGTTGCGGGGGCAGCTCGTGTAGAACTGTTGCTCCTACGCAAACATCCATTTGTGTTTAGCTTGGTGTAGGCATAGAGACATATGCGACTTTGAAAGGGCAGACCGTATATCTGTGTTAGGTGGACTGCGTCTCGCAGCAGTGGCCGCGGGTCGACTACGGCACCACGCACGATTTTTTTCCTTCGCCACAGTGTCTTGTCCTCCGGCTTGCTCTGTCCTGCCGCTCGTAGGCTTCGGACCGTTACACCGCTTTTGGTGTGGTATGGGAGAACAACTGCCGTGTCCCGCTGCAGTGGGCTGGCGGCGAGGCTGCTAAGGAGATCTTTTGTGCCGCGGGGTTGCCACCTCCGCGTCCGCCGATAACACTGCAAGACGAGAAGGTGGCCAAAGCTCTTGAAGCTGTGGAGAAGGCGACGCTGGCGCAGCGCACCTCTGGCATTCTATCTTATAAGTCGATGGTTCAGCGTCTAAGCACAGTAGGGGGGAAACGTAGCCTGGTGTGGCAAGATGCAGGCGAGGGACTTGGTGACGTTGAGGGTAGTCCTCGCGCAGTCGATTCGTCCGTCCCACACAGGACAGAAGCCCTCGGCCTCGTCGGCACAGAAATCAGTAAACGCCTTTCTAGCGTCCAGTACACGGCTTACGTGAGTGACAACAGTGTGCATCCGGTTGAAGCTACCGCTGTCGCTGCCCAAGGGGCTGCTGGTACCGCTGCGGAGGCTGATGCTGCTCCACATACAAAAGTGGATGCTTCTGAAGACAGCGGACACAGCAATGACAAAGCGGACGCGGCTGACGCCGAACCCCCAAGCGCCGTCACAAATTTGACTGCACACAAGTCGTTTTCTGCTGGTGCCCCGGGTTCTGAAGAGCAGGCGCACCAAAACGTACCCGCTGCCCAGACGGCACCAGCGCAGCAGCACGACGAGGTCGCACCCGCTCTGCAGGTTTCTAAGGAAGCGTCGGTAGGTGGAAGAAGTTTTAGGAAAGTTTCGGAATGAGCATTGGCATGTGAGCAGGTCACGCAGAGTCAATGTTGCATTAAAGCATAGACCGGACTGATGGACGTCTGTGTGTGTCAACAGTTAAACGGATTTTCTCTCTCCACGTGCACCTCTGTTGCTGACTTTGATGTGATTACGTAATCGTGCATGGATGTACCTGCACACTGGTACTGTGCATGTCTTGATCTTCAGTGTCCAGGTGTCAAACAGGATGGTACGCCCAGCGTAGCTGAACTGGACGCACTGTCCGGTGAGAGGCATTTTCACGATGAGGCTACTAGGGCACGCCGTTTGTTGCAGCCACGTGCAGATACGTCGAGGTGTGTTTGGCTGGGCAGTTCTCTGCATTTGTGTGTCCGTGCCGCCGGTGCTCGCCCCACTAGGTGCTTGTCCACAAACATATTTGTACACATATGCTCCCCATAGTGGCGGTATACTGACGCACTCGTCGTAGGTGGGCGCTGTCTTGCGCGTCCCCGGCGCGTGTACCGCTTTTGTTGCAGCAGGAGGTCTGTTACAACTGCGTGGCTGCATGGAGGTAGGTGTTCTTCTGCCATTCTGCAGACATGTGTTGAAAGCACTGTGCTCGCGGTCGGGAGCGGTACGCTTGTGGATATGTGAGTCTTACTCCCTAAATGAAGACAGGTGTCAAGCTTTTTTACGTATTTGTGTAAGTCTTACTCTGTATGGTTGTATATTGTTTGTGTCTTCCGGGATGTGACGATGTAGGTGGCCGCGCGCACGTCTGGGGTGGAAGCCAGCCTGCAACCGGTGGAGAAAGTTCGAGCAGGGCTCTGCTGCAAGAAGTGCTGGGTAGGGTGACTGCTAGTGCGTACCGGGTCTTTCATCCCAGCAAGCTGGCTACAAGGATGGTCGTCGGGGGGGCAAAGCGGAAGGCTGCGTATCAAGCCTCCTTTGTTCTTATCCTGCCAAAGTCGAATATATTCTTCGGGAGCGTGCTTGCGCTTTGCTGCGGTGCGTAGCCTTGCGAAGCGCAGTAAGTAATCCTGTATTGATTTTGCAGAGCGCGCTGCAGCGTAGCGTTGGGGGTAGGAGGCAGTGGCGCTTGTATAGTTACTCAGTGATTTTTTGTGAACGCTGATTCAATTTTTAAAGGAAGGTGCCATCGCCAGACAAATGCTGGAAGGGGCCAGTTTGCAACCGTGGAGGTTGATTTGACCAGGGGTGGACGAACCGGTGATTTGGTTAATGCTTGCTCTCCGTGGAGATCTCCCACTGCAGCTGGTTGCACGCTGCATGTATTCGAGCAGTGGACGCTGATTCCTACGCCTCCATTCGAACTGCTGCAATGGTGCTGCCGTCCCAAGAGGTGAATCCAGAGGTGCTGGGGGGACTCCGGTGTTGCACTGAAGTGTTGGTGAAGGTATAGTAGTGTGCTATTTCTTAAGAAGGTACGTGTAGCTCCTTGCCGCTGCATGTGCGTGACCTATTGTAGGCCCCGAGCTGCATGATGCTCACGAGCTACGTGATGTTTGGGCGCTCGACTGCATGTAATTTGAGACGTAGGAGCGTGCGTGTAAAGGTGCGGTTGCGCCGAGAGATTGTTCACTGCGATGTAAGCCTGCAGAGGCAAAATTGAGCAAGCGCTCGGAAACATAATGCAGACGGAAAGCAGAAGAGACAGCAGCGTGCTAACCCAACTGACTTGTCGGTGACAGGAGAAAGGCACGCAGGAATCGTGTCGGACTGCGCGTACACGGGTGTCCAGCAAGAAAAAAGAACAACAGACAGGCACCGCCTGAGAAATGTGAGGAGGGCAGCAACGCCCACGGTTGCATGGTGGTGCTTCGCTATAAGGACAGTTTCTCCGTGCCGGAAACTGATATTGGTAACTGCTGGTTACTTCACATGAAAAAAAAGGAAGATGATTCGTGCGTGCAAGGCACTCGTGTGATTCTTGAGTAGTCTCCCACACCAGCGCATCGTTACCGATAGCAGGAGTGTCCTCAGCGGGAGTGGCAACTGTGCGAGCAAAGGGACACGGTGCCAATCATGACGGGAGAGCAGCTGTGTAGAACTTTGACAGGAAGCGATAGTGGCAGTAGTAGTATTTAGAAAAGCGCTATAGTATCAGTGAAGGTGAGACAAGGAGCACGCGGGCCCGCTGCAGAGGTCTGCCTCGCGGCACTTGTGCTGTCAATGATATTCTTGAGATGTCCTGCTCCAGTAACGGCACTAACAACAAAGCGACCGCGTTGCAGTCTTGGCTGTGCGGTGAGACAGGGCTCTCTGTCGCCGCAAATCCTCCTGATCATTACGTGATACATAAAATGACTACATGTGGAATACACCGGTACGTAGTTGTGGACATCAGGAAATCACTCAGGTGATTTTAATGTGGCGGTACTGTACGACGGTGCAGTATTGGGAGGAAATGCTTGAGAGCAACGCGTGCTGAACGCTTGCACGCAGGCAGCCTCCCCACGACGTAGGTGCTCGCATTTCTGCGGTATCTTGGGGAAGTTGCTCGGAAAAACGACAGTAGCAACAATAATTTTAGCTGTGCGTGATTTGAAGTACCAGGAATTTAGTATCCATCCGCTCGGGACGCAAATATTGCATTTTTAATGAAATCCGTCCTTTGCAGACGCCGTTCCTGGTTTGATCTTGAACAGCTTACCTCAGCCAGAGCTGTTACTGCACGCTCGGCGCGTAGAAATTTGCTCTTTTTTGCATGTCCTCTGCCTGTTTTACGTGACAAGCTTTGCGCCCATTTTGTCAGACTAAAATTAGAGGACGCGCTGGCCTGTCAGATTTCGCTGCACAAGACCCTGTGTGTACACTCTTCTAAAGCCGGGGAGCTGTCTTCCTCTTGCTGCTAAAGAATTGAAAACACCAAGTGATCCCGGCGCATTTGTGGATCCCCGCTAGAAAAACTGTTCTGTCTGTCACTGCGAATGTTGTAAAGCGTGTACGAGCGTGGTCACGTAATGTCCTTACTGATTAGAACAGCCTTGTATCCACCTACCATTCAAAGTGTATGCGTTTTTGCTCATTCCCCGTCTTTCTCTTCATGTCTTTGTCATTATCCATACGAACCAAGAGCAGAGCAGGACGCTCTTCAAGCTCGGGGTGCACCAGTCATACGGTACAGCAGATTGTTGAGACGAATCCTGGGGAGATGAACGGCCGCGAGTGTGCGCCTTTAGTGGCTATGCAGGGAAAAACACCGGAGCCTCCAAATGCGCACCACGCAGACACATTCCTTCATGAACGACATAGGATCTTCACTGGATTTTTACGTGTTCTCTTGTTAAGTT
This sequence comes from Sarcocystis neurona, assembly GCA_000727475.1. Classification (NCBI taxonomy): domain Eukaryota; phylum Apicomplexa; class Conoidasida; order Eucoccidiorida; family Sarcocystidae; genus Sarcocystis; species Sarcocystis neurona. The sequence continues at coordinate 5,079,168 of KL647291.1, forward strand.
GCACTACCAACGCTTAGTGTTCACGATCACGTTGGCTGCGGCAACAGCACTGCCTGCACCTGATAGCTCATCTTAGTCGACTGGGGCCGACAACTTAGAGGTAGCCCCAAATAACGCGCCGCCAGGCATGCCATCTACAGCGGGGAGAACCAGTTAAATGCCGTGCTCCTCCTAAGCAACCAGTGTTTGGACAATGGCACTACCTATACTCCCGTCTGCGGATACATACACATAAACATATATGTACAAGTTACACTTTCGTATGTATCATCTGGAGAGGTGTACCCGGCACTTAGACCACCTATGTCTGAATGTGGCATTGTGCCCACGGTGGTTGCAATGAAGTGCTCACGCTGAAAGGCCAGGCTTGCTATTCGGGAATGTGAACATCGGAGTCCCTGATGTGTGCAACGGTAACTATGTGAGCCGGAAGCTGACTCAGTTGTGCTGCGACCAGGTTGTTGCTGTGCTCCACCCTCCGTGTATTCACGTGTACTTGTTGCATGCGTGTGTGTGCTGCAGTGCCCTTACCTCAGTTGCGCGGTACTTGCACTGCCGCTTTCACTTCGTGGTCATACTGCAGAAGCTTCTAGACCTTCAACTAGCATGTCTGAAGTTGTTCGTAATTTGCGTGCGTGTGGTGCTGAAAGATGGAGTGTAGGGTCTTGCCACCGCTTGTGTTTGCCTGAGTGGCGCTGCGGCACGTGTCGTATGCCGCGGCTGAGGCGTTCGAGCGTCGCGCGTCAGTGCGTGGGTGCGCAGCTGTCAAGGGACGTAACACATGGGGCTGTTGTTAAAATTCTTCCAGTATACAGCTTACCCAAAGCTGTTGCCTAACGCAGTGCATCTGAGTGTGTATATACAGGTTTCTATACACGCGTACATATGTTCGAGTACACACACCTGTGTATCTCAGTTATCACATGTGTCCATATATATGTGAACGTTAAGGTAACGTCCACCTGTTGCGCGACCGCTGACACGCGCGGACATGGGTGTATAACGCATGCACGCTGAGCTCCTGTGCAGCAGTCTGCATATACACGCATGTGACGGACGCTATTCGTCCACGCAACTGTACACATACACCTGCTGGGCGGTTCTCGGTCGTAAAGCTTTGAACAACGGCTCACGCTGACACTGTGAAAGGAGTAGCACTGAACAGGCGAGCCTTTGGAGCATCCAGATATTGAATACACCATCTTGCGTGAAGAAGATGTTCAATAGAAGAAGACAGGCAAACCGACCTCATTGTAGACATGCTTCACGCAGATGTGATTGGTAACGCTTATGACCCTTATAGGTAAACACTAGGCATGTGCCGCCGCACACTTACGCATGGCAGAATTCGCTCACGTTGTTTTGTGTAGCGAGTTATTTAGAAACACCCTTGAGTGTTCTCATTTCATTTTTGTTAATGCTGTCTACAGAGTTGGCCGCGGACTGCGCTTCCGTTTGCCTCACTCGCACAACGGTCACTCATCAGCGCACGCATGATGTGGATACCTACTTAGAAACGTGTATACGTTTGCGTGTACATGTAAATCCCACGCTACTTCTTTACTGCGGCGCGTTTAGCTGCCTTCTTCCGCTGCCGCATCTCCTTGCGCATGTTTTCCAGCGCTTCTACATCGGTGTAATCACGTTTGTAATACTGAGGGAGCAGATCCTTGGTGACCTGCGCACAAAAGCGGAAGAACCAGATAGGTGGCTCACTACAGTTGTAGAGCAGTACAGGCGTGACGTAACTGTCGAACGCTTTGCCGTATGCCTGCTGCGGTTGATAGGATACTGGCGTCTGTAGAGACAGACGCAGCAACATATTAAACATGTATATACACGAGTGTGAGTACGTCTGGTTGAATGTTATAGATGGGTGCTATGCAGAAGATCGCAAATAGCGTCACTAGCAGGGGATACATGATGCGCGTGGACGATTCGTTCAGGAACAAATCTGTGCAGACCTGCTCAAAAAACTAACGCATATACGCCTGTGCGAACTTGTGAAGGCGCCTCTGTCCAGACCTTATTGGCACACACGTATATTCTGCACGTAGATACACCGACGTTTGAGGTGACCGAACGTACACGGTTCGGTATTACAAGAGGGCATAACGGCAGACGGAGAACAGGCAGAAACGCTGTTCCCCAGATCCGAATCGCATTACCTCAATGCCCATTGCCCGCGCTGTTCCGATGATAGATTTACAGATACCCCTCAGCGACATGCCAATTAATGGCCAATCCATGCTCTTGCATTTCGCTATGTGGTAAATCTGCAAGACATCACACCAAGTACGTCGTTGACAAGCTTCGACAGCAAATGCAAGCCCTGGGCTGATGGGCGTCCGTTAGGTGTAGATGCACAGGCATCTATACATATATATATATGTGCATATGATTCGACGAAGACGTACGTGCGCAGGTAGTAAGGCTGGGAGCGTCACACAGACGCCTCGAAGTTGACATGTCCCGACCACGTTAAAGAGCGTGCCTTGAGAACAAACACGTTGCTGGTACGCGTCGCTATGTTCATCTCACTGCTTTACATACATATATAAATATATACACAAGTGTATAATGTACGCAGCACTTCCACATACAGAGGCGTCTTGGCAAGTGGTACATGCCCTGGCGGTGGCACGCGAATAGACGTGGTCGTCGAAGCGGAAGTCCATCGTACTTACACGACTAGGAAACAAATGACAGTGGAATCACGCGGTGTCGTAATTTTGTTTAGCAGAGAGTGCCGACAACAGGAGTTCGAATCGTCGCTTGACACCCCTCACTAATCGCGGCGCCTCTCAATTTTTTACAGTCCACACCAGGAACCACTTGCCCAGCCTGCAGGTTCCCACCACGACCCACCACAGTATCATCACATTCGTTTACTCCACATGGATGCTCTACACTTACTACGATCACTACTACTCCTGCTACTACTACCAGTAACCTTTTTTCACTATTTTTACCACTGCTGCTACACTTGTGTTAAAACCTCTATTCACACAACAACTACTACTACTTCACTAATTCTTTGTTCCGCAACTTTGAAAACGACTACTCGTATGTTACATGCAGCAGTGTCAGAGCCACCACCCTCACTACAACTACTGTTTATTTTACTTCTCACACTACTACTACTGCTACTACTACTACTACTACCACAATCACTGTTCCTAATATTACTCTTGCTACTGTTACCAGTATTAGTACAACCATTAGTACTCTCGCGTGCTACTCCTAGTACTTATATTTGTGATATTGATAGTACAATAAATCCCTCTTTTTCTAAAGCCCCCCAGTTATACATAACTCTTGTGCTGCTTCTGTCACTACTCTAGCTGCGGCACTAGCAGCCGTAATCATCCAGCAAATATGGCCCCCATTGCCCCTGCTACTAGTCAAGCAGGCAGTCTCTTTTGGCGACCTTGGTATATAGCAGTGGCCACGTATGAGTAGCTGGGGTCCTCGTGGCTATGGACAGATAGGTGCGCTGGTCATGCAAGCAGACGCTGACGGTTTGGATGAATGGGGACTTGTAATCGCTCGAGCGGCCTCCACTCGCTCGTACAACAAGGAGGCACTGACGACAACGAAAGTAGAAAGGCGAGCACCGTATCCCCTTTCGGGCCAGAAGCTGCATTGTGCCATCTCGCAAACTGTCCTTCGGAGCGGAGACAAATCATCTGACACTACAGTCCCGTGCTTTTATAAACGGCGAACACACATACATACACACACATAAATTCGCACATATGCACTGGGCAACATTTCAGTGTGTCACATCCGAAACTGACAGTCCCTTATATCCACGAATGCAGGACAGGACCTACGTCTCTCTGTTCCTCTACATATCTGGGGACTATTTGCAATATTCACATACGTATATGGATATCACTGTGTACGAGTAGCTGCGCGCACATCAAGTAATCACTTAAATCACGGAAAAAGCGGTAGAAGTGAGTAGCCGTTCGCACATAGGTGTACACACAGGGACCCACACGTAATTGTAGCGGTAGATCATAGACAGCCACTCGAACTCATTGTGGCCAAAGTCAGAGTTGTACACGTGTGAGAACCAAGCAGATTAACACTTGCCTCCTTCAACGTGACGTTTCCGGCACTTTGGTGCCCTGGGGATTCGCTTCCCATCGGGATGCGTGCAGCACGGAGGAGAAACCAGGTGGCACTGGGTGTTCTGATACTAAACTTGTACGACCTGAAATAGCATTGGTATGTCACTTGCACAAGTATGATGTTTGGGCCATTAACACAGGCATGTGTATATACCCACGGCGGAAGGGAGAAGTGTGGTTGCTCGCTGAATTTACAAAGTGGGTATGGGCTTTTCGACGACGTAAAAAGCTGCACACGTGCTTACAGTTTTGCTTTTACCTGTTCTTGTGCATCACGACGCTATACACACGTAACACCTAGAGGAGGGGAAAAAAACGCACGTCGACCACGGGAACGACAAAAGCATAGGTGACACTCAAATACTCGGAAAAGCCTTTGCAAGCGTTGTGTGTGTAAACTTGTAGTCAGGTTACCATCGTCCGCTGGCTGCTTCCTAACAGGAACCCATGGGCGGTGGTGTGCACATGTGGTACCCGTACTGGTGAATGAGTCTATTATCTGCGCGAAGTATATAGATGGGGTCACATGCATATATATATATATACACATATATGTATACATATATATATGTACACGCGAGACGCTGCAGGAAACGTGCGAAAATACGTGTTGGCACCCACACAAGGTATTACACCAGAGCACAAACTCAACAACTCAACCAAAACCCGCGCTACGGACGCAGATACACCACGTGTACTTGCATTGTACACGTGTGCACCCAAGTATACAACGTAGCGGACGGATACCCGTATAGACAATGTATATGGACACTTACGCAGACATGTACAGGTGCGTAGCCCGACCACGTGTAATCATGTGTCCATCTGTACAAATACGTGTACGCGACCGCAAACAATACAGATTTGGTGCTCCTGGATCCAAGCAGTATACACGCGCTTCTCAAGTAGGTGCCATTGTGCAGATACGAACGTATGTCCATACACACTCGTTACAAATATGCATACAAATACACACACATATATGTCTCTGTACACTGTGCACACACGCGGATATAAATAGATGCTCACATACACAATACACACAGATACATATATACACACATACATACATATGTGTTCTTATGCACTGTACATACGTGGACATGCACGCATATACACGAACATGCATACATATATATATATACATATATATATATATACATATATGTATATCTGCACGCATGGACCTATAGACTCTACGCACGGGGGCATATACAGGTATACACATACACACACAAATACATGTGTATGTGTATATATACATTAATGTGTGCGTACACTGTACGTCACAAGCACACGCAAACATGTGTGTGCCTTACATACTACTCTTCATGTGGTTTCGTAGGGACACGATATAGGCGTACTTGCACATACTTACATCGGACGCCGCGTGCACGTAAGAGTGTTTCATGTACTGCAGATATATATCTGTTCAGGCTTAGATCTAGAGCAAAGCGAAACATTCACACAAAGTACTGTAGTGCCTTCATAAATTGTCGTGTCTTTTTTCACGCACCTATCTGTCAGGGGCACGATGGTCACTTGAAGAGGGACTCCAGGTCGTACTTTCGATGTGCGAGCGTTAAATTCCTTACAAAACTGCATCATGTTAATCCCTGCAAGACAGCAGCCCCGTTCAGCCACGCGCTTGACCCATTATTACACAGGAACATGTAGACGTACACGTATCTTTGTACACAGGTATGTCCGTGTACACATTTTGTACGTCGTGCAAGGGCGTTTCCAGAACATCCGTGTGTATCTGTCGCTACATCCTTGAAAGAACGACAGACACTGGGAACGTAGGGAGAAAATGAATCAAAGTTCCGGCTTGAGATGACATCCGAAACAGCAGGGTGGGAGGAACTGACACAGGCGTTGCAGGGGATGAGCGCCCCCAGAAGTTCTTTTCCTTGCTTGTTCACTTTGTCTGGCCCACGTTAAAATTTGTATACGTGTATTAATCTGTCACAACGTGGTATGTGGTTCGACCGTTTGCGAGCATTCTCTTCAAGAAGGCCTCTCTTTTCTCCTTTGTTCTGTCTCGCTGAAGATTGCTCCAGCACGCTGGTGCACAGACGTATGTTTAATGCGTACATAAGGGATGCTCGAGACGTCGGTCACAGTACTTCGTAGGTGCATATTTAGCAGCATGATGTAAAGAAATTTTCACGCGTACTCTGCAGTTGGTCCCCAAGCGCCATTCGGTGTGAAGGCGCACACCTGCGTATGTTGCTCTACCACTGGTGATGTGGTATTCCCCAACGGCAGATAACAGTCCCCGTCAAGTGCCTGTTCCAGGAGTATACATGTGTACCAGATTCTCAGTGTAGTCGACGAACCTTGTCATACTGTTAGCAATATCTTTCGGCTGATACAGCAGCGATACATAATGTTTGGAAGTGCTCAAACAACGGGGGACGCCCGCTCATGCGGCCTTCCGCGCACGTTCCTACATACATCCCGCAAAAAGCCGTATAATCATGATAATCGTGCGTTTCATCGGTATGCACACACTGGCTACGCTCTCTATCTCGTAAGGCTTCCCCTCTCCCCATCAATTCTTCTTCTTTTTCACCTTTCCACATCCACAGCTGTCTCCCCGTCCGCCACTCTCACTCCTACTGGTGTCACGTGCATGTCTCTACAAGAGAGAACCGCTTTCCTCTTCCAAAGTGTATTTTCCACACTTTGTTTCACGTGTGAGACTCACACACGCACGACCCCCTGTGTGGGTTTCGTAACATTCCTGTTTCTCCCTACCGTTTCCTGATGCAAGAAATATGCAGTCATTCACCGATGCGTGGAGACCCCAGCGGAACCCTACACTTAGGAGCACGAACACGAGAAAAAAGCGCGTTCTAGAGAATCATCCACTTGAAGGGGAGGCACAACAGTGATAATAAAAACCAGGCCGACGCAAGTGTACCCCTACCCACCTGATTATCTACGTTCTGTTACCGTGTCCCTCCTCCGTTTCTCCTTCTATACGTATCAACGTATGTATCGTATTTCTTCCGTATGATTTTCTTTTTACCTAGGGGACCCAGTGCCTGACCGATGGTGGGAGAAGGCTTCGCCGTGGCAGCGGGAACGATCAGCCGGAAGCGACCGATAACGGACATCTTACGGAGCACAAAAAAGAGTTCATGAGCTCTGTCAAAAGTATATGTTTACGGAAGCGTATTCCTTAGGGGTCTCCCCCATATGTGCATAGAACCAAGGTGAGAATAACCGAGGTTTGACCGCAGTCTGTTATCAGTTTTGTCCACGCGTCGTGCCGTCACATACGAGGAAGCACACTGTAATACTTGGAACGGCGAATTTCGCAGTTATACGCGATAAGCGCCTAGTCCAGTTAAGAAACTGGTATCACATTTATACACCGCATATGCAAATTTGATTCCTCCGGCATTCATGGTAAAAGAGAGATCACAGTGGACACATGTGCACCCACGTGTGTAGACACCTGTGGGCGCAAAGCTGAGCGATAGGCACTTTTCAGCAGCATGCGCTGAAGTTGTGGGTTGTTTATGGTGCTTAGACCACAGGGTACACAGCCAATTGTCACAAACAAATGCAAGGAAAAGAAGGGAACGCAATTTCTCCTCAGGTTTTCACCGCTTCACAGCTACAGAACTTTACCAGTGTAACTACGACGACACTCCTGATTGAGCACGCCTGCTGCTGCTTCGATTACGGGTAACTATATACTTGTACATTCGCCTTCCGCGCACGCAAATATCAAGACAGTCATATCTCCCATATTACCTATGATATGTGGTGTACATATATGTGTACGTATACATGTGTATGTACAAAGGGGCGGAGAAAGGCGTGTGCTGCAACGACGGCACGCACGGAGCGCGGCATGCAGCATGGCTACCCCAGCTGCAGAAGTATAACACACGGTAGATAGTTGAACACACTTACGAATTCAAGACTACACGCTATGACGTCATCAAACCGCCTACACACCGCTTCATGCAGCAGCTTTTTCCGCCCCACCCATATACAACGTATCGCTTTGAAGATATCCTGCTACAATCTGTCGTAGCAGCCGTCAGACAGACACCTGACTCCTGCACTATTGACGAATGAAGAGCTTTCCATTACGAATGGCTCCTTAACGAAGAACCACAGAAGAGGCTCCCCTTACGAATGTTAGTTCGCGCATCAATAAACGACCAGAAAGGGTACGCTGCTGTAACCGCTGCAGGTGAGGAAGCCGCTCCTCGGGGATACCCGCTACATCACTTTGTTGTCCCCGCACACGCTACAGTTTGAGCACTCTCTAACACACCTTCGCCAGTTCGTCTTCCACTGATGCCCTGCAAATCCGCTCTGCTCCTTTGCGGATACCTTATCAAGAACCTACCACAAATATCACTATCATCAGCTGCAGTCAATGTGCTCAACAAGGCTCAGTAGGAACCTTCCACAAGACCATACGATATGGTCTTGTATGGTCTGCTGCGAACGGCAGCAGTACCTACCTTTCACGTAGCTAAAAGTGCCTCTGACGCGCAGGCGCATAACCGACACAGGGTGACTCCGTCCTCAGATCGTTTCCTCAAGAAAATAATGGTGGTGTGGGCCATACGACCCTGTGGTAGCTCGCGCCTCTCACGTATGAAACTCATTGTAAGGGCCGGAGCTGGTCAGACAAACACAGAACCTATTTCTAATCTCACGCTCAGCAGAAGACAGCTTATTCAGTCGTACGGCGGTGCGAGTGAGTACACGGATAGACTTTCCGTGTGGAAAAATCATCCCAGTTCAACGAACGCGTATGCCGTCGTTTTGCGTGATCCTGTACGCACAATTATACATATATATTATGTAGGCGGAAACGTAACGAGTGAATGCTACAGCGCAAGATATCGGAAGCGGATGTGACCACATACATGCTTTATTTATGGCACTTAAGTCCTAATGGTACGATACGGGCAGGTGAGTCAGTCTCGAAACGTATGATACGCATTGGGTTTTTGCTTAATTATTTATGTATATATATACATATATAAATCATCGGGTAGACAGCGAGTGCACAGCACAGCGTAAATGTCGTCGTACGCGGCCGTGCTCTTCTTATGGCACACAGGTGCCTCCGGGTGCATCACGGACACGTGCCTATAGTGAAGTGTCGGAACAGCCGTACGAAAGCACGTCTGTCTCTCTGTAAGTAGTGGTATCGACAGCCCTGTGCTCCCATCTGAAAAATCCTCTTTAGGTCAGTGTGCCTCGGTGGATACGTCGTTCCTGGTGCGTTACGAACAGGTGGCTCAGTGAGGCCGCAAAATCGATGATACGAATTGGGTTTTGGCACAATTTTTGGGGGTATATATATACTTTATATCAGCGGGTAGGCGTCCAGTGTATACTACCGCTAAATGTCGTACGCTGCTGTGTTTCACATATGGCACAAAGCTCCCCACCGGCGCTCTACGGGTAAGCGAGTACAGTGAAGTCTTGAAAAAGGGGTAGGCACGAAGCTCCCCACCGGCGCTCTACGGGTGAACGAGTACAGTGAAGTGTTGAAACAGGGGTAGGTTCTGTCTGGGTACAGTGATATAGACGGCCCTCTGCTCCCACTTGGAAAATCTTCTCTTCGCCACTGTGTCTCGGTGGATATTCACCCGTGGTCGACAGCCATTCGTCAACACGTTGTCGTGAACGCCGACACGACGCCCACTCCTAGATAACAATCTCGTCGAATTAATCCACAGCTATACATGTCCAGTGGCGGACAACACAGACACGATACATCAGGTGCAACTGCTAAGGCTTACTTGTGTCAACGCATGAACTTGTGTCGCCGAAAAACGTTTAAGTGTTACACCATACGGCCGTAAGCTACAGTAGAGAAACAACTGCGCCGATACTCTGTGGTGTAACTGATCACAAGTAACAGCGGCACCGCATCATGTTCTACCATGTGATGTGTTATCACGCGGTGGTGCGCAGTCCAAAAACTTCGACTTTCTCGCTTTAACGAGGTAGATTCGCAGTATCCATTACAACGCTATAAATCTTGCCGATGTCTAATTGTCTGTAGGTAGATGTGCAAACGAATAGTCACACCGCATGCAGCAGCAGGTGCATCTACTCGGGGTACCAGGACTGCCGATAAAAAACATGCATCTCGTCTCGCATCTCGTCTAGTGGGAGCTCACATGCGGGGTCTACAGTCGATCCGCCAAAAATTGCAGCGCGGTGAGAACGAGTCAAAACTCGGACACCCCAGGCGAGGTATAGCCAGTGGGCGTAACACTCGTGTCGGCATTTTACCTGTTTTCTTGCTTAGTTTCTTTTGTCGTCGTAACGCGCCATCCTCGCACTCTCAAGACGGTCCTGAACAACTATTGCACCACTCCAGCGGAATATGAGTGCAGGCGTGCTGGGATGCTATCCACTAGAAGGGAGTAGTTCACGTAAGCGCAACGCTACGCCGCATACCTACACGTTCGTGTGTGTGGCCCTGTAGGGTGACGTGTGCTGCGTGTCAAAAAATATACCTGTGCAGGGTGGGGTGTACTGCGCACGTCGAAAAATATACCTGTGTAGGGTGGGGTGTGCTGCGTACGTCGAAAAATATATCTGTGTAGGGTGGGGTCTGCCGCGTACGTCGAAGCAATGTCCTTCTGCGTTTGTAGACAGTATCCATACTCACATATAATATTGGCATAATTCCGACGTAGTACTTGCTCCGCCGTCAATACAGTACAAAGTGGCCCACATATACAGAGACCCCTGGTACATACACAAGTATTTGACCCTACGAACGTGAACTAGGGTTCACGAACAGTGCCCCGTGCGTCCCGTTAAAGAGCGCGCACGCTCCAGGACGATGGCGTACCATCTGCCTATTAGCTTGAATTATCCTTCGTGGTATTCTGTGGTCCCGTGGTCAGGTGTATGTGTTTACGGTATAGACCCTGATTACGGACACGTACGGGTGTTCATTTGTGGTGGTTAAGGGTGGCAGAGATCGAACCGATGAAATAGAAGGACATGGGTCAGAAGGACCGCGTATGCACGTATTCTTTACCGAGAGGAGAGTACGCGTTCGACAAAGGAGGGCGCCATGATAACCGAGCAGCGAACTGACGTAAGAATTCTCATTTTTTACTAGAGTTGTCTTTCAGGACCGAGCGCTCCTTCAGTTAGGGGCGTACATGCTACGCATGGAAGTTGAAATTTTCAAAAGTTTGGCTCCGCGTACCAACTTGATACAACTACACCTACGTAGAGAGTGGTAGACAGATCAAGGGACAACGGTACGCATACAGACATAAACGGGTGGTATACTGGATGTTCAGCTAACGCATACACAAATGGCCAAGAAATTCGTGGTGAACACTTTTTCGAATATCCCTTCTGTTCAAGTAAAATGCATTTTGCCAAAAGCCGTGGTCGCACCAAATTTCCCTCAACCATCCTTCCCTGAATCAACCACGGCCCTCTTCAATACTCCTGCAGGCCTTCCTTTTGAACTTCGTGTCGCTTATCAGAGTGTAAAATTTTACCAGAGTGGCACTCACAGCCTCTCATCGCGGTATTCCTAGCATCTGCACTCTGCCTTCCTCTCCACGCTTACGTACATGCGCTGGTTTTCCCCGCAACACGCGCTGACGCTCGCCGTCCAAAAGCTCGCCTGGTGATCCTGCCTTTTCCCAGAAATGCTCTTTCATACATTGTCATTTCCACAAGGAGGAGCAACTGCCAACTGACAGCGTCCTCTAATCTATTAAACTATTTACAAAGTCCACGCCCACACGCACACTCGAGCGCAATCACGTACATACATCGGCACATACACATCTACGCACACGTGTTATTTTTTACACATATATATATATATATATAACAAGGCGAGGACTCACGCCGGGCTGCGCAGCTTGTTTCAGCCTCTCAGGATTGTGTCAGACTTTCTCGACCGCCGTCTCCGTTGAATCCCTTCTGCAAACAAACCTTAATTTCCTTCCGTTCTCCTCAATTTTTCTCCGTAACTTACTGTCTTTCTGTCAATTGGAACCACAAGCAACAACTGTGCTCTTTTTCCCAAACAGCTCCAGTGGCACGACCTAGCACAGCCACTGGCTGGCTGCGCCCTGTCAATATACATTTTCTTTTCGATTTCTGCCATGCACGTCTCCATAGCCTGCCATCATCCCACTGGTCATGTAATGCCCAAGTACACTTCTCAAACCACAGAATATAGACTGCGCTGGTGATTACTGGGGGCACGCACGACACCATTCAAAGGCCCACAAATTGCAGCGCAGCAAATGTTCTTCCAAATTTTCTCTTCACAGCTTTTCTTCCCTTCCTCTGCTTCATCACGCTACCAAGGTTATTCACCGCGAAGTGCGCACGCCGTGCCCGCCCGTCTAACTCAACTGGCCCACGACTGCGGAACCTGCATCACCGCATGGGAGGCGCCCCTTTGCAGTGGAGCTGAACACAACGTTTTCTCATTGCGCCACTAGTACACTCCGTCGGCGCACGGCTTAGTCATGCCATCTGCTGTTGGCCGTGTGTCGCCACACAGTCGTTCTCGAAAGATGGGATCTCAACAACTTTCAACAATGGCGTGTCGCAGCACACTGTACCATTCAGCACCGGCATCCTCCCTTGCAGGTTCGCGACAACTCCTTGCCTGTCACTCCACACGTAGAGACGTATTCTATGCATACCGGTGCTGCAATAACACTTCGGTTCTTCCCTGTCCTAAAAGAGACGTTTGTCAGAGAAGCTTTTTTTTCGTGGCCTCACGCTCGCGTTAAACTTGCGAGGTGCTTCAAAACGCGCCGCTTCTGCGGCTCGGTGGCTCGATGGCAGCCTTGACATCAGCTCTTCCTTATCTGGTGGTGGAGACGGTAGACAGGCCTCTCCTGTGCTGCCTCTGCTACTCGCGTGCGACCCCAGCTCATCCAGACTACGGATTTTGCTCTGCCAAACAGTGCGTCAGAAAAAAGTCGATGGCATATACTTTCACACTCACAGATACTCAAGCTCCAAAAACACACGCATATGCATTGAACTGGACACACCAAGTACACAGATACAAGCTGGATTAAACAGGATGACTGCGGCATTTGTCAGTGCGTGGACAATCCTGCAAGCACGATTTTGCAAGTGTGCTCCCGCAGGCACAATCCCGCAAATCTGCAAGTACAGCCGTCACGCGCAAAAGGAATAGCCTTAGCGGTCTACGCGTTGCGGTACATGCTGCAACTGTGAAGATTTTTAGCAACCGTGTTGATACATGCGTGGGTACTGACATGGGCCTGTGTGACAAAGTAACGTACCCGTGTTGGAGGAGGAGGCGCCCCGCCAACGGCGGAGCGCTGCTCGGCAGAGTGGCGGAGAGAGTGTCTCCGCCCCGGCATCCGCGCCCCGCCAAAGAACGTGAAACGCCGGCGATAATTGCTGCGTCCCCTGGAGATACGCAGCGGCACCACCAGTGGCACACCGGACGCAAAGTAAAACATATATACGTGTGCGTATATTCCTGTTGAAGAGAATACGTCGGGTGGTGACATACAGCTGGGCATGACGCACATGCAATGGCAACGTAACCTCAGCGGCATCGCCCGAAGGAAGGCGTAGGAGCAAAACAGCAGCGCAGCTCCGCGAAAGCAGCAGCAGCGATGACGCAAGGCGACGTCCGCACAGCTAGAGCAGTCAAGACAGCCACTCGGAGCGCGACCACCAGCAGAAGCCGTGGACGCACAGAGAACGTTAACATTTTCGGCAGTGACGGCTGTACACATCACGCTCGGCTGTAATACCGGCGCCGCCAACCCCTGGAAAAGCCCACACACCAACATTCGGCGAGCACCCCAGCCAGCCACCCACGGTGCGGCTGACTGACAAGAGATGACGTTTTTCACATTAGTCTGCGTGAAACAAGATACCGCAGTGGTCTACGGGAGTAAAGTGAATTGCTTTTAGTATCTGTATCTGTGTAACGCATTGCGAAGACGGATGAAGCACTCCAGAAGAAAGCGGACTACCAGACTGATGCGCACACCTGCGTGCGCTTGCCTGTCACGTGGAATTAGAAGCAGGTATGATCTGGTGGGGCTAGGGACCCAATCATTTCAGGCGGCAGGTCCGTGACCGACGTACAACTGTTCGCCTATCGGGTGACATAGGGAGAAATCCGTCATGCACGGACGGGTACGAAGACGCATTATACAAACACATATATATTCGTAACTATAAAAGATATACACATGCCCACTAACACCTCCGGAACGTCTGCGTAAACTGACTCCTATGTTATTATCTGCGCGTGTGCACAAGCACACGACAACCACGGGTGTGCTAGTAATTCTGTGCAGAAGAACAACACAGAGACGAACGCGACGATGTATATTCGAAATCCTCCACCGATGCGCGCGCCAATATATACAGGCGAACTGAATGCAGGAACGGTCCTCCACCCGTAAAACAAAGATCTTGCGGGAATTGTTTGACCTACGCGGCGGTCATATCTCCTCGGGAAGTGCCTGAGGGTCCTGCAGTCTGCTGCCCTAGCACATGCGAAGACTCCGCGGAAAGACCCCCTCCGGCTGAGGAGTACTCGAGATCATCAGCAGTAGCTTCTTTTCTGCAGTGCCGCACGTGTTCACACACACACGTATCATCCTACATTAAACATGTTGACCGAATAGAACTGTCGAAAAACACGTGGACATTGTACGTAGATTTCCGTTTCTAAATCGACCCGGAAGGGAGTTGTATTTCAAAGACACAGAGCAACCCTACCTTTCTGTGGGGGTGTTCACGTTGGGCGTACATGAGAAAGCTGCGCTGCTACAGAAGCGTCTGCTACTGAGCAAGACTGACATATACAGGCAAAGTCAAGAAAACATATTTTCTTTTCTAAAGCGAGCGCTGCGTGTTACAGATGGCCTCTATCTACTGGTGCAAACTTATGCACGACGCCGAACGTATAGTCACCAGTGACGCAGGACGGAACGCGCCACAGCAAGCCTACTGGTGCTGTGACTGGGGACGCACGGAGCGAACACGGCACACCACCGACGGGAAACCACGCATACGCACAACCCATTCACTCTGAAAAAAAAACCTGGTGCGCATCACCACGCAAAAAGGGGTAGGAAAGCTCTTGCTACAACAGCATTGGTACACACCAGCCGCAGAGTTCCGCAGGTGTACAACACATTGAGTTCCGGTTAGTCACACATTTCTCCTACTGTTACGCATGAAGATTACTCTGCTATTTCTGCCTCGCACCGTGCACAGCTTGTCGGTCTCTGCTGCGGTAACTCCAGCTCCACGAGTTGCTCATGCTACGGCTGCGGTTGCTTCCCTATTCGTAAAGCTGCTTGGCTGCTTATGTTGCCGCGCCTCCTAACGCAGCTGTACGCTTACTCCTGCTGCAAGAATAGTAGCAGTGACAGCACTTCGCTGTGTCTACGGTCACTTACGCAGGACGGATGAGATACGAGTCCACGTTGCTGTTGATGACCCACACACGTTTGTTGAAGCGGAACACGAATTCTCTGAAGAAAAGCACAGCAGAAAGGCATGTACTCTCACGCATAGGCGTGTGTACTCCCTTGTACTTACGCATCGACACTTTTATACATATATACATGTAACAAATGTGTTTTCAAAGGTTTCGCGCGCAGGCACACGCCTCATGGGTAGACGCATGCAGATTCAGAAAGAGTCACGGGTGCTTCAAAGTTCTTCCGGCAGTCAGAATACACGGGAAACAGCATAGTCACCAGCGGTGAAAAACAAAGAGGCAGCCTTTGGCAATCGTACACAGGCTGCCACCCGTGGAGTCGCGTGGAGAGGAACAACACGGCAGCAGTACGAAGCACTCGCCAGAAGGCGTTCCAGCACGTGGGCGGTACCCCACTGGAGAAGTTCTCCAAGAGATCCACACTTTCCCAGATGCTCGAACGTGCCTACGCGTACGACGCCCACACATGCACACGGATAAAGCGGTAACGGTACAGATGCATCCGCGCAGCCGTGCTGCTAGAAACGTTCCCAGCTACCTCTGCTTCGGGTGGACGGAAGCGGTGACCATGGCATGAAGTGAAACTGATTTACGAGGGACGTAACCAGCGAGACGGAGAGAGCCAGACAGACGGGTAGGCACACGCACGAACGCGCACACAGGCGTTGGCAAAGAGACAGAAGAAAAGCGTCTCGTACCCGGGAAAAGCTTTCTCGATCTCTGCTTTTAGTTGGTCAGACACGTTGATTTTGCCCGGCACGCCATTGCTCTCCATCATATTTCCTGTTAACACGTCCATTCCCCACAAGTCGTAGCGCAGCCTCCCACTACCAATCACCCCACCGACGCAGCTGCCGTAGTGCAGACCTGCACACGCACGCACAAATACACACGCACACGCGTGTACGCAGCATCATTCGAAATGTCCACGGTACGTTGCTGGAGCCACGCCCTCTCCCACAGTCACACCTAAAGAGGGATGTGCTGATACGTGAACAGCAACACGCTGACTCACACATCTACATACACCAGTATACACGCCACACGCACACACACACACACACACACACACACACACACGAGACTGCTGCTGTGTGTAGCCCAACTTACACGTACACATGTACACATCAGTGTACACACACAACACATACAAATATGGGCTCAGACGTTCTTACACGCAAACACGCCTGCTGCTGTGCATGAGTGAGGTTTGCTGTGTAGTGTTGCTATTCGTGCGCCGTGGTGAAGACTGTCGGCAGTAGTGGCAGGGAGGCGGAGAGACACGACCACGACAGCAGACCTGCACGCACGCATGCATGAACGAGGCAGGCTACCGCATGTGGCGGCACTAACACCCGTGCAGTGCGGCCCTATATATATGCCTACGCATGCGTATGAATGACCACGCACACAAGCACGAATTCTGCCTGTGTCACTGCGGTGGATGTATGCAGGCAGGAATTCTGCTTCTGTCACCGCTGGTCAAAGACGCTGCACCGTGGCCACCGCTCCGAAGGCAAAGCGATACAGTGACCGCTTACTGCCAAGAACCCGAGAAGGCCATCCCATTTTCTGAACGGCTGCGAACGCAGAAGTTACTGCGCAAAGATCACGCTGGTGATACGTGCACTGGCGACCAACTCTGGCAGCTCTTACAACAATAAGAGTTCTACGACCAGCACTCAGTGCAGACAAATTCGTTTCGCTCAAAGAATCATTTTCTCGGTAACAGCTGTGAGACTGCACAAAGTCATACCTTTGAAAAATCCACGCCCTCTTCGGCCGGCCGCTGCCGCTAGAGGCGCTGCATGACTTCTACACTTCCCCTCCCTACTGTAGGAATGCGCGTGCTGGTTACGCTATTGTCGAGCCTGTATAGTATCTGCTGGCAGCGTTGTCTTCTTGTGCCTACTGCTGCCGTCGCAGTTGCTAGTGTCGCCGTCGAGCTTGCCCGCCAGTCGCGCGCTTCTCACCTATTCTCATGTCGAGACTCGGAATGCAGAGGCGCTCCCTGACTTCCGCGATGTTCGCTATCATGGACTTCGCCATTTCCAACACCAGCCACATGCCTTCGCGAGGATCTGCATCTTGCTGTAGCAGCACCAGCAGCATCACAAGTAACAGGGTTTGAACGCACACCAACTTCACCAGCAGCAGCGGCAGTCTTTCCAGTAGCAGCAGCAGCAGTACGCCGTTTTCGTTCCTCAGCGGGAGCAAGGCCACGCAGGTCAGCGGTATCACCAGCAGCAGCGCGGGCACTACATCCCTCAGCAGACGTGTACCTGAAGGCGTCTAGTTCACCGCTTGCAGTATGTTACACGAGAGAGCCTCAACAAATTCACCCTCCCTCTATACTGCACGACAGATAAAAGCGAAAGCCGGTGGTCGCGCGACTAAACGCAGAAGCAATAAAATACAAGCAGCCGCAGCAGCAGCAGCCACACTGCACACTACCGGAGGACACCTTCAAGAGATATTATAGGGTACACACATACAAGCAGTACGTGTGCAGTAACAGATGCGAAGAGGGGAGGGCGGCAGCATGCCCCGTAGAAAACATTTCGTCACTGCCGCTCAGCAAAGAGATCTTCCGAGAAGCACCTGAAATTCTACGGATAAATTGCGTCTGTGAATCCGTCCGCAAACCGTCTCAGATGTATATATATATATAACTTCCAAATATATTGACACACTCATCTATATATATATATATATATATATATATATATATAGTGTACACAACGTACATACATACCTACATACAT